>BSBN01000599.1:6000000-6524796 GCA_027924645.1 Cunninghamia lanceolata
TAAGGTATATAAGACCAAGGTGTTGAGATATCCGGTGCATGGACGTTGGCTCTGCAAGCAAGCGGTTTGAACTTATATCTACTAGACATAATATAACCTTAGTGGATATGTGAATGAGCCATAGTCTTTAACATAAAATAAACTTAATACATAAATGCAAAAGTATATTAATATGTAAGATGCTAGGTTGTAGCACATGCACAAGATAAATATTAGCCATAGTAAAAAGATTAAGAACATCTTTCAAACACAACATACAAAATCAATGACTATGCCCCAATCCATACTTCATCACAACATACCAAGATATAGATAAATCAAGGCAGTCTTTGAATAGGTAATTTAGATAGGGACAAAAGATAAACCAAAAAGAAAATTGACTGACTTACAAAGTAAACACACAACCAACATATTCTCTTGCCAAAGAGTGTGCTCCGAGTAGATTTGGATAGATAGGATAGATAACAGCCTTATTGTAGGAAAGATATATCCGTAAAGGTTGTTGATCTGTTGGTAGGATAAAAGGATGGAATATAGAAAATGTGGCAAGCGTATATGAGGGACAACATATAGCTTTATGAGTAGTCTTTTTGCTTTAGGTTTGGGTAAGTACTTTAGCTTTCAAAGAATGCATAGTTTGTTTTCTGCTTGAGTTAGTCAAGTCTAGGTGGATGGACGGATTGTGATAAATGGAACACAAGAAAGGTGAAAGTGTTTAACTGGATTGGGATGAAGAATGATGGATCATATGTGCCTGAGTACTAGATACTTCCTTTGTATTCTAGACTGCCTACATAACCTGTATCCACGAGATCAAGGCACATTATGATGAAAGATGAATATGATAATATGTAGTTCTGGGAAGTGTGATGAGATGGGTGAAGTGTAATGAAAATGGTTAGGGGGAAACAACATCTTATGTACCTGAGTACTGGATACTTCCTTCATATTCTAGACTACCTACATACCCATATCAGTGACAATGGATTGGGGAATCCCATACCGACAAATAAGATAATTGAGGATAAACTTGGCTATTTTCTTACCGATGATATAGGTCATTAGAATTCTACCCACTTAGTAAAGTACTCAGTGGTGGTAATGATAAACTTATGGCCATTAGATGAGGATGGATGGATTTTACCCACGAGGTTGAGTCCCCATTGTGAAAAAGGCCATGGAGTTGTAACAGGTTGCAACTCATGTGTTGGTGCATGTATCGGGTCCCCATGCTGTTGGCATTGTAGACACTTCTTAGCAAATTGGATTGCATCTTGCTCTATAGTTGGCCAATAATAACCTATTCGAAGTATCTTCTTAGCAAGAGTTAGACCAGTGGAATGTGATCCACATACACCTTCATGTATATCTCTCAAGGTAGCATTAGCTTCTTCTGAGTTAAGACATCTAAGAAGGATACCATCAAGACTCCGGTGGTAAAGGGTGTCACCCATAATAGTAAAATGAGAGGCTTAGCAGATGAAGGTTTTACGTTGGGTTTTTGATAGTTCAAAGGGAAAGGTACCACTTTAAAGGTATTCATATATGTATTCATACCAAGGGGAATTGGGACCAACAAGTTCACAGACGAATTCAGTTGTAGGAACATCAACGACAGGTATTAATAGTTGCTCGATTAAGAACTCACATTTCTAAGTGTTTGCAGGCATGTCTACAAGTGATCCAATGGTAGCCATAGAATCAATAGCCTTATTATGTACCCTTGGTATTTGCTCAAAAGAGATCCTAGAGAAATACGGCTTGTAGGTGTCAACTAGTTGCTTATATGGTATCAACTTGTCATCCTTAGTCTAGTATTCATCAATGACTTGTCGGATAACTAGTTGAGAGTCCACATAGACTTGAAGTTCCTTGATATTCCATTCTATTGCTATGCGGAGACCTGTGAGAAGTGCTTCATACTCATCTATATTATCAGTGCATGGGAATGCAAGCCGATATGATTTTGGAATGTAGTCATTTTGTGGTGTGATAAACAAGATTCCTTCCCCCAAGCCATGTTGTGTGTAGGAGCTATCAAAATATAACTTCCACTCCACTGAGGTAGCTAGAGTAAAGAGACCTTCATCGTGAAAATCAACCATCATAGGATTGACATCTGTGATTGAAGCTTCAACTAGTTGATCTATTAGAATCTGTCCCTTGATAGCTTTTCGATCAACATACTCTATGATGAATTCACTTAAGATCATGACCCATTTGGCTAGATGACTTGTGAGAGCTGCTTTGGATAAAAGATACTTTAATGGATCAATCTTAGAGATAAGAGTGGTTGTTTGGTTTAACATGTAATGTCGCAACTTTTGGGAAGCAAACACTACTGCTAGACATACCCTTTCCATAGGAGTATAGTTGAGTTCATACCCAACCAAGGTGTGACTGATATAATAGATAGCATGCTCTTTCCCTAACTCATCATGTTGTGCAAGAAGAGCCCCTAATGCTGCCGATGTAGTGGAGATATACAAAATCAAAGGTCTATCAGGTACTAGTGGTGCCAAAACTAGAGGATTAGCTAGATATTCCTTAAGTTGATTGAATGCCTATTGACACTTGTGATCCCACCGAAATGAGACATCCTTGTAGAGAAAGTGTTGGAATTGTTGACACTTATCTACTAGTTGTGAAATAAAGCATTTGATAGACTGTAACCACCCTTGAAGGCTCTTTAGTGATTTGAGATTTTTAGGTGGAGATATCTCTACTATAGCCTTGGACTTTGCTAGATCTACTTCAATTCATCTACGAGATACAATGTATGCCAACAGTTTCCCTGAAGTGACACCGAAGACACATTTCTTTGGATTTAACCTTACTTGATACTTCTCTAACTGATCAAAGATCTGTCCTAGAACTTGAATATGATCTACTCTAGAAGATTTTTCCAATATGTCATCAACATAGTCCTCCATTATAGTGTGAAACAAGTCATGGAATTTTACAATCATAGCTCTTTGATAAGTAGCTCCCTCATTCTTGAGACCGAAAGGCATAACTACCCAACAATAAGTACCCCAATGACATGTGAAGGCTGTTTTATCTTGATCTTCTTCTTCTATCTTGATTTGATTATAGACTGAGAATCCATCCATAAGAGAAAACATCTCATGACCTGCTATCAAGTCCACTATGATATCTATGCTTGGAAGTGGAAAATCATCCTTGGACATGCTTTATTTAAGTCTCAGAGTCCTCACATATGTGGATGCCCCCATTCGGTTTAGAAACAGGTACAAGATTTGAGACCCACTCTGTGTAATCAATAAGTCATATGAACTTAGCATCTAACAATTTTTCAAGCTCTACTTTGACCAATAGGGCAATCTGAGGGTGCATCTTGCGAAGCTTCTGCTTGACAGGTTTGGCGTTGGGTGAGACAACTAGGTGATGAACCACAAGTGAAGGGTCCAACCCAAGCATGTCAACATAGGTCCAAGCAAAGTTGATTTTCCCTTGTGAGAAAAATGTCACGAGGTCCTTCCTCTGTTGTTCTGATAATGGTGTTGCTAGAAATGTGACCTTTTGATTCTGAACTGTTCCTAGATTTATCTCTGTTGAATCTTCTACCAAGAGAGCTGATTTTTCTTGATACTTATATGGTAGAAGAAGGTCAAATCCTCCATCCTCAAGTGCCTCAGAGAGGTTTTCACCTTTAGATATGTCCTTTATTTTTACTATTTTATGATGAAGAGGTACCACATTGTGGTTTTCACCTAAGGATCTATTTTTATTTTCTATTTTGCGACTGGAGGATTTGGCATTCTCACCAAAATAAGCAGTTTGATTTAGTTCCATGATAAAACTAGCTTTGTGATCGCCAAGCAGAATACCGTCTTGGAGTCCCATGAATTCTGCAATAGCCTCATCATTCTGAAAGATGTCTAGAATGGGAGCTTCTTATTGGTCCCAATCGATGAGTTCATGGTAAATGAGGGATAGATTTTGGGTTTTTATGGTTGAAGGAAGGGAGATGGATGATATCATAAATATCGAGGTTTCTTGGAATAGATTTGTGATGTATAGGGAAGAGTCCTCGATGGTATCCTCATTAGAGATCGAATATGTGGACCAAGCTTTCGCTACCTCGTCGAGAATAAACTCGATGTCCGAGGCTCTTGGTACCTCCTTACCATATCCTAACCCTTGTTGATTGTATTTCTTAGTCACTGTAATGGGTTCCATTTGACCTTGACCATCTTTTCCTAGGCTACCTTTCCCTTTATAGCCCATGTTTTTGACAATTCTAAGGCCATTACCATACTTCTTGATAGGTAGTGTGACTGGTTCTTTTTCTTTTTAGACCCAAGAGGATATGTCTTTAGTAGTTTCATCTTCTAGCAAGCGCCCTTCGGTAAACTTTGTGAGAAGATCTAGTATCTTGAGCTTTTTGGTAACCTTAGCAATGGGAGGTTTACCACAGGATTTTGGTGAGAGAGGCATCCTCCCCACACAACTAGATTTTGAAATATCATACTCGCCAAATCCTATGTCTCTGATATGGACTTTGATTTCTAGGAGGGGATTGGATGTATTTGCAGAGGCTTTATGTAAGGTATCTGGATCAATATATAGCGGGGATGGTTGGACTGCATCATTGTTGGGTACTTGGTTACTAGTCTTGTAACACCCTTGCATGGCGCGAAAAAATTTAAATGGATGGGGATCTCATAGTAAATTTAGCACCATTAAATGGGAATTTAAGGGATTGATGGCATGATGAAGGCACCGCTTGCATGGAATGAATCCATGGGCATCCCAGGATAATATTATATGGTAGCTCAACATCTAGGACTTGGTATCTTGTTTCTAGCAAAATGGGGCCCACTTGAAGAGGTAAATGTATTACACCATCTGTTCTGCATTCTACATCATCATATGCTTTGAAAATAATAGATTGATCTGGGTCTATGTGATCCTCAGAGTATCCTAATTGTATCAACAATTTGAGGGAACAAATATTAAGACTGGCACCACCATCTATAA
Source organism: Cunninghamia lanceolata (assembly GCA_027924645.1). NCBI lineage: Eukaryota > Viridiplantae > Streptophyta > Pinopsida > Cupressales > Cupressaceae > Cunninghamia > Cunninghamia lanceolata. The sequence continues at coordinate 6,005,005 of BSBN01000599.1, forward strand.
GTATGCATTTAATTTTATGTTGATGGATGAAGACTTCAATGTGGAGGGCATCATTGTGACATGGATTGTGAGATGGGAGGTCCTTTTCAGAAAAGACCACATTGTAAGGTGAGGCAATATTACCTATAATGGCTCAGAAATCCATGACAACTATATTGTTGGGAACGGATGACTCTTGTAAGGATTTTTCAAGCACTGCTTTATGAGCGGTAGATGACTTTAGAAGGTCTAGGATAGATATTTGTGCGGGGGTCTTCCCTAGGTGATCAACAAGATTATAATCAGAAGTGACCATAGGATTTGGTGTTGGCCCACGAAGGGTAACACGACCACGACGAGTTGTGATGACACAATCCAGAGCTTTACTCTTGATAGTTAGGGTAGATACTCGACTTTCTTCAAAATGACCTACAATGGAGTCATAAGAAGATGAGGCTTTGTTAACGCTCTTACCTTTATCAGGATTTTGACCTTTACCATGTTGCGGGAATGGATCCTTGTATACATAGAGGTCTTTATTTGATGTATGTTGAGGAGGTTCATCAAAGGTGATTTCACCCCTGTCTATGAGATTTTGAATCAAGTGTTTCAGTTTCATGCATGATGAGGTTCTGTGTCCCTTTGCTCTATGGAACTCACAATATTCGTTATCCTTATACCATGTTGGTTTGAAAGTAGGTTCATCATATTGATGTGCTTCGGGTAGCATGATGAGTCTATTTTGGATGAGTTTCTTGAGGACTGATTCAATAGGTTCATTTAATGGGGTTAAATGACGCCTTGGGAGGTAGTCTTGTTGTTGTTGTTGGTTGCGTTGTTGTTGTTACGGTTGTTGTTGTTGTTGTTCCCTAGGGGTATATGGGGTCGCCTTTGATAGATTGAGTGGTAGTTGGAGGGTTTGAATGTGTTTAGAATTCACAACATTCTTGTTTTTGTTCCAAAATTTGGGTTTGTCATTAGATTGTTGTTGAGGAGGGTTATCTTTGGTCTCCTTAAAGATTTTGACTATACCTTTTGCGATGAGGGCTTTTTCGATATTAGTCCCTTTTTGACCAAGCTCATTGAAGGAGATAGCACTGTGCATTTGTAAATGAAACCCTATATCTGGATTAAGATTTTGCACAAAGATGCTAATGAGTTGTTTGTAAGGTATTTTAAACGAGAATTTGCTAGCCATATTGTGCCATCTTTGTATAAAGGAGATGAAGGTTTCACCATTTCCCTACTTGTTGTTACACAAGTCCATCATGGAAATCTCATTATCATTATTGTACAAGAAATGGGTAGCAATTTTTCCACTAGTTCGTTGAAAGTCCCAATACTTGTGGGTAGGTGTGAGAACCATTCTATTGCTTGTCCTCCAAGACTATGAGGAAAGAGATGCATGAGATACGTGTCGTTATGAGCAACCTCAAAGAAAGAAATGTAGAACTCTCTAAGATGGTCTTTAGGATCACCCTTTCCTTTGTACTTGTCAAATTTAGGTATGTCAAAGTTAGGTGGGAAAGGGATAATTGTTAAAGAATGATCGAAGGGATACATACAAACATCTTCTAATGAGAAAGTTTTCTTGACGTGACCAAGTGAAATAGCATCTATCTATTTTTGCATTGCGTCAATCTTAAGCTCATAAGCCAATGGGGGTGTTGGTAAAGCCGAGTTTTGGTGAACTTCGGGGGGGTTGTTGCTGCCCATAAGATTCATTAGAAATATTAAGATTGTATGGGTCATATGATGTTTGGGGATTGTTTTGGGTAGGATCAACGAAGAAAGATGAATTTTGTGGATTTGACGGGGGTGTGAGATAAGAGTATTGATTTGGTGAGTTTTGAGGGGGATTTTGATATTGTTGTGGAGGGGTGATGTATGTGTTTTGATATGTATTTTGAGGTAGTTGTGGTGGAGTGACATAACTAGTATTGGTGTTTGAAGAATGTTGAGGTGGAGTGATATAGGTGTTGTTTGGATTTTGAGGTGGTTGTGGTGGATTGATATGAGTAGGATTGAGATTTGATGAATATTGGGGTGGATTGAGATAAATAGTGCTAATGTTTAAGGAATGTTGGGGTGGAACGACATGACTAGTATTGTTAGTTTGATTGGGCGATGGATGGAGCATTTGCACTTGTGACACTTGTGGCAGAGTCACATAAGCATCCATAGGTGTATAGTTGAATGGTAAAGATGTTTGTGGTGGGGTAGCAAAAGCAAGGTTTGAGATAGTTGTATGAATTTGCGATGTGCATGGAGGATTTTGGGGATTGGTAGGTATGGATGTGGTTAAGAGGGGTTGGTTTTTTTGTGCTTGTTTGACTAGATTGGCCTGTTTTGCTAGTTCAGCTTGACGGTGGAGACATTCTTGTTGAGCATGATATTCTTCCATGGGAGTAAGGAGGGGTGATATTGGTCTCTCCACCGTTGGATTTTGGTTTTGATAAAGAGGATTGCCATATTAAGTGGTAAAAGGATTAGGTAATTCCTCTTGCATAGATGATTCAGGAATTGGTGCAGATATGGTAGACATGGTTTGGATAGAGTTTACTTGTGGTCTACCCATAGCATAAATGACATTTTGAAAAGGATCTTTCTCTCTAATATTAGACGTATCGAAGTCACAAGGCAATTTGGCTCCATCTTGAGCAAGCAAATGAAAGTAGTGATCTCTATTAAAGCGAATGAGTTTGTCAAGAACTGCCATGGTTTTGGGATCTTGCATGATTTCATCTACATCTTGAAGCCCTTCTTCTTGAGAGGATTGACCTTCTTGAAAGTTTTTATCTTCTTGAGAGGGGTTTTGAATAACGGTATCTTCAATCAAAATGAGATCATGAGGATATAACTCTGCGGTATATTGCCTTGCTGCCATTTCTGTGATATTATCTTTGGGAGGATTGATTGGGACAACGTTGAGAGGATTAGTTTGAGTTTTTGATGATGATTTCTTTGGAATGTTTTGACGGGATTGTTTAGGAGCATTCTGCTTAGCCTCCATGGCTAGATAAGATTGCTGTCTAGTGTTTACCATAAGATGACTCAAATGCACTAAGACAACAGTTTAGGGATTTTTGATCGGTTTTGGACTAGTTTGATAAAGTTGAGATCACCATGTTGGTGGATTTGAAGTGGGTTGCTTGTGGAAGATTATAAATTCTAGATTGATTTGCTGATTGGATATAGATTACCATTCATGTGAGTAGACTATTGACCCCAATGAAGGTGGATAGTGTTAATGGAGTAAACTAACTCAAGAGAAGTTTATTCACTAAGCTCATAAAAACCAATAACGAATGCTAGTTCCTCTTTCAAAAGACCCAAGAGATGTGATCACTCTTAAATAAAAAAGATGAACTAGGGGATTGATATGATCTAGGATTTATGGTGAAGACCAAATTACGCAGCTAGACAAAAGCATGGGTAAGGATTTAGGTCTGTTTGGTGAAACATAGTTGATGATAGTAATCTCAAGAGGATCAATGGTTTGAAAAGTCCAAGTTTAGGATATGATAATGGATGAAATGGTCTGATGGTTTGATGAAATGGGTCTGAAAGTACTGTAAGAAGCTATCTCATAGGTGTATATGATCAAAGTTTTGAGTTTATTGTGTTCTGGGTTAAATGAATGATGGACAGTGTTACAGAGACCAAAAGGTGCTAAACTGTGGTTAAAAGGTGCTTTTCTGCTTGCGAGAGGTGCTGGACTGTGTTTTAAAAGTGTTTCACTACTAATCAGAGGCACGGTACTATGTTTCAAAGGTGCTTGACTATATTTCAAAAACACTTCAAGATTGTGTAAAGACGCAGAGATGGTGTAAGTAATGTTGTAAGGAAGATTTTGATATATTTTTGATTGGATTTGCTTTGACAAGAGAACACACAGTAAACAAAGAGGCTCAGGATTGATGCAACATATAGTGTATGTTTGAGGCTCATGAAAAGGCCCAAGTTTTCATGGGTATAAGACAATTGTAAAACAAATCAAGCACTTTTTATCCCTAAAGACATGGATTCATTGTGGTACATCAGCTCACAACTTAGATCTCTGTCGACTCAAATGTCATCACACCAAATAATGGATGTGTACATTTTTTTTGTCTTTGCGAGAGAGGATAGATAGGGGTCTCCTACACTAGAAGGATGACACAATCACCCTTTCCCTAGAAAGCTACAAGTAACTTATTCAATACTCGGGATTTCTATCTCATCTCAAGGGAGGCAATGGTGAGTAATCTTGAGGGCTTGTATCGATTCCCCTTGCACTAAAAATTACCGCAATGCTCGGAGGTGAATTAGGTAGTCTCTAGCTAGGGGGTTCTTAGTTACTTTGAGGGACCAACGCCTTACAAACATGCAAAAAGCTATTAAAAGCTTTGACCAACTTTACTAGGAATCTCATGTACCCTACATAAGTGCAAAATTTCTTTCACAAGAGTGTTACGTACAATTCCTTTCGAGTGGGCACCGTACGGTAGGGCTGACTCTAGTTAGGACTTGGCTTTCGCCTCAACCAATTTATATAGCAGTTCAAAGTAAAACTTCACTTAGGGTCATCCCTTTTGGATGAAATGCAATCCAAAAGCAGGCCCTTCTAAAGGATAAACTGAAAGTGAATGATAGATGAGTCTAGTTTTTTGATCACCTAAGATGTTGCAAGGGAGAGAATATACCTATCACCTTACAAGCACATAAAACAGTTGTTCATTTATCCTATTTAGTAAGAAAAATAACTAGGTGCAACTACTTAAGCACACAAGATGATAGATGTCAATTGTCCCTTTAAGATAGCAGTTGTTCTTAAGACTTAGATTGCAAAAAGATCATTCATGTCCATTGTCCCTTAAGATAGTAGTTGTTCCTAAGACTTAGATTGTAAAAAGATCATTCATGTCCATTGTCCCTTAAGATAGCAATTGTTCCTAAGACTTAGTGAAACAAAGAGATTGCAATTCTTCAACGCTCATCCTGTAAAGATGTGTTTAGAAAACCTATTTGCTTTGTTTGAGTGATAAGAGGCTGCAACAAGTTGGTTTAGTTCCACAAAACTCAACTAGTTAGTAAAAACAAATCAATTGACCAAAAGCACTTTACTGAGTTTCAAAGGTGCTTCAGAAAATACCAAAAGTGCTAGACTGTGATACATAGGCACATTGCTGCGGACCAAAGGCGCCTTACTGTCATGCAAGAGCGCTTGACTGCGGTGCAAAATCGCTTGACTGTTGTACAAAAGTGCTTGACTGTGACATATCTAGAAAAAAAATAATATTTCATCAAAAAAGCTAGATTGAAAGATGATTGGATGGTTCCATGATGATCTAGGATGTTGGTAGATGATGAGATCTATAGCCTGCAATCAAGAACAAATCACAAAATAACACGAAATGATAGGTTAACTCAAAAACACAAAATATTCCTAAATAAATCAGCTTGGGATGTATGTTAGATGATTGAGAGACAAATAAATTAGCTTGTCTAACAATTATGATTAGTATGATGAGAAAAGAACCCTGTAAATTAGAAAATCAAGTCAGAAACCCTAATTAACCAGAGGCACTTCACTTTTATGCAAAAGCGCTTTACTGTCAGCTGGATGCACTTTACTGCGTGCCAAAGGTGCTTCACTGCAGACCAAAGACACTTTAGTTTGGTTCAGAAGCACTTTTCTGTGTTCTGTTGCACTTTTCCGTATTGTACTTCAAAAAATCAAATTTTGTAAAGAAAAAGTAAGGTTAGTGGGTCCCACCGGGCGTGCCAGAACGTGTATAGGTAAAATTGAGCTTAGGATAAATCAAAACAATGATAATAAACTAAACCCTATAACATCAAAAGATCAATCTAAGAGATAACCAAATCAATGAATAATCAAATTATGAACAAAGAAGCTATCACTTAGATTTTATTGATCTCTTGGTTGAATGTGGATTGCTTTATCAATTGTGAAACCATATTTGCAACAAGCAGACGTGATGATGATAAGTGCTCAACAATGCGATGTATGCTCAATGCACTATAGGGATGCCTGAGAATAAATGATCAAAGAGGATTTTTTATGCAATGAAGGGGGTATATATAGTTTTCAGGGTTGATCGATCAACGGTGGAGATAATTCAAAGAAATGGATGATTGAGATAAGTCAAGTAACTCACGATGAACGTGCACACGACATGTGTCACTCCAAAAAGGTATTTTTATTAAGTTAATGGCTTTTTGGCTAAAGATAGGATTTGACTTCATAAATTAGAATGCTTTTTCTAATTTATGAGTTGATGATAAAAACAATAATGATTGAAGCCAATTAACTCAACTTATAGATTAGCTTTTTGAAGTTCTAAAAATAGGACTGATTGTGTACATGAGTTAAAATGATATTTTTAGAGGAATTGGAAGATAATTGAAATTAAATAAATAAAATTTATTTATTTGATTGTGCATGATTTGAAGATTAGATAAGATAAGAAGATTTAAATAAATTAAACAAATAAATTGATTCTATTTATTTTGCATGATGGAAGAATATAAATAAAATATTATTTTTATTTATTTTAGAGGATGAAGTCAACTTAAATAAATTTGAATAATTTATTTAATTTTAGAGGAATAATTGACTAATTAAATAATTAAACTTATTTAATTGTGGATAAGAGGAAATTAAGATGATGAATTAATTAAATAATTGATTTATTTAATTAATGTGGATTTGAATATTTGAAAGAGGATAATGATTTAATTAAATAATTAAAATTATTTAATTTAGAAGAATATAGTGAATTTAATGAAATTAATTAAATAAATATAATTTATTCAATTAATGTTGGAATTTAGGGAAATTAGACGAAATTGATGAATTTGATGAAATTAATTAAATAATTAGATAATTTAATTAACACTAAATGTAGGTGATTTGACATGTTTGGTGAAATGCAAGTGATGCAATATGAAGTGTCATTTTTGGGTGTCTACAATGGTGATATGAAATTCTTTTCTGGTTGAGTATTGACTTTGAGTCAATTGCGTTAGTATCAATTATTTGTTCTTTGTATGTTGAATGCTTTTTTTGTGAATCATGAGGTCTATTCAAAGTTGCTTGCAATTCATAACCCATTTTTTGTTTGAGATATAATGACCTGAAGTGTGAATAGTTGTATGCTAAGATTTGATGCTGATGTAGTGTTAAAGTTTGAAAAATTGTAAACTATTTTTCTTTCATTCTTACGTCTATAATATATATTTTTGGCTATGTTATGATAGAGGACAAATCTCAGAGGAGAAGAAAAGAAGATGTCCTCTTGTTATAGTGACTGCCCTAGCAAGGTATTTATAAATACTGTCAATCCACAAATATTAGCAATGACAGAAGAAATCAACGCACATAAATTCACAGGTAGATGAAAAATCTGTTTGCAATACCAATATTCTAGATTAATTTCTTTTCTAACTTCACCTATTTGTATTTAAACTTTCATAGTTTATGACGTCAAAAAAAATGAAACTGCCACATTTAATTATTTGTGACAAAATATAAAACATCCACATTTAATTAGTTGTGGTAACATATAATAAGCTGCAGTACTTATTAATTAATTATTCTAGACTCTACTTGTGTGTATGGAAATAAGGAAATTCATTTTCATTGACAATAACATAGTCAAATAATTGAAGATGGTTTTCTATGTTTTTACATTGCAATGTTGTTTGCAACATAAAGCTAAAGATCATTACAAAGCTTATAGTGCAAACACTAAGTGGATGATTTATAGATATTAGACCAACTTAAGAAGAGAATTACAAAATAGTTGTAGATCTTGATGGGTATGGAAAGGTACTATATATTACAAGTAGTTCAAACTTCAAAACATTTATTTTGAAACGCTTTAATATGTGTACAAAGAATTCTTGATTAAGCAGAGTTTTTCATCTGTTAAACAATTTAAGATTGTTATGTTACAATTATCTATTCTTTTCAATTCTGGGTTGAAAAGAATGTAATTTTTTTTATCAAGATGTCACAAAAATGAGACTCAATACCCAATTGAGACTCAACCATATTATATACAGATATAATTTTTGTTGTATAATGCTAAATAAAGCTGAATAGTACTTAGTAATTAATTATTCTAGACTTTGCTTGTGTGTATGGAAATAAGGAAATTCATTTTTGGTGACAATAATATAGTCAAATTGTTGAAGATGGTTTTCTGTGTTTTTCTATTGCAATGTTGTTTGCAACATAAAGCAAAAGATAATTACAAAGCTTACAGTGTAAACACTAAGTGGATGATTTATATATATTAGACCAGCTTAAGAAGAGAATTACAAAACAATTGCAAGTCATGACGGGTACAGAAAGGTAATGTATATTACAAGTAGTTCAAACTTGAAAACATTTATTTTGAAACACATTAGTATGTGTGCAAAGAATTATTGATTAAGCAAAGTCTTTGATTTGTTAAACAATTTAAGATTGTTATGTTACAACTATCTATTCTTTTCAATTATGGGTTGAAAAGAATGTAATGTTTTTTTATCAAGATGCCACATAAATGAGACTCAATACCCAATTAAGACTCAACCGTATTATATATAGATATAATTACTGTTGTATAATGCTAAATAAAGCTAAAATAAAATTAATGGCCCAATTGCATGGTTTTTAAGGATGGTTTGCTGTGACACAAAACTGAGAAGTCAAACTCGATATATAACTAAACAATGGTGTGTTTAGAGCCATTGCATTTCAAAGTTTATCCTCAACAAACAAAACTCTATCTATAATACTGTGTCTTGATATCAAGAAATGATTCTGCTTTGGCGATGTTTGATCACCATACTTGGCTCGAGTTTCCACTAAAAATTGAAATGAACCCATTTCCTTAATGTCTTCAAAAGATATTCGTGCCTTTCAGAATTTGCCTACTTGCTTGAGCGCATTAGGTGTTGCTTGGCTTGAACATGAGAAACACAAAATTTTGAACCCGCCAAAATAGATGCAACCAATTCAAGCATAATGTACATTACTCAATATCACACATTTTAATAGTCGAATGGTCAAGAATATTACATCTCATTGGCAACATTGCAATGTGAATTAAATGAAAATGTTCAAATGAGGAATAATTATAGAATTTACTATTTGCAACATAAAGCTAAAGATCATTACAAAGCTTACAGTGCAAAGACTAAGTGGATGATTTATAGATATTAGACCATCTTAAGAAGAGAATTACAAAATAATTGCAGATCTTGATGGGTATAGAAATGTACTGTATATTACAAGTAGTTCAAACTTGAAAACATTTATTTTGAACTGCTTTAGTATGTGTACAAAGAATTCTTGATTAAGCAGAGTTTTTGATTTGCTAAACAATTTAAGATTGTTATGTTACAACTATCTACTAAAACAAAATTAATGCCCCAACTGCATGGTTTCTGAGGATGGTTTATTGTGACACAAATCTGAGAAGCCAAATTCCATATACAACAAAATAATGGTGTGTTTCAGGTTAGTACATTGCAAAGTTTATCCTCAACAAACAAAACTCTGTTTGTAATACTGTGTCCTGATCTCTTGAAATGATTCTGCTTTGGCGATGTTGCATTATGATACTTGGCTCGAGTGTCCACTAAAAACATAAATGAAACCATTTTCTTAATGTCTTTGAAAGATATTCATTCCTTTTGAAATTTGCCTACTTGCTTTGGTGCATTAGGTGTTGTTGGGCTTGAACATGAAAAACACAAAATTTCAAACCCGCCAAAACAACTGCAACCAATTCAAGCATAATGCACATTACTAAAGATCACATATTTTTATAGTCAAATGGTCAAGAATATTACATCTCATCGCCACCATTGCAATGTGAATTAAATTAAAATGTTCAAATGGAGAATAATTAGATAATTTACTGTTTGGAACATAAAGCTAAAGATCATTACAACGCTTACAATGCAAATACTAAGTGGATGATTTATAAATATAGACCAGTTTAAGAAGAGAATTACAAAACAAAATTAATGGCCCAACTGCATGGTTTTTGAGGATGGTTTATTGTGACACGAAATTGAGAAGACAAACTCCATATACAACGAAACAATGGTGTGTTTTGAGTGACTGCATTGCAAAGTTCATCCTCAACAAATAAAACTCTGTTTGTAATACTGTGTCTTGATCTCAAGAAATGATTATGTTTTGGCGATGTTGTATCACCATACTTGGCTTGAGTGTCCACTAAAAATAGAAATGGAGCCATGTCCTTAATGTCTTCGAAAGATTTTTGTGCCTTTTGGAATTTGCCTACTTGCTTTGGTAGATTATGTGTTGCTGGGCTTGAACATGAAAAACACAAAATTTCAAACCTGCCAAAACAATTGTAACCAATTCAAGCATAATGCACATTACTAAATATCACACATTTTAATAGTCGAATGGTCAAGAATATTACATCTCATCATGACCATTGAAATGTGAATTACATGAAAATGTTCAAATGGGGAAAATTAGAGAATTTACCGCTTCTCTAAATTTGTTTAATTGAAGGCAGAGAGTCTTGACTTCATCATGATGAGGGTTACAAATAATTTGAAGCTATTAATAGAGTTACACTTATATAAGGAACTTCAATTGACACCTGCATAAATAAATAACAAGGGCATCATCTCATTAATATGAGCTTGCATGGTTGAACATGATTTGAGAAGGTGACAGTAACAAAATTTAGAGTACCTGTCCAAAGGCATAATCGAACACTGAATACAATCTAGTAGGTCTTTCTGTATAGAAGACAGTCCATTGCATATCAACCACATGTTGTACAGTTGATGCATTAGTAATACTGGTTCGAAAGGTATGCGATGGACTGAAGTGGGAAGGAGTGTGCGTACTGTTTCACAAAATTTAGATTGTTAGAGCTTGGAACAAGGGTGGTTAGTTGTTTAATGATTTGTTGATTCCATCTGAGAAACATAAAATAGTTTAAGCTTAATATGGATTACCTTGTTAAGACTTGCAAATATGGAAATGCAGAAGTGATGTACCATAACCTTGTTACATGTCTGGTGGAATTATTAGGTACAATATTTGATCTTGGCTCATGCTTCAATTATGTCAGACTCTTATGGATTATCATATTCCAGCACACACCATATGAAGTTGTTTGACACTTTTATAAATAAAACACAACACCACTAACAAAAATCATTACAAGCAAAAACTAATGTGAATCTATTTGTGTACTGCAAAAATTTGTAAAAATGGTACACTCACAAATTGTATTGATCTTTATTTGTGTAGTAGTGTCATAAATTTCCGCATTTAAATGGTTTCGATACAAATTGCTTAACATAAATTACCTAGACGATCACTAGCAAGATCCATAGCAAGCAGAAACTAGTGCAAGCAATTTAGGTGTTAGAAACCAGTGCAAAAAGGGCACTCCCACAAACTGTATTGCTGATAATTTGAGAACAAGAGCAATTCATATTTCTTATTTAGTTACTATCATTGAAAAAGTAAACAAAATTGAAATCTATTTTATAAATCAAACGTATATTGTAGAATTAGATGAAAGAAATCTTTACTGATAAGGTAGCTTGATTTTTGTTATACTTGGCAAAGGCAAATTATTTTATAGTACCAAAATAAAGGTGTTATCTTTAAACACAAGTTAAATAACAAAAGGAAGGAAGCAAAATAGAGCATAACACAAAACTGAAATTGTCAACAATAAAAGCTTCAGTATATATAAACTGTACTACTGTGGTATATAAAAGTAGTCAAAATCAGAAAACTTGTATATATAAATTGTACTACTGTGGTATATAAAAGTAGTCAAAAGTAGAAAACTATTTTAAGTTATCAGTTAGACCTGATTAGAGGAAAAACAGACTTAAAGAGTTTAGTAAAAGTGTAGTGCCCCTCCATTCTCATCTTGGATGTGCAGATAGTCTGGCTAAGGTGCATGAAGATGAAGGTAAAATAATAGGAATATTTAGGGTATGTTAGACAGTTGATGTTGTACATTATATGATGTTGGTAGATGCTACATTCATGTTGGTGACTTTCTTGATTATCCTCATGTGTGGTTTCATACGATAGTTAGCATGTTTTATTGATAATCCTTGTTGCGACACTGATAATTCATATGCTCTGACATTGTTTTACATTCAGGTGATTATGATGTTGATCTTACTATGATTGTCATAAGTTAGAATTGATTTTATGTGACTGATTTTGTATTATAGGATGATCTGATTATTGTGTGGTGTGAAAAGAGACAATGTCGTACCACTTATTCATGAGCGTCCAACGACGTTGCGATTTTGTTTCACTCCGTGACCGTTTGATATTTATTATACTTGTGCATAGACTGTGTTGTGTACTGCAAGTTGCAGGTATCATGCATCGACTCCCCCTGAATTGACAAGTCTGAGTGTGCCTTAAAACCAATGGATCTGTTGAATGGACATAACATATGGTCCCCTAGTTAGCCATCATCCTTGAAAAGGACAGGTATTCAGTTTTGCACCCAGTCAATGTTGTTTGTATGGGCATGATAGTCAGTCATTGTTGTTGTGGTCATGTTTTTTGATCGTGCATAGTGTCAGGTATTGTTTAGCATTTGGGTTATTTTGTTTGGAATTGTTTGATTAATGCTTTGGTTAATTGTTGCATTAAAATAAAATTAGTAAGTTAAGAAGGCACTTTTTATAAATAAATAAATATAGATGCTTTTATGTAAATTTAAGTTTATGAGAAATTATATTATATTGTATTTTACGGTCAATAAATAATAATAATTATAATGAGGAAAAATAAAGTGTTATTAAAATGGGAATATAATTGATAAAATTAAAATGAAAATATTTTATAAACAAGTAAATGTTTTGTTAGTGGCAATAAAAATAAATTTATAGTATTTATGAGTTGTCATAAAAACTTATATATAGAAAATTCTAAAATAAATAAAATCAAAGAGAGATTATTGTCTGGTTAAAATAGCATGTTGTAAGAAAGTATTAAAGGCAAAATTTATTACCATTATAGAGGGAATCTTAGAAATAATTGCTTCTTTTGAGTAAGAGACTAATTTTAGTAAGTAGAAAGAAATTGTTTTTTGAGAGGAAATAATAAAGGCGGAATTTATTGCCTTTAATAAGGAGAATCTTCTGGAAGAAATTATGGGGGTGGTTATGCATGCTCAACTTTATTTTGAAATATAAAGATATAATTTGGGGAAAGAGCGTACATTTAAAAGAGGAGAATATGTTTTATGTTTTCATGATCTCTCTCTCAGGAAGTTTTCATTTTTCTTTTGGCACCATAAACCATAGCAAGTCCAGAAGAAAAGACTTGGGGGAAAATGAATGCGAACTAGGAATTTTGTGAAGATGTGATAGAAGTAACATTCCAGGTATGGACTGAGATATGAATCTGATTTATTGTTGCATTAGATTTAGTGAAATGAATTTGTAATATGCAAGCTTTATATTATTCTGTGAATTCTTTTCTACATATTCTAAACCTAGTTTGTTGTGTCAGCCATAACTTTATTTTTACGAACTGGGTGCCTCTAAATTTATTATATATGGTGTACGACCTAGTTATCTAAATCGCAGCCAAAAATTAGCCTCACCTAGTTTGCTATTTTGGAGATATGAATATTTTGTGTCTGTCTATCTCTCACTGATTTCATCTCTATTTTTACAGTCTGTTGCGTTAGCCATAACTTTATTCTTACGAACTGGGTTCCTCTAGATTTTTTAAATATGGTGCACGACCTAGTTATCTAAATCATATCTAAAAATTAGCCTTACCTAGTTTGTAATTTTGAAGATATGAATATTTTGTGACTGTCTACCTCTCACCCGTTTCATCTCTATTAAAACAGTTAGTTGCGTCACCAATAACTCTACTTATTTTGGTTGCTATTAGGCTATTAAATATATATAGAATAGAAGTAGAAGAATTCAATTTGGATAGAGTGATTGTATATTAATGTTGATAAATTTAATTTAAACTGATATTGATTTTATTACGATTTATTAGTAGAAATATGATAAGCAGGTTTGGAATTTAGGTTTGTAAACAATGTATTTAAGATTTGATTTATAAGTTTATTTTAGAAATTAGTTGATTACGAGTGGAATTGTATAAGGTAAATGGAACTTGTTTAAATTGTATCAGTGGTCGTAATAGGGTCATGTTGTCGAGATTTAGTTTTCCTGAGGCATAGATTAGTATGTCCTGATTTCTTGTGTATGTGATGTTGTAAGTGAATTTTGATGTGATAATAAAGTCCTTTACAGATGTGGTGGTTCATTAGTTGTATAGAGCATGTTTATTACTTGTGCTTAAGAAATGTCATGTTCTTATTAACCTTGTTGAGAAAATGTTTGTATCATATTTATGTCTTGAACTCAATCAACCTTTTTCTATTCCTAGACTTGGTAAGTTAGCAGGTTAGAATGCTTTGTATTGGTTTATTCCATTAATACTAATGTTGGGTAAGGGATTTTAGCAAGCTTGGTAATCATTATGAGGTGTAGACACCTCTAGAAGAATTATGTATTAGGTATGATCATTTTGGTAATCATAGGACCTATGTAGTAGTGGTTTATAGAAGATTAATCAAGTTGACACTTAAGCTTTCCCATAGCAACCCGAGCTTCTCTTCCTATTCATGTGTTGAACAGAATTTGGTAAAACCTAGAAAAAGATTGTTCTTTTACTTGTTCCCTCTTAGTGTTCACTCTTGGGTCACTTTAGCCATGGTACTTCTACTTGGTTTGAACCATCCTTTAAATGTGTTATGATCCTATCATATGCATGTGGTTAAAAGTGAGATAGTTTTGATGAAGATGTTAGATCTATAGGAATGTTTTGTTGTTCTATGTTCCTTTCCTCTCAAGCTAACCTTAGAACAAGGTTCTTTTATTGTAGCTACAGGTTTTTTGTACATTGTGATTCTAACTAGTGTAAGAGATTTATAGCATTCTAATATTATAGGCTTTTAGTCTTGCTCATACAGTCGTATTTAATAGTATTTACAAAATTGTCTAGATTATTAATGAAATCTACATCAATGTAAATAGTGGTTTAGTGAATTTTGTAGCCATTGGTATAGCATTCATGCATTATGGTTATTAATACTCCATTGTATGATTTTAATTGTGGTGGTAGTCCCTCATTGTGATAAGGATTGCATTTAAATAATTGTTGTGTTTAATTTGTATGCCTTTGGGTTATTTGCATGTTGTTTGCAATCATTTTAATTAAATGTAACTAAAATAAGTCTTGGGATCTATTGGTTAAAATATTGTTACTTGTGGGCACTTATATATCATATGATCATAGTAGTTAGAATATTATTGTTTTGCATTATAGAGATAGATTCACTTTATAATTGTTAGATGATTGATCATGATTGAATTAATATTACATTCTTCAAGACTCATAATTAGTGCATTATGTCATATGTTGCAATTGTGGTGTTGTAATTGAATTATTGATGAAGGATCTTAGTTTGGTCTATTAGGTGATGATGTGCATGTGATGTGAGACCATTGTGTTTAACTGGTGTCAAGTGTTTGTGTCATTTAGGGAAGTTGATTCTAGAGGCTTAGGAGGGTATGATTGTGTGGGGGTTGGCTATGTGTGCATCATGTGAGTTGAATGAAATGCATTCTTGAAATATTGCCTCCTATTCATGTTGGTATGATATATGTGCAAGATGGTTTATGCCTTGCTCAGTGTACCTATTCATGTGATTATGTTGACTATGCAAGATGGATAATGCCTTGCTCTGTGTTATGTGCTTGTGATAAATGTGCAAGATGAGTAATGCCTTGCTTTATTTACATATTAACGTGTTAATGATAATCGTGCAAGATGGTTAATGCCTTGCCTTGTATAGGGTTTACTAGTTGCAAGTAGGGGGAGTGGCTTTCAATGGGGGCTGAAACCCAAAGAGGTGTCCAGGACAACCCATTGGAGGGTTTCTTAATCCAGTGATAACCTTAATTATGAGTTAGGGGGAAAGGGTAGAATTCACTTTAATCAAGATAAAGTATGCCTCACTCATGGCTCAAGTGCTCGTTTAGGCTTGAGATGAGATGAGAAGGCTTGGAATGGCAAGATCAACTGCCTTGTCCTCATGAAAGCTATGTTGGTTCCGTATGAGTTTGTATAGGGGCCGGGGGTTGGGAGAGGTTGCTAGGACAACCCAGGATGGGGGCCAGGGCCTAGGAAGACCTACCAGGACAACCCATGACAAGCTATGTGATGACACTCCTCCCTAATGCAGTCTAGCACTCCCTAGTTGTATTTCCTCCATTGGTTGTGTGAGTGCCTCTGGAAGTTCAGTTAAGTGTGTAAGTGATGTTTAAGTTGCTTGTGATGTCTTTGTTGACCAGTGTCATATTTGAGTCATGTGTAGTCCTTGCACCTATTAGCCTATTGTCTTCTTGGCTGTTTGCTTAGTGGGACCTTATTGTTATCTCCTAGCACGAGGGGTGGACCTTAGGGTTCCACATGGATGGGTGGTTGTGCTTTGTGTCCATTGGTTTTTTTTCCTTGTTGATGTTTGTGTGCGAGAAGGATAAATCTCTTGTATCAGTTATCAGATCTTGCACCAGTTTATAGAGATAGTTATTTATGCTCATGTACTATCCTGTGTATCAGTTAAAACATAATGTATGTACTCCAATGTAATCAGGGAAGCGGTATTGTAAACAATGTAATGGTGTACTCTCTTGTAAAGGAAATTGTATATGTACTTATGATCCTATGTGTAGGATCTTGATGTTACTTATTTGATGATATAATATGGATTTGTATGTGTTTATCCATTTAATGCAATAGATTCAGAATGAAATTATTAATGTTAGTTAATTCATGATGTATGTAAGATCATGTTAATAGTTTGTTAAGTAATGCAGTCATGGAACCTTAGAGTATTAAGCTTAAACTAAAGGATATGTGTAGCTATGATTCAAGTTATTTGTCATCTCTTTGTTTAAAAAAAAAAATTGTCCTGTTTGTATAGCATAGTTGTGTTGTTCTCTGAGGTTCCTAGGCAGGGCATTACAAAAAGTATTTTGTTCACTAAAATATCTTCAAAAAAAGATCTAAATCTTTAAATCCAAAGTATTTTTTGTAATTTTAGATGACAGGAGGTTGCATTTGCACATGTGGATGGGTATGAAATCGAGACACAGAAATCTGCAAAGAGATTGTGGATGTTGATTAGGTTTTAAAATTTTCTATTAAAAAAATAATAAGTCTAGAAATTGTAACTTGTAAAGAAATTGTATAGTTGGAATGCCCGTACCTTTTTATTATTGATTTTCTTGTATATCAAGAATATCATTATTGTGATCCAGTGTGAAGTGTCCCTGAAGTTGAAAGGCAGAATAAAGATGACTCTTGACTTATCATGAATGTAATTTTCATAACTGATCTGTTGAAGGTCTGGAAGGAAGTGATTGAACATGTCCTTTTTAAGATAGCACTGAAAACTTATATTCTTATCTATTATTATTATGTATTTGAGATTATGCATATATGTGTAGACAATATTCTTCTTTCATTTGTTGCAGTGAGTAGTTTCATTTTTTAGTTCCCTGAAGTTGAAGAATGTGTAATTACACAGTGGACAAGTTGGCTAGAATGGAATGGAAAAAACATTTGTAGCTTTCAATTTTCCATATACCTGGCAACAAGATAACAAAGCATGAAGGCATCATACATTTGTAGTTCTAAGGAAAATAGTACTCGACATAGTTGAATTGTAAATAATCAAATTTTAGTAATGTCTATAATTTATCAAAAACAGAGTTAAACATTTCAACATAGAACCTGCTAAATAATGAATATAATTATAAAGAAAAAGATAAAAGAAGGTAAGAGAAGAAAAATTACCCGGTATGTTGTTTGGAGCATATTTTGAAGGTGACTCAGTGTTGGCTTATTTGCTAGAGGAGCAATGTAAGTTGACTGGCAGCTGCAAAGAATGCGGTCTTTTGCATCAAACTGCTTAATAATATTTTTGAATAGTATGAAAAGGAATTCTTTTCATAGGACACGTTCTTCAATGAAGGAAAATTGTTCCTGCAAGTTTGGGTGCAATTGTATCTGTTACAATATTGAAGACTTAATTTGTGAGAGAATATTTTGGATGTAATTTTTAAGAAAATCAAATTTTAAATAGATAGAAGATGGAAAAAAATTGTTTAATACATGTGCTTTGTCATATTTTGTCTCTCCATCTTTAATGTCCAACAAAAAATGAAAATTTGTTTACTTGGAAGCAGTACAATTACGCCAACAGTACCAACAGTATAATTATCAGTACTTTCCCACATCATTTTAATAGTTGTTCTTGGTATAAATGAGTATTCTTCACAAATACGAGAGATGGTTTCTATAACACTTGATTGGGTCAATAACATAGTAGATTCACAGTCACCATGATTGTATTTTGTTTTAGGTGCAATTATGAATCCATTTATATAGATACTTGCTCCTGGGGAAATCTTATTTTCAAATATCTGGACCATATTTCTAGTCAAATTGATAGTTATTGTCATTTCTATTTTTTTGTCAGTCAAATCAGCATGGAATAGTTCAAGTGTGTTTTTTTGATTTGTCTAAATTAGTTCGATACATGACAATGACTTCAGCTTAAAAATGTCTCCAAATTTATGTACATTTATGTCTTCTATGGAAAGTATTTTTCAGAGGCTCTTTTTTGGACCTATAAAGCAATGAAGCATAATAAATTTCAAATAATAATATAAATGTTGTAAAACTTTTGTTATAAATTAATACTCACATCTTGACTTGTTCCTAGTGCACGATGGCTTTATCCTTTTATGCTCTTTTGTTATTTGTCATTTGTACTACACAACAATTAACAAACTGTGTTAGCGAGAGAGTAGGTTTGATATAAATATTATAAAACAAATAAAATTGACTAAAGAAATTGTGGGGGAATTATGTGATTTTACTGAATAACTAAGAAATGAATGTAGTTGATAATTTATAGAACTGGTTGCATGATTTCTAAATATATAACAATTTTCTAAATATAATTTAGTAAACATATATAATTCAATAAATTGTAGGTTTTTTGTGATTCCATAGCGTATATAAATATTTTTTTTTATAGTTCAGACATGAATGTTGCTATGAGAATGATTTATAATGGCTACTTGTTTTTCTTTAATGTTTTTTTGGTCAAATATCAAGAAGACAAATAGTGTCATGATCACTCCAATATGTGTCAATTTTGATAATCTTGTATTTTCTTTGTTAATATTTTAGTAGACATGGTCAATGAGCGATGTTTGTAAAGGATTGTTTTTGTCAAGTAGGAAATGTATATTTTTGTTGTTGAGATATCTTTCTAATATGTTTGTTTCAGCATTTTTTTGTTCCATATCGATATTGAAATCAACAAGAATAATTATATTGTCTATAAGGTGAATTTCAAGAATTGCCTAGTCAATTATATTGATAATTGTAGATGCTTTTGTAGTTGGTCGTGCATATAAATTTATTATTGTAATTCAGAATTTGTTAACAAGAATGGTTGCTAAAATAGCTTCTACGTTATTAGTTTTGTAAAGATTGGATTGTAAAATGTGCATTTTGTTATTTACCCACATCGCAACTCCATAGTTATTGTACATGGAAATAAATTGGAAATTTTGTAGTTCACTTTATTGAGGTAAATGTGATACATGCGTTTCTTGTAAACATATTATGTCTAGTTTGATGAAGTCATAGTCATTGACAATATCATCCATATGATTTTTTAGACTTCGTGTGTTCAAGGATAAAATAGATATGGTTGCGCTTGCTATAGTTTTCTTTTCACAATATTGTAACTCCCATTTTTCTTTTGTTTGTAATCTTTGCATTTCATTTCTAACTTTTTCTTTCACCTTGAATTTTTGTGGACTCAGTGGATTCAACAAGTATAGTGATTCTATATCTCATACACATGATAGTGCTGTATACACCAATCCATGTGATTTTATTCCTTATGGATCAAATGCAAGTCCTTCCAATGTAAGTCCTTGTGATCTATGTATTGTTCGTGCACATGCAAGTTGTACTAGAAATTGTTTATAGATTTGTAGTTGTGATGGATGTTTACCTCTTGATAGAGACTTTGTTATTCGTAGTATAGGTACCCATTCTTTTGGAATTGTATCTATATATAGTTGTGCTAGTTTTGTAGACTGTTGTTTACCAATTTTTGAGTCATTAAATTAAATCCATATGACATCTATTTTGTTATTACTTGTTTATGCTTTGAATATTCCATCGGCACCATTTACCAATCCATCTGCTATGCTATAGTTGCTAGCATATAATTCAACCAACATGTTTATTTTTAGTACAATTTGTTTTGGTAGTGATGTATTTGAATAGCTTGTTATATTGCCATAGTTTTCTTCTATGTTGTCAATTGCATCAATAATAATTGGCTATCCTGGAATAGATGCTAGCATTTTTGTGTTGTGTGAAGCCACTTCCTTGTTTGAATGGAAAAGATACGAAAATGTAGGGTCAATTGGGGTAGGTCGAAGGCATTTGGTGTTGATATATTCTATATCACTATTAGACTGTGAATTTGTTCATATTTTGTTGAGTATAGTGATAAATGTTTCATTTCTCTGATGCATAGTAGTTCGCAATTCATAGCATTGTATGTTATCACTCCAAAAAGTGTATGGAACTTGTTCTTTGTTAATAATAGGATGTTCAAAGATGAGATTATCTTGTATTGGTTGAGCTTGGTAAAAGTCACCGCAAAAGACCATGTCAATTATTAGAAATATGCAGCCATAGAGACAAATTCCTCATAACCCAATAAGAGATTTAATATGTAGCAAACCAAAAATCCACATGCAAAAGAAATAGACAATCATAACATCAATAGTGACACAAGATATACCTTGGGAAAACCCTCATAGAGGAAAAAACCTAGCCTCCAAAAGCATGCATCTCTCATGTATTATTCAACAATAATTAGCAAATACATATGCAGAGATCACCTCTGAAATATCAAGCTCTCTCTACTTGCAATCCATGTGAACAACCATGTAACCATACATCACATGCCATGCTTCAAACCCTCACACAACCAACCTGCAAGAGAAGCTACAACCCAGCCAACAAGCCAAATGGGCAACTTTCTTCTACAACTACCCTTGTGTTTTCTTTTATAGACATAAGCTCACACAAATACAACATGTGGTATTGCAATACCATTTTCCCCAAAACCATGTGTCTACAAAACCATTGACCCCACATTTGATTATTGGTACTAAGTTTTCCCAATTAATCAAATAATTACAAATAAAATAATTAACCCAATGTTACATGCAACGATTACAAGTGGCATCCAAATAATTATCCAATGTGGCTAAACCCATCACATGATGCACCACAATTAAATATTTATTTTACATAATAAAATAATATCAATTTTACACAAGGTGTACAATGCACCTACTCCAACATTCTCCCACTTGTTGTATACAATACATAAGGGATCAACATGTAAACTCAAAACATCAAGGGAAACCATCATGTGTACCTAACATGTACCATATAACCATCCATATGCTCCATGTGCTCCAAGATACCTGTAATAATAATCAAAGTGTCCACCATCTCAAACAAGAATCTCTCCATCCTCCATCTAGCCGCATGAAGAATAAGATCCTCTAAAGAGATGCCACACTAAATTGTCACATAGAAGCAAGAAACCTACATAAACTGATATCCAAACATAAGCACCAAATCCAATGGTAACAAATAGTAGTGCAGTCACGGTAGGAGGGTTCACAGAATGAACTATCCAGACCGTGCAAAAAGAGTAAACACAAAGGAAACAACTCAAAGATATGAAACAAATGTAGATTTAATCATTCAGTATATCATAGAATTCAACTACAGATCAACCAACAACATGCGGGCTTATAATTAGGGCTCAAAGGCCTGACTTCAGAATATTAGAATATGCACAAGATATAGCTTTGAAGCTCCTTCGCACAAAATCTAAACTATCAACTATCACTACTATCATGAATTACTTTCCTAAGGTTCTATTACATCAATATATATCATCTACGGTACAAGAGATTCCTCCCCGTCGACCAAGGAAGATCACAAAATCCAATGAAGAGCTATAATGTGTGTACACATATAGGTCAGACCTAAATGCATATAAATCCTCTGCAAATGAATGGGATGATGTGTGGATCTTGGGGAAGGTTGGCCACGAACCATAGATTATTAAATGATGTGTCATTAAGCTTTGAAGATTGTGAAATGCTTTGCAGGTCTTCTCCTTTAGTTGATTATTTGAGACTACTAGGATGCTCTGCTCTAAGAAAATAATCAATCTTATGATAGCGATAACTTTTCAGTAACTGATCCAAATGCTCTAAATTCTGGATATGATGTAGATGAATGAATCTAGATGCTAAGTCCTGCTCTGTAAGATCTGAAATGCAACTATGGTAGAATGCGGACCAAAATATAGAAACTGCTACTGACTGAACTACCTGAACTAAATTGGAAATGAAAAGAAACAAATTGAACTACAAACAAACTAAAATGCAAATGTTTTTGGTTGATGTAAGATTGCTCTTGAACCAGGGATGCTCCTACATTAGACATCTTGGGTTATTGAAAAAGTGAGTCCCTCACTTTGCTGGGGCTAGAGGAAACCCAAGACAGTCCACCTCAGCCTGAGAAATCCATTCTGAATCTTCCTCTGGTCTGCCTTTCCACTTCACAAGGTATTCTTTGTATTGTCTTCCTCTGGTGCTGCGTTTAATTTTTCTGTCCAAAATTCCCTCAATCTACTCCGGTGCTTGTTGTGGTAACTGCTTCTTCAAATCCTCTGCCATGTTGTCACTGAACTCTACTTCATGATACTAATATAGGTCTGCAATGTTGAAAATAGGTGATATGCCCAATGTCTCCGGTAGCTCCACTTCATATGCATTTCCTAAATCAAATTTTCTGAGCATCTTACAAGGTCCAAACTTCTTCATCTTCAACTTGTTATATATTCCTTTTGGTTTAGGTCCAGACAATTGAGAGGGGGGGTGAATTAGTTGTCCCACATTTTAATCTTTTCTACCTTTAATCTTCCTTTACAACTTATAATCAAATTAGTGATATAAACATTTCAACATCAATCAATAACACATGAGCAGAAACATAAATAACACAATTGAAACCAAGATTTTTGATGTGGAAACCCGGTTAAGGGAAAAACCATGGTGGGGGTTAACCCACAAAGATTATACTCTGTTAAAAGTATTATAATGGGGAATGCACATGCATTCGGGCTCATTGTCCAGAGCTCACTTCTCAAAAGAAGGGTCACTACCTATAGGAAGAATATTACAATAAATTTGAACTAATATTTAGCATCTATCAATGCTGGAGTTCAGTTCTGATTAAGTGTAGAAGACTGACTTGACACATTTCATCCTTACTCTGCTCCTCTTACTGCTCTGCTAACATCTAAACTTTTTATCTCTACTCTTTTTCGCAATTACACCATAGTCACAACACACACACATCAAACTCATCCAATTCCATCAGATATATATATCCGCAACATGATCTACAATCATTTTACCAGTCAACTTCAAGAACATTTAGAACTTTGTTGAGTACTCTACTCTGTTGGCTAGATCCATACATAATATGAGATGTGGACAAAAACTTGCACTCACAAATCATCAATCATGTTGGTTATCATCATTGATCATCACCAATTGCCCAATAAACAACTTCTATACATCCATAATTAAGATCATTCATAAGGTTGGCCTATTCTTCTTCTGTCTGTTCTGTCAAATTGAAACTTGATACTCAAAAGCTAATATCTTTTGAGTCCTTCATCACCGGAGGACAAAACTCTGGATTTAGAGTGTCTTGACAATACTTACAACTACCTTAGATCTGCAGTAAACCATGCCTTTCCACTAAAGAGATCCAGACCAAGATACCGGACCCTGTCACCTGCTCTGTTCCTAACTGCCTGGACTTAGACAAATTCTAATTCTGACTTCCGGTGTGAACAAATTGTGTTATGTAGATGATTGAGATGATCTTAGTTGCCATCAATGACACCACCTATCAATGCGAAGCAATGTTTCTTGCCAACAATCTCCCCCTTTGGCATTGATGGCAACACTTAGTGAAAAATGACTAAGTGTCTAATGTAGCTCCCCCTTACTCTGTACACTTGTTCTTCTCTATTAGTTCCGAAGCTCCCCCTTTGCTAGATTCCTCATTTTTCACTACTCTTCATTGTCCCTTTGACATCGATGGAAAAGGGTGGGGTCTCAAGCCAAAATTCTCTAGAAATTCTGTATATACTGCTGCATATGTACAACTAATCATTAAGTTTTATTTACATAAACTTGAGAATGTCTGCAAAGCTAGTTTTTATTTGCACAAGTTCAGACGCCCAAGTACTCTTCATTGAATCCAAAATTGAGATGTGCCCACTCAAAAAAAATGAATATGCTTTTGCCTTTGATAGATTTGATGGATCACTAGTCTGAACTATAGTCTGAGCTTCAGATAGGGCATTATACATTGTCTCTAACATAGGGGCAATCAATCCCCGGAGCTCACACATTCTCTTCATAATGTTTCTTTTCTCTTTAACAAGTCTCTTTATCTCATCAGTCAAGCTAATTACTTGACATTCTTGACTTATGGGTGAAATAGTTAGAGGGTCAAAATTATTGGATAGATTTGAGAATTTCAGTTCTTGTTCCTTTATCTTCTTCTCAATATCCTCACTTACTTTGGGCCAGGATAGACAAAATTTATCTACATCACTTCCATCACTTAGAGCATTTTGAACACTCTTTATATTAATAGCAAGTATAGTCCTATCATACCCTATTAGACTCTTAATTTCACTAAATCTCTTATCCAAAAACTCATTTCTGACTTTTGTCTCTGCAGGCTTCTCAAAGGACTCAAAATGAGTATTTACAGAACTTACAAGATTTTTTAGATGTCTGGAGGGGGAATCAGATGGACTCTTCTGGTAGGAAGGCATTAACTTTTCTAAAATCCCAGTTGTAAGCCCCAATAGCTCATTGTCCTCCATGTGGAACTTTAACATCTTTTCTCTAGCCTTTACTTGGGTGAATGATGCTATTTTCATCAATTGAATTGGAGAGAGAGCATCTGGATTGGCTAGACCTTGGAGTAGTTTAGGCTCATCAAGCTCAATCATCTCTTTTTCAAGAATACTTTTCACTGCATCTGTAGTGTCTCTTGCAATATTTTCTGAACCATCCTTTTGTTCATCAAGTTTCTCAGTATCTGCTTTAGGTGCTTCAACATTTGCACCATCTTCTTCTACTTTATCTTTCTTTCCTTTTTCTTCTTCTTTCTCTGCTTTACTTTTCTCTGTGTTCTCTGCAAAGGGACTCTTTCCTGTTTGTTCACCACTTGCTACCTGATTCGGAGGGCTCTGTGAAGTAGTAATATTATCTTCTTTTCCTGACGGATCAGGTGGATTAGGAGTATCTCCTATATCAACTACTTTATCCATCATTTTTGTATCATCCTGATTTACTTGTTCCACTTCTGGAATAGAGGCTTCACCCACCTTAGATTGCTACTCGATGATGTTCTCTTCTTCACCATCTAGAACTTCTTCTATTACTATGGGAAAATTATGCTTTTTCAATGCTTTCAAAAGAATTTCTTGATTTTCTTTAACGATTTCACTTGTTTCTCCAAGAATGAGTTTGTTCATTTTCCTTTTGCTTCTAAAGTCATCTTTGACGTCCTTGAATATCATATCATTTGATCAGGTGAAATCTAAGGACACAAATTTATTAGCTCATGTTTCTTGATCTCCATGTCCTTGCTCTTGGCATTTTCTTTTCTGAATTCCAAAATATTTTCTAGACTTCGTGGCAACTTAGAAGTTATCTCAATCAGTGCCTTGTTGTAGATGTTGAGATATCTGACAATTGCTTCCTCCAACACCCTTTTATCCACATCACTGTATTCATCATAGAATTCAATCATGGGTTTTAGATTACCGAACCAATGTACCATACTTGAAAGTGTTTTTCTTATCTTTCTTGATTTTGTTTAAATTTTCAATCAGTTGATTTTATAGTAATTCACACAAGTCATAATCGGTATTTTCCTTTAGCATCTTATATGTATCATAAATGGCTATTCTGGAAACAAAATTTTCTCTGCTCGAGTGGTAAATCTTGTACCCAATCACCATGGAGGTGAATTTGACATCTGGTTCTATAATATCATTAATGGTCATTGCCCTTCTGTCAAAATTGGCATCGGTAGCCTCAGTCACTGTTTGGCTTTTCATAGCTTTCAGCATGGGCAATCCTCCGGTTGAGTTTAACCCAGTTACAATTCTAATAGCATCCTTGGTAATCTTGAATTTTTTTAACAACCAAATGAATTCATCATGCATCCAACTCAAAACATATCGGACCCATTCATCCTCATCAAATGTTGGAAACCCCATAATCTGAATAAAGTGTTTATCCAATAGTGCCTTATACTCGGGTTTAAGTTCATGATTCTCATCCCTGAGTTGTTTCTCAAACAAGTCTACTTACCTTGAATCTCCAAATTCATCTATGTTTGCATGAATATAAACCCTAATGTCTTCAACATGCAACACACCATACGAAACACTTGAAAAAGCACCTAATGGATTGACTTCTATTGATTTGTGAGGATGCTTCTTAAATTTGGGTTGAGGCCTTTTAGTAATGTCAACAACATGAGGAGTAGCCATCTCAACAAATTTTAGATTCAAAGCTTTACAGAGAGGTACCTTTTTCTTTCGCGGGGTTAGGGTTGATCAGTTGCCAGTTGAATTCGCTCTTTGTGCCTCAGTCTCTAGATTTGTAGCTCGAAGGCTCTTCTTCTTGTTTCCTCTAAATGCAGAGTGATTCAAATGAGTGACCAAGTGACCTTTTATCTTTTGCAAAACCTAATTTGGCATTGTAATAAATGTGTTGCCCTAACTATATCCGGTTACTTTATTTTTGATAGTTCTTCATGAATCACTCTGCAAGTTTTCATATCAACATCTTTTCTTCTAGAAATCCTTCCAAAGGTTCTGAACCAATTCAAAATATTCTCTTTTATTGTGCCAAATTCAGGCACCCACTTACTGACTGGGGGAATTTGATGTTCAATGTAGCTCCCCCTGGGCCAGAGCTCTTGACTTAATTCCCAGAGGAATTGTCAGCACCTGATTCCAATGCGGACCCATCACCATTGTTTATTGTATCTTTCTTTACCCAAGTCTTGTACATTTCACTCTGTATCTCATTCACATCAATTTTTCTTTTGCCTTTGTCTTGTTTTTTCTCATTCGATTTTCTGTTTACCGGACCTCTTCTTCCATTGTTCCTACTTCTGCAGAATCTTGCAATATGACCAGATTTATTACAGTTAAAGCACACAACATTTCTTTTCTTATAAACTTGATTTCCTCTTGATCTGCACTAATTAGCCATGTGTCCAAACCCATTGCAAACAAAACAATAACCATTGAAAGAATTGCTAATTCCTCTATTGTTAGCATTATTCATTATCATACTTCTGCATTCATTTGATCTATGACCATACCTCTTACACTTGAAGCATTGACTGAAGAAGGATGGATCATTTTGATTTACTCTGCTTCTGCACTGAGTAGCAAAATGACCAAATTTATTGCAATTGAAATAATTTCCATTGAATGATGGATATCTTTGAGCATTAGGCTATCTTACCAGAGGTTTTCTAGTTCTATTTCTTTTATTCCTTGGTTGAAAATTTCTTTGTCCAGATCCAAAGCTTTCACCTTTCTCATATCTAAGATCATGCTTGTCATCATCCTTTTTTTGTTCTTCAATTAGTGCTTCAAGTTTAGCTAAGCTTATCTTGAACTTCTCCTTATACTCATTTGTAATTTCTAGGTCATGTTTGAGAGTGATAATCTCTCTCAAGTTATCTCTCACTGTTTCTGCTTTCTTGTAGATTAGATTATAGGAGACCAGCTATTTCATCCAATCTATAGCATTCTTTAGTTCTCTCTTTCAGATTTTACTTCATTTCTTCTTCAGTTTTCTTCCTATCTTCAATTTCCTTGGTTAGTCTCATCACCCCAGTTTCCACTCCTTTCCTTTTGCATTGGATTTGCTCAATTTTTCTTTTAAAATCTCAATGAAGTTTTCAGCCTTTTTGAGGTTATCTTGCAGCTCTTGGACTTTTGCCTTGAACTGCTCAAGATCATCTAGGATGAGATTAAGTTGCCCTTGAAGGTTATATTCATCCATTTTTACTAACTTCCCAGATCTTCCTTAAGCTGTTAAAATTTTCAAAAGGAACCTTGCTCTGATACCAATTGTTGGTTTAGGTCCAGACAACTGAGAGTGGGGGGGGGGTGAATCAGTTGTCCCACATTTTAATCTTTTCTACCTTTAATCTTCCTTTACAACTTATAATCAAATTAATTATATAAACATTTCAGCATCAATCAATAACACATAAGCAGAAACATAAATAACACACTTGACACCAATATTTTTGACGTGGAAACCCAGTTAAGGGAAAAACCACGGTGGGGGTTAACCCACAAAGATTATACTCTGTTAAAAGTATTATAATGGGGAATGCACATGCATTCAGGCTCACTACCTAGAGCTCATTGCTCAAAAGAAGGCTCACTTCCTATAGGAAGAAGATTACAATAAATTTGAACTAATATTTAGCATCTATCAATGCTGGAGTTTAATTCCGGTTAAGCATAGAAAACTAACTTGACACACTTCATCCTTACTCTGCTCCTCTTACTGCTCTGCTAACATCTAAACTTTTTATCTCTGGTCTTTTTCACAATTACACCATAGTCACAACACACACACACCAAAATCATCCAATTCCATCTGATATATATATCTGCAACATGATCTACAATCATTTTACCAGTCAGCTTCAAGAACATTTAGAACTTTTTCGAGTACTCTGCTTTGTCAGCTAGATCCATACATAATATGAGATGCGGACAAAAACTTGCACTCGCATATCATCAATCATGTTGGCTACCATCACTGATCATCACCAATTTCCCAATAAACAACTTCTATACTTCCATAATTAAGATCATTCACAAGGTCGGCCTATTCTTCTTCTGTCTATTCTGTCAAACTAAAACCCCATACTCAGAAGCTAATATATTTTGAGTCCATCACCAAAGGACAAAATTGTGGATTTAGAATGTCTTGACAATGCTTACAACTACCTTAGATCTTCAATAAACCATGCCTTTCTACTGGAGAGATTTGGACCAAGATACCGGACCCTGTCACCTGCTCTATTCCTAACTGCCTAGACTTAGACAAATTCTAATTCTGACTTCTGGTGTGAACAAATTGTGTTATGCAGATGATTGGGATGATCTTAGTTGCCATCAATGACAACACCTATCAATGCAAAGTAGTGTCTCTTGCCAACAGTTCCAACTGGAAATCTTTCTTTTCTCAAGTATACCATCACTTCATCTCCCACTGCAAATTCTTTATGTCTTCTCTTCTCATCTTCTTGCTCCTTATATTTGCTGTTCATATCTTCCAAATGCTTCTTCACCTGATTATGCACTATCTCCATATGTTATGCAAATTCTTCTGCTTCTGCACTTCTCTTTTCCTCTGCACTGATCTCTTAATTCTATAACTCCTCCAGGATTGACTTCAATAACAATCTCAAAAGGTGTTCTTCCGGTACTCCTATTCACTAAATTATTGTATGCAAATTTTACTTGTGAAAGAATAAAATCCCAACTTCTTGCCTTCTCTCCAACCAAACATCTCAACAAGTTTCCCAAACTCCTATTCACTACCTCTGTCTCTCCATCAGTCTGTGGATGAAAAGATGAACTAAACTTCAAATCTGTCTTCATCTTCTTCCAAAGTGTCTTCCAAAAATATCCAAGAAATTTGGTGTCTCTGTCTGAAATTATACTCTTAGGTAATCCATGCAATCTCACAATCTCCTTGAAAAATAGGTCATCTACATGCATTGCATCAATTGTCTTCTTACAAGGTATGAAATGTGCCATCTTTGAAAATATGTCTACTACTACAAATATTGACTCATGTCCTCTCTATGTCTTACGCAATCCCATCACAAAATCCATACTTATGTCTTCCCAAGGTCTCTCTGGTACTGTCAATGTCACAACCCCTCTTAAAACCCTAAAATAATTACTAATTTAATAAGAACCTCTAATTAAAAGATCTAAAGTGTTTAAATTATATGCCTAAAAGAAATGTATTGTATCATAAACATCAATCAACAACTTGGATATTAATACTAGTTAATTTGTTCATTATCCAAACAATATAATCTAAAATAAGGGTAATTTAAAACTTATGAACACATATTTATATATTTGTATTTCTATTAGTAAAATAAATATAGAATTAAAAATTAATTAACCATATGGATATAAAAAAATATAAGGCTTTCGAAGTTCCCCAATAGACCTAACGTGATTAAATTATATATAAATGTTAATATAATTATGAATTCAAATTAAAAAAATGCGGGAAGTAATAATTAAATCAAGTGATTTAATTTTATAAATTGTATTAAAACCAAAGTAATAAAATTAAATTAATAAAGTAAGAACTAATAAATAAATCAAATGAGGATTTTGGAATAGTAATTTAATCTTATAATTTAAAAACAAAAAAAAATAATAAGGGCAAGTCATAAATTAAGCCTAAAATTTAGGCATGGTTATTTTATTCCTAATTCAAAGAAAATCAATTCATTTTGGTAGTTACATAAACCTAGTGCAAACAGAACTACATACTATGTGAGTGCGGTCGAATTCTCTATAGCCTTGTCTCATGGATACAAGGTATGTAGGCAGTTTGGGCAATGAAGGAAGTACCCAGTACGCAGACATGGAGAATATAGTCTAAATATTTGTTTTGTGTGTTGAGAGAATCGTTGTATTTTAAGTTTGTGAATTTTTTTTTGGGTTGGGTCTTTACATGGTATGTCACAACCCCTCTTAAAACCCTAAAATAATTACTAATTTAATAAGCACCTCTAACTAAAAGATCTAAAGTGTTTAAATTATATGCCTAAAAGAAATGTATTGTATCATAAACATCAATCAACAACTTGGATATTAATACTAGTTAATTTGTTCATTATTCAAATAATATAATCTAAAATAAGGGTAATTTAAAACTTATGAACACATATTTATATATTTGTATTTCTATTAGTAAAATAAATGTAGAATTAAAAATTAATTAACCCTATGGATATAAAAAAATATAAGGCTTTCAAAGTTCCCCAATAGACCTAACGTGATTAAATTATATATAACTGTTAATATAATTATGAATTAAAATTAAAAACATGTGGAAAGTAATAATTAAATCAAGTGATTTAATTTTATAAATTGTATTAAAACCAAAGTAATAAAATTAAATTAATAAAGTAAGAACTAATAAATAAATCAAATGAGGATTTTGGAATAGTAATTTAATCTTATAATTTAAAACAAAATAATAAAATAATAAGGGCAAGTCATAAATTAAGCCTAAAAATTAGGCATGGTTATTTTATTCCTAATTCAAGGAAAATCAAATCATTTTGGCAGTTACATAAACCTAGTGCAAACATAACTACATACTACGTAAGTGCGGTCGAATTCTCCATAGCCTTGATCCCATGGATATAGGGTATGTAGGTAGTCTGGGCAACGAAGGAAGTACCCAGTACGTAGGCATGGATAATATAATCTAAATATTTGTTTTGTGTGTTGAGAGAATTGTTGTATTTTAAGTTTGTGTATTTTTTTTTGGATTGGGTCTTTACAGTCAAAGGTTTATACAATCCAGAATTCTGACTACTCCCTTTTGCAACTTGAAAAACTCTACAATTCTACACAAACTTCCTAACATCCTTATGTATCTGAGGCCAATAGTAGTTTTCACTCACCAAAGCCACTGTTTTATCAATGCCAAAATGTCCTGCCAATCCTCCACTGTGTTTCTCCTTGATCAAATTATATCTCATTGAACTTCTAGGTATGCATAACTGACTTCCTCTGAACAACATATCTTCTTGAATGAAATAATCCAACCACTTACTCCTATCTGTCACAACAGGTTCCTTACATGCTTTCCAAGGTTCTACAAAATCAGTGTCTCCCTCATACAGGTTCTTCAATTCATCAAATCCAACACTTCAACTCTCATCTCTGTCAACAAGTTCCTTCTCCTACTTAATGCATTAGAAACTTTGTTTGGTTCGCCACTCCTATGCTTCAACACAAAAGTATAACTCTGCATGAACTCAACCCATCTCATATGCCTTTGATTCAACTTACCTTGATTGTTCAAATATTGTAAAGCTTGATGATCTGTATACAACACAAACTCCTTAGGCAACAAATAATATCTCCACTTCTTCAGGGCTTGAATTATAGCATAAAACTCTTGATCATAAACTGAATAACTTCTTCTTGCATCATTCAACTTCTCACTGAAATATGCTATATGTCTACCTTCTTGACTCAATACTGCTCCAATTGCATTTCCACTTGCATCACAATCATCTTGGAATACCTTATTGAAATCCGGTAATGCCAAGATAGGTTGCTCTGTCACTTTTTGCTTCAACAACTCAAAACTTTTATATGCTCCTAATGTCCACTTGAAATCTTTTCTATCACCTCTCATTGTCTCTGTCATAGGGTTACATACTGAACTATAATTTCTGATGAACTTTCGGTAGAAACTAGCCAATCCATGAAATGATCTAACCTCTCCAATGTTCTCTAGTGTAGGCCATTCAACAATTGCTCTTACTTTCTCAGGGTCCATTGTAATGCCCCCTCATTTTTGGCTTGTGATAGTTGCTAGTTTCACATTACCATTTTGTCAGTTCTGAGACAGTTGTTGGTTCTTCCATTGCATTTAGATAGTTCTAAGACATTTGAGATATTAGGCCTATGGTTTATGCTTATTATGATCATGATAGACTATGTTCGATTGATATAGTTCTGACATGTGTTATGAGTTATGATGACATATTGTTATTCCGGTTATGATGAGATGGACATGATTAGTGATGGTTTAATATTATCATGTTTTATCTGATTTATTGATATCTAATTTTAAATAAAAATGGTTATAGTCTTGTTCCAAAGTAGGGATGGTGTAGTACTACTCATTCTGAGCACCCTAATATGCCGTGATTCTTTGAATCTGTGTGTGTTTATATAGATGCAGTTGATCGTATACAACCTATTGTTCTTATGCAGGTTGCACATACTGGGCCTCGGCTCCACCTGACTTAGCAGGTCTAAGCGGGCCCTACACAATGGATAATGTTGATGGAGATAACACGAGGTTTATCCCTTAGGTTAGTTCAACCTTCTGTTTGATGGTCGTCATGTGGTTTGTAAGTTTACTGTCAGCCTATGTGTATTCTTGTTTGCGTAAATGATCTACGATATTATAACATTTTATTGTCAAATATTATAGTATTTTGTTGTGTCGTAAAATTGGAATATTCTTGGAGGAAGCTATTTATGTAAATTGTAATGCAGAATTAAGTTAACTATTCTAATGTTGTAAAATTTATATGCGGGTCAAGTTTTATTTTAACTCATAATATTTATAGTTATGTATTGAATCTTTCTAGGGATTAATGTTAAGGCGGTTAGTTGTCATTTATGATTCCAGAGTGGGGAATCTCTATGAATAGTAAAAAATAAAATCTCTGGTGAAGAGGATTCATGGAAACGGATTTGGTGGGAGTGGGCATTTATGACTGGAGGTTATTTTGTTCTAGGAGGAATTTTTGGGAAGGGGGGATTCGGAGAATTGATTCGGAGGAAGGAAGAGAAGTTCTGAAAGAGGATTCGATCTTTGGAGCATGAAAAGTATGGGTATGTCTTATGAATTTCTGTTTTCTTGTCTTGGTTATGCTTTGAGGAATTAGAATACATTGTTGTTTAGTTGTTCTCAAATGGGTTCGATCTGTAATTAACCCTTTTCATCTTTGTAAACCTTTTTTGGTACTCTTTGGATGCTCTTATAAAAAGGCTTGGCAAAATTTTTAGCTTGCAAAATCATCTCTGCAACTCTAAACCCCTTTCTCAGATGGATTTAATTGTAAATTTTTTCCCTGTAGTTCATTTTGAGCATGTGGGTTCCTATTTTCTTGTCTTCAAAATCTCATTTACTTACTATTTTCCCACCAAGTCATTGTGCCACTTGCATGCTGGTTTCCTTGATGTACATCTTGTAAGAATCATGGTCCTCAAGTAATCTTGCTGTTCTCCTTGAGGATGGTAATTAAGCTCCTTTGTGATCCTTTTGAAAGCTAGTGCGAGGGAAAATCTGCAGCTTCAATAGAATCCCTTTGGCTAGTTGCCCTCACTGTCAACCTCTAGTACTGTTGACCTGATGTTCGTTCTTCATTGTGTCGCTTCCAAAATATGTAATAATCTCTCTATTATTTGTGACCATGTTCACCCTAGTTTCAACGTGTCTCTCTCCCTCTATGGCCTATACAATCCATCGGCTGAGGATGGTAAGATAAACATGTCCCCTTTCATTGCTGACAGTGGTGGTATCCTATGAACTTTCTCCTGGCGTGCCTCCGGTCTTTCCTTGAGCCAATTCCAGTGCAACACTCCATCGCTGTAACTTGTTGTTTTGCCTTGGTCACTGTGAAAGATGTGTTATATGTATTGGATGAGGGCCGATTTGTTATCATAGAAACTTTTTGTAATGCCCCTCGCTTTTTGGCTTGTGATAGATGTTAGTTTCATATTTTCCTCTGATAGTTCTGAAACAGTTGATAGTCTCTATATGCACATTTTCAGTTTTGAGACATTGGATTAATATGTTTTGGTTTATGATCTCTTTTACCTTGATGGACTATGTTCGATGGATATATTTAGACATGTGCTATGAGTGATGATGGCATTAATATTACTTCAGTTATGATATGTGGACATGATTAGTTATGGATTAATATTTACATGTTTTATTAGATCTGTTGATATCTATTTTCAATTGCAGTAGTTATAATCTTGTTTAAAGAGTAGGGATGGTGTAGTATTACTCGCTCTGAATACCCTACTATGCTGCAATTCTCTGACTCTGTGTGTGCAGACATATATGTAGTTGATTGTATACAATAAGTTGTTTGGATGCAGGCTGCAGGTACCGAACCTCGACTCCACCTGATATAGCAGGTTTGAGCGGGTTCTTTCACCAATGGATACTAGTGATGGGAGATAACACGAGGTCTAATCCACTAGGTCAGTCCTTGTTTTCTGTTGTGGTCTCGAGTCATGTTGGGACACTTGGTCTTTGCCGTGTTATGTTGGTTACCTTGTGTCGTGGTGTATAGTCGAATTGTGCTTTATAATGCTAATTATGTTTTGTGTGGTTGGAAGATACTTTAATGAATTATTTATTATTAATAATGCTTCTTTTTTGTTGGTTAGATAATAATTGATTAAGCTTAAAATTGTGTTTGACATATTGGTTAAAATTAAATGCTAGTCCAAAGTATTCATGCCATTATTGGAGTTCAAGTTATGAGTAAATATTTGGTTCAAAATAATTGATTGTGAAATAAATGCCTTGAGTTGTCATGTTGGAAATGGGAAGATTGGTATCTCCTGTTATAGCAAATTTTTGAATTCTCAGGGAGGGGGTTGTTTGGTAACAGATGCGTGCCTGCATTTATCCTAGGAGTTAAATCATTTAAAAAATAAAAGGAAAATCAAGTGGAGGTTGGAAAACATAGAACGGAGAAATTGGAATCAGGACAGGGAAATTGGTGCTAGAGTTGGAGAAATTCTTGAGGAGGAACTAAGATCCAGGTATGTGACTTAGTTGTCTTTGTAAAATTTGCAATGGTTGTAACTTTGATTTTAAAATTTATTGCTGCATGTTCTGTAGGTGAAACTTGCATGTTTCTGTAATTTAGAATTCGTAGCTTTGTGGCTTGTGCATGTACTCCAATCTCTGTAGATTCCTCCAAGTTGTACTTTCTACTTAGCCATGGTCTTAATCCTTTTGAAATCATTATCTCAATCATCTGTAACCTGCTTTGTGATCTCAACCTAAGAAATAGATGGCTCAATCCTAAAGCTTTTATAAATCTCTTATCCATGTCGTTCTGCACATTAGTTTGCCTCTCTCTGCAAGCAAATTGTTGCTACCCCTTTTCTATGGCAGTTTGAATAAGTGGATTTCATCTGAGATTATTGTAATTTCCCCACCTTTCTTCAGAAGGCTCATATTCACATTATCCATATCACCTCACAACACCTTGATTCTATCTGTGTAATCCTTGATGTTAGTCTTGTGCCTCCATCATTACATTTCTTGATATTGTTTTCCTCCAAATCCTACCTTCACTGGAAAATACTCCTTATTCATGTCTAGGACCTTGATTAAGTCATGTAAAGTATCCTTTTCAAATTCTACACATCTGCTATAAAAATAAAGAAATTTCTTCGCTACTAGGCTTTTGTTCTACCATCATTTGTTTGAATTAAATCTTGGCTTGAAGCAATTAGGAAGATATAGTTGTTTGTTCTCTTGGGAGGTCACATGGTGATAGGGTTAGAAGCTTGAACTCCTTATGGAAACTTCCCATTTTCTACCCTTTTAGATCTTTCATTGTTTCTCTGCAATGTCACTTTAGAAAAGTTTCTGTTTTAGCATAGTATTGGTTAGATAACCGTGGGTTTTGGAAGCCTTTTGGAGTTGTGGCTATTGCGGGCTTGTGTTGTAAAACTTAGATGTATTTGAGTAGAGAGCGCTTTATTTTTGCGTTCTGTGTTAGACTGCAAGCTAGGCTGACTATCGCGTAGTTAGAATGGTTACTTTTGCCTTTGGGTCACTTGTGATTGTCTCTGTCGTCGCTGAAGCTCAGTAAATAGTCAGTATTGCTTAGCAAGTGATATAATGAAGTCGAGGTGGCTTCGTAGGGGTTTAGGCAAGGTCACCGTTCACTTTCTTTAAGTTGTTGTGTATCTTCTTATAGTCGCGGTGTTTATTTTTTATGTCTCTATTGCAGTACAGCGTGAGGTCGAATACACAACAATGTATATTCTAGTCGATTGGTCAGATATAGTATCCGTAGGGGGTTGTCGAGTACCCATGCGAATGGGAATAAATTCATTCACTTCCTTTTTGTTTTAGATGATGATTAGTAATACTTATGGAAGTATAGTTGGTATTATCGATGTGGATTCAATGGTTGGTAATTATTAGAATATGAGATAGTAATTGATCTCTGTAGAGTTGTATATTTAATGGATCATTAGATGCTAATTTTTTTATACTATGGTTGTATTCTTTTAGAGGCTAATAGATTTAAAGATAGGAATTTATGACCTAGTTTGTTAGAAACTATATATATATGTTTTTAATGCTTGCATTGGAATGTTAGTGGTTAGATGCTAGTTGGAATCCATGAATCTTTAGAATTTCATGTGTTTTGTCTAGTGTTTGTGAGTAGTATTAGGTAGGAAGGAAAATAGGATTTCTTGTGGGTTATTGGAATTAAAAGGGGTCATTAGAAAATTAGGGGTATTGTAATTAATTTCTTATAGAGGTTTTTGTTAATGAATTTGTAAGTGATAAATCATAGTGGTAAGTGGTTTATAATGATATGTCAATTAGTAGGTTTAATTAAAATAAGATCATAGTGATGGATGTACTTTCTTTCAGTAATCGTTAGAAATTATAATGGGAATATGTACCTTCTTCTAGTTGTTTTCTTTACTAATTGTCAGGATAAGACATATTTTATACTCTTAGTTGTCCTTGGGAGATTTAGAGTAATTTACATTAGTGTTAACATGCTAGTCAGGCTTGTAATACTCCAAATTGTGCCTCGTAAATGGTTGATATCATTGAAATTGTATTCTTCTTCATTTAAATACTTTTATTTTTGAAAAAAAAAAGGAATTGGGGTTGATCTTATTATGTGGCCTTAAAGTGTTTAATCTTGGAAATTATTTAAGAAGGATTGGATTCATAATTTTCTTGATCAGTTGAGATATTTGGATTATGGTTCTCCGTCATCTGTGTCATTGTTCCCTTGAGGGTTAGGTTGTCATTTAAGAGATCATTGCATAATCGGTATTTTGCCATGATCTTGAAAGATTCTTACATATTGCTGTTAACCCTTATAGGTTGTGTTCATGATTGAATCCGGGAGCCCTTTGATTATCTTATGTTTGTTTGCCCTTTTGTCAGAGATGTATGTTTGTAATGATCCTTGGTGTTCACCTTGGGTGGAGTTTATGTCCTAGTTTTGGTTAATTGTGATGTGGGAATCTTGAGGGATGTCTTGTGTATTTGATGTCAAGATGCGGAAACATTTTCCCCATCAGATAATGGTTACCCTTCATTGGTTTTGTACCTGTCTCCAGATGTGTGTTATTTTAGGTTTTGGTTCTTATAGTGGCATATCAATGCAATGGGATTTATATTGCTAGGGCAAGTGAATGGCAAGAGTAATGGTTAGATGTTGTGTTGTACCTTATCTTTGCTCATGGTGGTTTGTTGTTGTTTTGGAGTTTGCTAAGGGAGTGGCTTCTATGGTGGGGTCAGTGCCTAGTGAGAGGCCGTCTGGGTAACCCCATGGAAGTTATGAGCTGGTGGAAAACTTAATAGCTTTTAGGAGGGTTGGGGTAGTAAACACTTAACAAGATAAGTAAGATACCTCACCCATGCCTTGAGTGCTCTCGCAGGCTAAGGATGGGATGAGAAGGCCTGGTTGGCAAGGCTGACCTCCTTGTCTCTATGAGAGGACCTATCGGTTCCACATGTGTCACCCAGTGGGGCCGGTGCCTAGAGGGAGGCTACTAGGGTAACCATAGATGGGGGCCAGCTTTTGGTGATAGATAGCCTGGGTAACCCATGCTAGGACCGTGCGATGATACTCTCCTTATGCAACTCAGCTTCGTCCTCTTTATTTGTTTGTTACCTCTAGAGTATAGTCTTGGCTTCATGTTTGATCTTGTTTGGATGTTGGTTCTGTCTGGTGGATTACTATCGTACCTGTGCAGTCTTGTTATCTTGTATGCCCGTGAGGAGTTTGTATCTTACTGTTGTCTCATTGTTGTAACTTCGACCTAGTGGATCCTCATTGTGTATCTCCTAGCTTAGAGGGGTGGACCTCAGGGTTCCACATGGTTGGGAGGTAGAGCTATCCATTGGTATTCTTGGAGATTCAGATCGAGCCTTGTGTGGAGCTGTACCAGTTCCAGTTTGATTTCTATCTCCAGTAGTGTTGTATACCTTCATAGGTATTCTTTTGTAAACTGACATGATCGGTCTTGTAATCTTGTAATCATGTAATCCTGTACTGAGACTTTGTAATTAAACTATCTTGCTATAGTAAAAGTTATTTTTATTTAATTCAGCAGTTTAATATTTATCACTCACGTGGTTCTACTCTTTATTCACTGATGCAATTATGTTGCCCTGGAGTTGTTAGAAGAATAATTTCTTTTATGTTGCATTATATGAGATGTTTGGTCACTGCTTTGCACTATCTTGCTTTTAAAAAAAAAAATATTTCTATTTATTTATGCTTGTTGTTCTAGCACTCTAGGGTTGCATGACAGGGCATTACATTTGGTATCAGAGCCAGTTTTAAACACTGGGTACCCTGGATATATTTGAGCCCATTATGTAACCTAGTGCTTAAACTCTGTAGAATAATTTTATCCCTTTTGTGACCTGTTTCTGAATATAATGATTTGCCTTTGGTACTGTAGGTAGATGCCTAGAGGTAGGGGCCAAGGTCGGGGCAGAGGTAGGGGTCGTGGGAGAGGTGATGGTGGTGGTACACCTCCTCCCAGTTCTCCTCATGCGAGTGCCCATGAAGGCGGGGGTCAGAACTTGGAGGGTCAGGGTCAGCCTAATGGAGCCCATTTGAGATAGATTCTTGAGGA
The DNA here is from genome assembly GCA_027924645.1 of Cunninghamia lanceolata. Lineage (NCBI taxonomy): Eukaryota > Viridiplantae > Streptophyta > Pinopsida > Cupressales > Cupressaceae > Cunninghamia > Cunninghamia lanceolata. The sequence continues at coordinate 6,045,072 of BSBN01000599.1, forward strand.
GGCCCTTGCCTGTTTAGGCCCTAGGCAGGAGGGTGAGCAGCCTAGAGGAGGTCAGGAGGTAGACCAGCTGGGTCTGAGAGAGAGAGAGATCACCTTGGCATAGGGAGTTAACAGCTGAGCAGGAGGCTACACTAGCCAGCCATATGAGAGATCTACTGAGAGCACGCCCTCCCATCTTTGATGGAACTGGTAGAGGTCTTGAGGCAGAGACTTGGTTATTGGAGTTAGGAATGTGTTTCACCATGCATTCGTATGGTAGCAACACCAAAGCCAGATGTGCTATTCTGCATCTCTGAGGGTTCGCTTCGACTTGGTGGTGGCTAGAGGAGCAGAAGTTGCATTTGGACATTAGCACTGTGTCTTGGGAGTTGTTCTTAGAGAGATTCAGAGCCCATTTTCTTTCTGACCATTGGAGGCAGCGTCAAGCAGACGAGTTCCACGAGCTGAGATAGTTGGCCATGACAGTTGAGCAGTATTAGCATAGATTTTATGAGCTCAAACAGTATGCAGGCATTAGGGATGATGAGTCTATGTTGGTGCAACATTTTATCAGGGGCTTGAATGCCCAGATTAGTGGAGGGTTTCATGTATTCAAACCTAAGATTATGGAGGTTGCCATGGAGAAAGCCCGGTTAGTGGAGGAGAATTTGGCTATGGCACTTGGTGGGCATACAGGTGTGCACATTGGTAGTGCACCTTCTTCAGGATATGGTTCTTGAGGTGATCATACTCAGGCATTAGGTTGTCATGCACCCTCAAAGGGTGGTCAGTAGCAGCAGTATTCATAGTCCAAGCTGAAGAATTCTTAGCATCAGCAAGGTAATAGATTTCAAAATAAGAAGGACTAGTCTTGGAAGTGCAATAAGCAAAATCATTTTGATCAGCCAGCTCAAAGTACACAGTCTACAGTGAGCAGAGGTAGTTTCTAGCAGTCCAGTGCTTTCTGAGGTGATAGTGGATTTGGTAGAGGCACCGGGTGTTTCTCTTGTGGCCAACAGGGCCATATTGCTAGACAGTGCCCGCAAAAGGGTGCATCAGGATATGGACATCGACCGGCGGCATCTGAGCCAATGGTTGGTGATGCAGGCATGTCACACCGGGTCTTTGTAGTAGTGGATGACTGACAGTTAGAGCATTAGGGTACCGTGGTGGAGACTTTGGGTCGCATGCGAGGGATTGGTTTTTTTGTTCTTTTTGATTTTGGTGCATCTGATTCATTTATATCTCCTTCTCTTGTGGAGCATTGTGGCTTAGTGGCAACAAAATAGGATGATAGGTGGTAGGTTGAGTTAGCTTCCGGGGCTAAGATAGCAATAAAGTCTCTAGTTCCTAGATGTGAGTTGAGGATTGGCCCTCTATCTACTTCTGTGGACCTTCGTATTTTACCCCTGGGTTCATATGATATAGTTTTGGGGATGGATTGGTTGGAGGCCCATCAGGCAGTGATAGATTATCGGCATAAGTCTATTAGATGTGTGGATGATTTTGGTGTAGAGGTTGAGGTTGTAGGGGTTTAGAGTCCTATTTCCCTACGTATGATCTCTGCTATGCAACTCAAGAGATGCATGCGTCACCGCTGTCAGCTTTTTGCACTGACTGTTAGTGATTTGGATATGGAGGAGAGTTGAGAGGCATCTCTTGACGATCACCCACTCTTGAGGGAGTATACGAATGTCTTTCCTTTTGATATTCTGGGGATGCCACCTAAGCATGACATCGACTTTAGGATTGATCTGGTCCCCGACGCAGAGCCTATCTCATGAGCTCCATACAGGATGACTACTTAGGAGCTCAAGGAGCTTTGACTGCAGTTGGAGGAGTTGTTAGCCAAAGGGTTCATATGACCTAGTGTTTCTCCTTGGGGAGCACCTGTGATCTTTGTGAAAAAGAAGGATGGATCACTATGGCTATGTATCGATTATCGACAACTCAATAAGGTAACAGTGAGAAATAGGTATCCCTTACCTCAGATTGATGATTTGTTTGATCAGATTAAAGGAGCAAAGGTATTCTATAAAATTGACCTTAAGTCAGGGTATCACTAGTTGCAGATAGTTGAGGCAGATATTCACAAAATAGCATTTTGTACCCATTATGGACATTATGAGTTCACAGTGGTACCATTCGGGTTGACAAATGCACCTTCAGTTTTCACGAGCTTGATGAATGGTGTTTTCCGTACTTATGTTGACCAATTTGTCCTTGTATTTCTTGATGATATACTGATCTATTCGAGGACTATGGAGGAGCATGAGGAGCATTTACGTCAGGTGTTGCAGTGTCTGAGAGAAAATGAGCTTTATGCTAATTTGTCAAAATGTGAGTTCTTTCAAACTAAGGTGAAGTATCTAGGTCATGTCATCTCTGGAGAGGGTATTGTGGTGGATCCCTCAAAGATCCAAGCTATTATGGATTGGCCTACACCTACTAATGTTTTTGAGGTTCACAACTTTATGGGTCTGGCAGGCTATTATTGCCATTTTGTTATGGGGTTTTCAAGGATTGCTCATCCTATTACTTCTCTTCAGAGGAAAGGAAAGAAGTTTTTTTGGTCAGAGCAGTGTCAGGCAGCTTTTCAAACTCTTAAGGAGCAGTTGACCAATGCACCGATATTAGCAGTTCCTGATCCTGATAGGGACTTTGTTGTTTGTACCGATGCTTCTTTGGAGGGTTTGGGAGTAGTTCTGATGCAGAATGGTCGCGTGATTGCCTATGAGTCTCGCAAAATCAAGGATCACGAATTAAACTATCCCACTCATGACCTGGAGTTAGCAGCAGTTGTGCATGCCTTGGTGAGATGGAGGCATTTTCTCTTAGGGCATCGGTTTGAGCTGCACAGTGATCATCATAGTCTGCAGTATATCTTCACCCAACCCAACTTGAATGTGAGGCAGAGGTGTTGGATGGAATTATTGTGTGAGTACAACTTTGAGGTCAGATATATTCAGGGCAAGGAGAATGTGGTAGCAGATGCTCTTAGTCATTGGCAACATGAGATCTCAACAGTCTCTCTTACAGTTGATTTGAGAGGTTAGATTCTCACAGCACTACCTACCAACAGTTGGTGTTAGGTTGTGAGATCTGAGATTGAGTTTGGTAGACCTTTAGAGGGTAGCTTCTCTAGTTACTCTTTTAAGTTAGATGGTCTTTTGCGACATTTGGGTCATATTTATGTTCCTGGTTTTGAGGCTCATCACACCCTAGTGTTGTCAAAGGCATATCGGACACCTTATTCTGCTCATCTAGGTTTCAAGAAGATGCATGTAGATCTGTGTTAGCTATACTTTTGGAGTGGTATGAAGCGGGATATTGCTGATTTTGTGTCAAGATGTCTTGAGTGTCAGAGGGTGAAGGCAAAGCATCAGCACCCTGCAGGTCTTTTGTAGCCTCATTTGATTCCAGAGTGTAAGTGGGATATCATTTTGATAGACTTCATTGTTGGGTTGCTGATATCCTCTCGCCGACATGATGCTATTATGGTCACTGTGGATAGGTTGACGAAGGTAGCTCACTTCTCTCCTGTCCGTGCTACTTACAATGCCTTTATAGTGGCCAGAGTGTTCATGGAGGACATCGTCAGACTTCATGGGATTCCTCAGAGAATCATCTCCTATAGGGATCCATTATTCACTTCCGCTCTTTGGACTTCCTTGCAGCATGCCTTGGGGACACAGCTAAACTTTAGTTCAGCTTACCATCCTGAGACTGATGGTCAAACTGAGAGGGTTAATCAGGTTCTTGAGGATATGTTAAGGATGTATGTGATGGACTAGCAAAGCCATTGGGAGGACTACCTTTATGTAGTGGAGTTTGCCTATAATAATGGATACCACAGTTCTATTAGCATGTCCCCATTTCGGGCCTTGTATGGTCGTCCTTGTAGGACTCCATTGAGTTGGGATCATCTGGAGGACAGAGTTCTTCTAGGTTCTGATATGCTTAGAGATATGGAGCAATAGGTGGAGAGGATTAGAGAGCATTTGGTGGTAGCTCAGGATAGGCAGAAAAAGTATGTAGATGCTCATAGTATCGATCGTCAGTTTTTTGTTGGGGATCGGGTGTTCTTGCGTGTGCGACCGCGAAAGAGTCTAATCCGCTATGGAAAGGGATCTAAGGTAGCACCATGATTTGTTGGACCTTTTGAGGTGTTGGAGAGGATCAGTCATGTTGCTTATTGTCTTGCTTTGCGACCTAGCCTTTCATGCATCCATGATGTGTTTCATGTTTCTGTACTTAGACCTTATTATCCAGACACTGCTCATGTTCTTGACTGGTCTGCTTTACAGGTAGAGGATGGGCAACTAGCTTTGGAGCCTGTAGGCATTCTTCAGCACATGAGACTCTCTCTCAAGGGCAAAGACGTGGAGTAGGTCAGGGTCTAGTGGGATCCTAATGATGAGACCTCTGCTACCTGGGAGGATGCTTCTCGGATGAGGGAGTTATATCCTTACTTATTTGCAGGCTTCCAGGAGTAAGCCTGGTTCTAGGGGGAGGATGTAATGCCCCTCGCTTTTTGGCTTGTGATAGATGTTAGTTTCATATTTTCCTTTGAGAGTTCTGAAACAATTGATAGTCTCTCTATGCACATTTTCAGTTTCGAGACATCGGATTAATATGTTTTGGTTTATGATCTCTTTTACCTTGATGGACTATGTTTGATGGATATATTTAGACATGTGCTATGAGTGATGATGGCATTAGTATTACTTCAGTTATGATATGTGGACATGATTAGTTATGGATTAATATTTACATGTTTTATTAGATCCGTTGATATCTGTTTTCAATTGCAGTAGTTATAATATTGTTTAAAGAGCAGGGATGGTGTAGTATTACTCGCTCCGAGTACCTTACTACGCTGTGATTCTCTAACTCTGTGTGTGTAGACATATATGTAGTTGATTGTATACAACAAGTTGTTTGGATGCAGGCTGCAGGTACCGAACCATGACTCCACCTGATATAGCAGGTTTGAGCGGGTTCTTTCACCAATGGATATTAGTGATGGGAGATAACACGAGGTCTAATCCACTAGGTTGGTCCTTGTTTTCTGCTGTGGTCTCGAGTTGTGTTGGGACACTTGGTCTTTGCCGTGTTATGTTGGTTACCTTGTGTCATGGTGTATAGTCGAATTGTGCTTTATAGTGCTAATTATGTTTTTTGTGGTTGGAAGATACTTTAATGAATTATTTATTATTAATAATGCTTCTTTTATGTTGGTTAGATAATAAGTGATTAAGATGAAAACTGTGTTTGACATATTGGTTAAAATTAAATGCTAGTCCAAAGTATTCATGCCATTATTGGAGTTCGAGTTATGAGTAAATATTTGGTTCAGAATAATTGATTGTGAAATAAATGCCTTGAGTTGTCATGTTGGAAATGGGAAGATTGGTATCTCCTGTTATAGAAATTTTTTGAATTCTCGGGGAGGGGGTTGTTCAGTAACGAATGCATGCCTACATTTATCTTAGGAGTTAAATCATTTATTTTTTTTAAAAAAAGGAAAATCGAGTGGGGGTTGGAAAACATAGAACAAAGAAATTGGAAGCAGGATAGGGAAATTGGTGCTAGAGTTGGAGAAATTCTTGAGGAGGAACTGAGATCCGGGTATGTGACTTAGTTGTCTCTGTAAAATTTGTAATGGTGGTAACTTTGATTTTAAAATTTATTGCTGCATGTTCTGTAGGTGAAACTTGCATGTTTCTGTAATTTAGAATTCGTATCTCTGTGGCTTGTTATGGCTTGTGCCTGTACTCCAATCTCTGCAGATTCCTCCAAGTTGTACTTTCTGCTTAGCCATGGTCTTAATCCTTTTGAAATCATCAGCTCAATCATTTGTAACCTTCTTTGTGATCTCAACTTGAGAAATAGATGGCTCAATCCTAAAGCTTTTATAAATCTCTTATCCCTGTCATTCTGCACATTAGTTTGCCTCTCTCTGCAAGCAAATTGTTGCTACCCCTTTTCTATGGCAGCTTGAATAAGTGGATTTCATCTGAGATTATTGTAATTTCCCCACCTTTCTTCAAAAGGCTCATATTCACATTATCCATATCACCTCGCAACACCTTGATTCTATCTGTGTAATCCTTGATGTTAGTCTTGTGCCTCCATCATTACATTTCCTGATATTGTTTTCCTCCGAATCCTACCTTCACTGGAAAATACTCCTTATTCATGTCTAGGACCTCGATTAAGTCATGTAAAGTATCCTTTTCAAATTCTACACATCTGCTATAAAAATAAAGAAATTTCTTGGCTGCTAGGCTTTCGTTCTACCATCATTTGTTTGAATTAAATCTCGGCTTGAAGCAATTAGGAAGATATAGTTGTTTGTTCTCTTGGGAGGTCACATGGTGATAGGGTTAGAAGCTTGAACTCCTTATGGAAACTTCCCATTTGCTACCCTTTTAGATCCTTCACTGTTTCTTTGCACTGTCACTTTAGAAAAGTTTTTGTTTTAGCATAGTATTGGTTAGATAACTGTGGGTTTTGGAAGCCTTTTGGAGTTGTGGCTATTGTGGGCTTGTGTTGTAAAACTTAGATGTATTTGAGTAGAGAGCGCTTTATTTTTGCGTTTTGTGTTAGACCGCAAGCTAGGCTGAGTGTCGCATAGTTAGAATGGTTACTTTTGTCTTTGGGTCGCTTGTGATTGTCTCTGCCATCGCTGAAGCTTAGTAAATAGTCAGCATTGCTTAGCAAGTGATATAACGAAGTCAAGGTGGCTTCGTAGGGGTTTAGGCAAGGTCGCTGTTCACTTTCTTTAAGTCGTTGTGTATCTTCTTATAGTCGCGGTGTTTATTTCTGATGCCTCTATTGCAGTACAGCGTAAGGTTGAATACACAGCAATGTATATTCTAGTTGATTGGTCAGATACAGTATCCGTAGGGGGTCGTCGAGTGCCCATGCGAATGGGAATAAATGCATTCACTTCCTTTTTGTTTTAGATGATGATTAGTAATGCTTATGGAAGTATATGTTGGTATTATCGATGTGGATTCAATGGTTGGTAATTATTAGAATATGAGATAGTAATTGATCTCCGTGGAGTTGTATATTTAAGGGATCATTAGATGCTAATTTTTTTATACTATGGTTGTATTCTTTTAGAGGCTAATAGATTTAAATATAGGAATTTATGACCTAGTTTGTTAGAAACTATATATATATGTTCTTAATGCTTGCATTGGGATGTTAGTTGTTAGATGCTAGTTGGAATCCATGAATCGTTAGAATTTCATGTGTTTTGTTTAGTGTTTGTGAGTAGTATTAGGTAGGAAGGAAAATAGGATTTCTTGTGGGTTATTGGAATTAAAAGGGGTCATTAGAAAATTAGGGGTATTGTAATTAATTTCTTATAGAGGTTTTTGTTAATGAATTTGTAAGTGATAAATCATAGTGGTAAGTGGTTTATAATGATATGTCAATTAGTAGGTTTAATTAAAATAAGATCATAGTGATGGATGCACTTTCTTTCGGTAATCGTTAGAAATTATAATGGGAATATGTACCTTCTTCTAGTTGTTTTCTTTACCAATTGTTGGGATAAGACATATTTTATACTCTTAGCTGTCCTTGGGAGATTTAGAGTAATTTACATTAGTGTTAACATGCTAGTTAGGCTTGTAATACTCCAAATTGTGCCTCGTAAATGGTTGATATCATTGAAATTGTATTCTTCTTCATTTAAATACTTTTACTTTTGAAAAAAAAAAGGAATTGGGGTTGATCTTATTATGTGGCCTTAAAGTGTTTAATCTTGGAAATTATTTAAGAAGGATTGGATTCATAATTTTCTTGATCAGTTGAGATATTTGGATTATGGTTCTCCGTCATCTGTGTCATTGTTCCCTTGAGGGTTAGGTTGTCATTTAAGAGATCATTGTGTAATTGGTATTTTGCCATGATCTTGACAGATTCTTACATATTGCTGTTAACCCTTATAGGTTGTGTTCATGATTGAATCTGGGAGCCCTTTGATTATCTTATGTTCATTTGCCCTTTTGTCAGAGATGTATGTTTGTAATGATCCTTGGTGTTCACCTTGGGTGGAGTTTATGTCCTAGTTTTGGTTAATTGTGATGTGGGAATCTTGAGGGATGTCTTGTGTATTTGATGTCAAGATGCGGAAACATTTTCCCCGTCAGATAATGGTTACTCTTCATTGGTTTTGTACCTATCTCTAGAGGTGTGTTATTTTAGGTTCTAGTTCTTATAGTGGCATATCAATGCAATGTGATTTATATTGCCAGGGAAAGTGGATGGCAAGAGTAATGGTTAAATGCCATGTTGTACTTTATCTTTGCTCATGGTGGTTTGTTGTTGTTTTGGAGTTTGCTAAGGGAGTGGCTTCTATGGTGGGGCCGGTGCCTAGTGAGAGGCCGCCTGGGTAAACCCATGGAAGTTATGAGCTGGTGGAAAACTTAATAACTTATAGGAGGGTTGGGGTAGTAAACACTTAAGAAGATAAGTAAGATACCTCACCCATGCCTTGAGTGCTCTCGTAGGCTAAGGATGGGATGAGAAGGCCTAGTTGTCAAGGCTAACCTCCTCGTCTCTATGAGAGGACTTGTCTTTTCCGCATGTGTCACCCTATGGGGCCGGTGCCTAGAGAGAGGCTGCCAGGGTAACCATAGATGGGGGCTGGCTTCTGGTGATAGATAGCCTAGGTAACCCATGCCAGTGCCATGTGATGACACTCTCCTTACGCAACTCAGCTTCATCCTTCATTTGTTTGTTACCTCTGGAGTATAGTCTTGGCTTCATGTTTGATCTTGTTTGGATGTTGGTTCTGTCTGGTGGATTACTGTCGTACCTATGCAGTCTTGTTATCTTGTATGCCTATGAGGAGTCTATGTCTTACTGTTGTATCATTGTTGTAACTTCAACCTAGTGGATCCTCGTTGTGTATCTCCTAGCTCGAAGGGGTGGACCTTAGGGTTCCACATAGTTGGGAGGTAGAGCTATCCATTGGTATTCTTGGAGATTCAGATCAAGCCTTGTGCGGAGCTGTACTAGTTCCAGTTTGCTTTCTATCTCCAGTAGTGTTGTATACCTTCATATGTATTCTTTTGTAAACTGACATGATTGGTCTTGTAATATTGTAATCTTGTAATCATGTAATCCTATACTGAGACTTTGTAATTAAACTATCTTGCTATAGTAAAAGTTATTTTTATTTAATTTAGCAGTTTAATGTTTATCACTCACGTGGTTCTACTCTTTATTCACTGATGCAGTTATGTTGCCCTAGAGTTGTTAGAAGAATAATTTCTTTTATGTTGCGTTATATGAGATGTTTGGTCACTGCTTTGCACTATCTTGCTTTTAAAAAAAAAAAATTCTATTTATTTACGCTTGTTGTTCTAGCACTCTAGGGTTGCATGACAGGGCATTACACTTTCCTTGTTCTATTTTAGACCAGTGGTTTCTATGTGCACGAACAGAGGTGTCATCAGCAATATAGACGGTAGATGCCAATCCTATCAACGATGTGCTTGTCTTCGCTCCGCCAGAGTCAGCCATTTGTTGAGTCTTTTTAGATAGTAATTATTGGTCTTCTTAACCACTGTTGAACCTTATATTTTAGAGTTTAAATGTTAAGTTATCTTATTACTTTGGCATCGGTCAGCTCTAGTCGAACTCATAGGAATTAACGCTTCCGTTCTCCTGATAGACTGTGGTTGACAGCGACTTCTCCTTTGGGTTCCTCCTGTCGACTATAGTCATTTACCTATCAATTTTTCCAATGCTTACCATATGATGAATACTGCTTTCAACGCATCGAGTATAGTATGTTGATGTTTAGAGTTTAACTAAATCTTCATGTATAAATCATTACTTCTATTGTTAAGGCGAAGACCTCTTCGCAGGTTGAGCTTAGGATATTTTAAATGTTAGTTAGAGAATGAATTTGGAGATTGCTTTAATAAGTTAATTATTCTCATATAGATAGGCTTGTAGTTTGTTTTAAGTGAGTTCTTCAAGGTGTTAAGGAGAGTGGTTATAGGTAACACCATTTATTAGCATAGAGCGATTCCTTTATTTAACCCAAATTCTATGACATTGAGTGCCTTGTGTTTAGTGTAATGTTCATTTTTTTAAGCTCTTGTAAGAAGATTAATTATAGTGGGTAAGAAGATATTAGAATAGGATTTTATTCAGTAAAATTTTATCCTTGTTCTTTTGATGTCTCTAATATTGTAGAAAGTAGACTCTTAGTTATGTCTTTATGACATACTAGATAGATGTGTTCACCGTACTTAACAAATTTTTTAGTATATCATATTAGGGAGGTTAAACTTATTTATTTAGAAAATTACAATTAAGCTTATATTTGAATTCTATTTTGGTTAGTTAAATTATGGTCGTGGTGCCTTATATAATCAAATTGTTTTGAATGTGTGAAGTAAAGTGTAGCGTAGGAAAGTATTGGAGCTTTAAAATCTTACGTGAGGATTTGGTAGTTGGATTATACTAAGGTCTGTAGGAAGAAGTTGTTGATTAGATATAAATTATGCTTTGTTCATAATAAATGGAATTAAGTAAATCTAGATAATTCCTTAAATTGATGTTGTTTTAACGAAAATTGTCGTCATTTTAATCTAATAATGTGTAACTAGTATTCTTAGTGAATAGGTTTTGTGTCTTGTAAGGTTTGGAGTTCTTTTGTGTCGTTAATGCAAGGAAGTAAGAATATTTTGGTTATAGGTTGTAATGTTGTTTTACCTTTTTATTGAAATGATTTAATTTCACAAACCTTGTCCAGAATTAGTATGAGGTCGTCCTTGGGACAAAATTGTTTATTTTATCAACTTGTATTAAGGATGGTATTGAATTATTTTCTTTCTCTTTATCCCTTGTTGACCTTATATTATTGTCATGGTCGTTGAAACCTAGTTTCCATATCGGGAAAGGTACTATGGTAACTTAGTAAAGAATTCAAATACCAACTCCAGAGGCTTAACCGTTTGGTATTCAACTTGATACTTGTGTCATACTGTTTCATGATGTATTGTTGAGTTTTGAAGGGGGACAAGGGGACTTATATTGTTGTGGTCAAGTGAATGGCATATGTAATAGATCAGAATCTATTGTAACCCTTGTCCTTGCATGTTTTTGGTTTTGGATGATTTGTTAGAGATTGCTAGGAGAGTGGCTTCCATGGTGGGGCCGGTGCCCAGAGAGGCCCTCTTGGGTAACCCCATGGAAGTTGTAAGCAAGTGATAACTTAATAACTTATTTAGGAGGGTTGAGGTAGTAAATCACATAACAAGATAAGTAAGATACCTCACCCATGCCTTGAGTGCTTTCACAAGCTAAGGATGGGATGAGAAGTCCTAGTTGGCAAGGCCAACCTCCTTGTCTCCATGAGAGGACATGTCAACTCCGCATGTGTCACCCTATGGGGCCAGTGATTAGAGAGAGGCTGCCAGGGTAACCATAGATGGGGGCCAGCTTCTAGTGAGAGATAGCCTAGGTAACCCATCTTAGGACCATGCGATGACACTCTCCTTACCGCAATCCAGTTTCTTCCTCCTTATCTTTTGTTGTGACCTTTGGAGTGCAGACTTGTGTTGATGATTGAACTTAACTTGATGATTTGATTTGTCTTGTTTGGGCAAGTATTGTCTTGTCTATATAGATTTTTTATCCTGTTTTGTCTGCATGGAGTCTGTATCTTGTTGTTGTATTCTTTGTTGTAACCTTGACCTAGTGGAACCTTATTGTTATCTCCTAGCTTAGAGGGGTGGACCTCAGGGTTCCACATGGTTCAGAGGTGATGCAGAGCATACAAGGAAATGGGTAATAGAACAAAAATGATCGGTGTGAGGGTGACTTATATCTCTCGTGGTTGGTAAGGAGTTAGGAGTATCCTCTACCACAAGATCTTGGTACTTATCCAACAATTGCTGCACTTCTAGTGGAATCTCTTTTTGCTTTTTGTCTTGCTGACCTGGTTCATCTTTAGGCTTCATTACCAAGGCATACCCTTGGGTATCCTTCTCCTTCACGAAGTGTAAGAACTCTTTTCCACTAACCATCATGACATTGGTGTGATTACTCTTCTCTCCAATATGCTCTTGCATAGGATCCATCCTAAACTTCCTTCCATTCTTGGTGATGAGGTAGGTGTTCTTCTCACCATCATGTTTTGCCTTCACATCATACTGCCATGGATGTCCAAGAAGAAGGTGACAAGCATCCATAGGAATAATCTCACATAGTACCTTGTCCTTATAATCACCTATCTCAAACTCAACCCAAGTTTGTTCTTCTACCATGTAATTTTGATTCTTATTCAACCAAGAGATCTTATGAGGACTAACTTGGGGTAGCCTTTTCAACTTACACTTCTCTACCATTTCAGTAGACACTACATTCTCAGTAGAACCTTAATCAACAATGATTTTACAAAGTTTACCATATGCTATACCTTGGGTTCTGAAGAGAGTCTTCCTTTGTGGGGGCTCTTGTTTCAATGGCATCTTCATCAAGGTCCTCTTGATCATCATGTTCTCTCCTTCAAGGACTGGTGCAGCACTACCAATGGGTGAATTCACACTTTGGCAATCCTCATCTTTCAACAACTAATTCCTTCTTCCACCATCATGGGAATTAGTTGCCTTCTCAGGGCATTTGCTCATGGTATGGCCTACTTGATTGCAGCCATAGCATCTACCAGTGAAAACTCTGGATCCTCTGCTTGCACCACCACCTCTACCTCTGCCATTTGGTCTTCTCCAACCTCTGAAACCACCACCTCTATGTTCTACATCAGAATGAGACTCTTGTTGACTTGGGTTTTCATTTCTACTTGACTGTCCTCTACCAAAACTGCCTCTTCCCCTATTATTTCTGCCACCTCTTCCTCTAATGTTTTGATCACTCTTTCTTTTCAACTTCTCCTCTGCCCTAGAGGCTAATTGAAAACACTCATCCACTATTTTAGGAACCACCATACTAAATTCATCTTGTATGTTATATCTCAAGCCATCGAGATATCTAGCCACCATCTCTTTCTCCTCCTCCTTGTGATTGACTCTCATGCTCAATCTATGAAATTCTTCAGTCTATGTAGCCACATCCATATCCTTTTGTCTGAGATGATTAAACTTCCTAATGGTCTGCAACTCATAATCAGATGGCATGAACTTGTCTCTTAGCATGGCCACCATTCTACTCCATTTGGAGATAGGGTTCTTTCCATCTTTCTCTCTTTCACCTTGCATATAGTTCCACCAAACTAGGGCAGAACCTCTCAATCTTGTCTTAGCAAACTTGACTTTCTTGCTGTCACTATACTCCTTGAAGTCAAAATAGTTGTACATGGCTTCAATCCAATCCATGAGGGCATCTCCATCTAGTTTCCCACTGAATGCAGGAACATCCATCTTTGGATCGCCACTATCTCCATGAGCACCTTTGAGTGCAATCAAGAATGCCTTTTGGTTTGCAGACATATCTTGTTCTTGAGGGCTCTCCTCTACCTCTTCTTCTTCTTCTTCTATATCAGAAGCACTTCCATCCTCTTTACTCTTACCCTTGGGCCTCTCTTCTTTCAACCTTGCTTCAAGCATATCCTCTACCATCTTCTTGATGGCTTCTTTACTCATAGACTTGGGAGGCATTGTGCTAGCCTTAGTTTCTATCTCCTCGTCTGACATACACTGCTTCAATTCAAATATTGGCTCTGATACCAATATGATGCAGAGCACACAAGGAAGCAGGTAACAGAACAAAACTGATCAGTGTGAGAGTGACCTATGTCTTGGTGATCTACTCTTATCGGCCAAACATACCCCGTCGGCCACCTTGCAATTTCTCTGACCGATCTCTCAACTCTCCCCGAGAGCTCAACTTCCTTGTCTTTAGAGAGACTTCTCCTATCGGCGGCATCTTCTAACCTCCTACTGATATCCCGATGGTGGTTAAGTTTCCACTCACCTTAATCATGGCAGTTAGTCGTGACCTTGTTGGTAAGACTTAGATCATTGGCGAACTCAAACCAAGGTCTACCGATAAGCCGATACAACCATCGTCGGTAAGACTCCAAACATCAGCGAAGCCTCAAATCCTTTAACTGATATACTGATGCGTTATGTTGCCTTCAGCAAGACTTACTTCATTAACGAACTCCTTATTTGTTCACCTGATATGCCGACATATGTTATCTTCGGTGAGACTAAATCCGTTCTTCACCGATGCACCTCCTATAGTTCCAACACCATGGATTGGTATAACTTTCAAAAGCTTCCCTGAGGGCTGTGTTACTCTGATGACAACTTCTGTACTCTAGAACTATGTAGATACTAAACAAATGTACAAAAACATAAACTCAAGAGAATGGAAGGGGTCTATAATCATCTACAAACATTTGATCACCATCAATTTGGCCACTCCACTAACAACACTTTTCCTATCATTTCAAAGACTAGTCACATAGAGATGCCTAGTCAACTCATGCCCAAACTCCTTGGATCCTTGGGTATTTGACCAAAACCATAGAAAACACAAAATTTACACTGTATCCCTCCATCACACTGAAAATAAGAATCTTGCTTTTAGTGGACAGAGGAATAACAATCCATTTATTCACCAAACCCTAGTTTCTAGGTTTTCAGACTAGTCTCTACAAAAAGAACAATTTCTCACTAACTATGACACTTCAAGACACCAAACCACTTCCAAATGAAAGCTACTTCAATACATGAACACTTCCAATTGGTTTCAGGCAATCACCTATCCATACAGGCTGTACAGAATGACTGTTATAGAGAAATACTCAGAAAGAACAATGTTTCAACACACCCAAGAATCCAGATCTTCATTCATTCATTCCTTCACACCTTTTTGGTTACATCCATCCTCACCTATAAAAGGATTGAGACCTTTGTTTACATCCCTCCCAACCATACAAACTGATTTTGAAAGTCAGTTAGCCATTGGGTTTCTCCTCTCACAAGAAACCTACATGTTTTCATTGTGTGATTACATCAAACTTGACCAAACATGGTCTACATAGGTCTAGTGACCAAATTGACAAAAAAAACTGTATTACAAACATGATGTGGCTTAAAAGCCTTATTGAAAACATAAACAAAACATGACTCCTGCACCATAGAGAAGGTGCTCCTGCACTAGGAGGCAGAGCTATCCATTGGTCTTCTTGGAGGTTTGGTTTGAGATCAGAGTAGAAGTATTCCAGTTCTAGTTTGCCCTACACCTTCAAGTTGTTGTTTACATTCATAATTGTACTATTTGTGAACTGATGTAATTGGTCTTGTAATCTTGTATTGGGACTTGTAATTATTCGTCTCTACAAATGTTTAATATAATATTCTTCTGTTGCATTGTGATGTATATCACTTGTATGGTTATAATTCTATTTGATGCAGTTATGTTCCCTAGAAGTGTTAGCTATTCATTTCATTTAATGTTGTTATAATTGTTATTATCTCTAATGTATAATGCATTTCTTTGCTTCAAAAAAATATATTTCTATAATATGGTCACTTGTTAGTCTAACACTCTAGGGTTGCATGACGGGGCAGCATATTTGGTATCAGAGCCAAGTTTAAACAGGGTACTCTGGTTATAACTGAGCCCATTATGTGACCTAGTGCTTAAACTCTATAGATTAACTTCATCCCTATTATTTTTCTTTCTGTGTGTAATAAATCATCTTTTGGTGTTGTAGGTAGATGCCTAGAGGTAGGGGTCATGGGAGAGGTGGTGGTGATACACCTCCTCCCAGTTCTCCTCATGAGAGTGCCCATGAAGGCGGGGGTTAGAATATGGAAGGTCAGGACCAGCCTGAGGGAGCCCAGTTACGATAGTTACTTGAGGAGGCCCTTGCCCATTTAGGTCCTAGACAGGAGGATGAGCAACCTAGAGGGGGTCAGGAGGTAGACCAACTGGAGCCTCGGTAAAGAGAGAGATCACCCAGGCGGAGAGAGTTGACAGCTGAGCAAGAGGCCACATTAGCCAGTTATATGAGAGATCTACTAAGGGCACACCCTCCCAGCTTTGATGGAGCTGGTAGAGGTCTAGAGGTGGAGACTTGGTTATTGGATTTAGGTAGGTGTTTTGCCATGCATCCTTATGGAAGTAACACCAAAGCCAGATGTGCTATTTTGCATCTCTGAGGGTTTGCTTTGACTTGGTGGCAGTTAGAGGAGCAGAAGCTACACTTAGACATTAGCACTATGTCTTGGGAGTTGTTCTTAGAAAGATTCAGAGCCCATTTTCTATTTGATCATTGGAGGCAGCGTCGCGTAGATGAGTTCCATGAGCTGAGGCAGATGGCCATGTCAGTTGAGCAGTATGAGCGCAGATTCTATAAGCTCAAGCAGTATACAGGTATCAGAGATGATGAATCTATGTTGGTGCAACATTTTATCAGGGGCTTGAATGCCCAGATCAGTAGAGAGGTTCGTGTATTTGAACCTAAGTCTATGGAGGTAGCAGTGGAGAAAGCCCAGTTAGTAGAGGAGAATTTGGCTATGGCACTCGGTGGGCATACATGTGTGCATATTGGTAGTGCACCTTCTTTAGGTTTTGGTTCGCGTGGTGGACATACTCAGGCATCAGGATCTCATGCACCCTCAAAGGGTGGACGACAACAACACTCTCAGGCCAAACTGAAGAATTATCAGCCTCAACAAGGTAACTAATTTCAGTCTAA
The DNA here is from genome assembly GCA_027924645.1 of Cunninghamia lanceolata. NCBI lineage: Eukaryota > Viridiplantae > Streptophyta > Pinopsida > Cupressales > Cupressaceae > Cunninghamia > Cunninghamia lanceolata. The sequence continues at coordinate 6,061,762 of BSBN01000599.1, forward strand.
GAAAGACCGGTCTTGGCAACATAATAAGTGCAATTGCTTTGATCAGCCAGCTTAGAGTATGTAGTCCACAGTGAGCAGAGGTAGTTTCCAGCAGTCTAGTGCTTTCCAGAGTGGTGGTGGTTTTGGTAGAGGCACATGGTGCTTCTCTTGTGGCCAATAGGGCCATATTGCTAGACAGTGTCCTCAGAGGGGTACTTTAGGGTTTCGACATCGACCGGTGGCTTCAGAACCAATGGTTGGTGATGCAGGCAGATCACACAGAGTCTTTGCAGCAGTGGATAACCGTCAGGCAGAGCATCAGGGTACCATGGTGGAGACTTCTGGTTTCATGTGAGGTATTGGTTGTTCTGTTCTTTTTGATTCTGGTGCATTTGATTCGTTCATATCTCCTTCTCTTGTGGAGTGTTGTGGCTTAGTGGCAACAAAGTAGGATGATAGGTGGCAGGTTGAGTTAGCTTCTAGGGCTAAGATTGCAGTTGAGTCTCTAGTTCTCAGGTGTGAGTTGAGGATTAGCTCTCTATCTACTACAGTAGACCTTTGCATCCTACCCCTTCGTTCATATGATATAGTTTTGGGGATGGATTGGCTTGAGCACCATCGGGTAGTGATCGATTGTCGGTATAAGTCTATTAGATATGTGGATGATTTTGGTGTAGAGGTGGAGATTGTGGGAGTTCAGAGACCTATTTCCCTACGTATGATCTCCGCTATGCAACTTAAGAGATGCATGCATCAGGGATGTCAGCTTTTTGCAGTTTTTGTTAGTGACTTGGAGATGGAGGAGAGTCGAGAGGCATCTCTTGATGATCATCCTCTATTGAGGGAGTATGCTGATGTTTTTCCTTCTGAGATTCTAGGGATGCCACCTAAGCATGACATCGACTTCAGGATTGATCTTGTTCCCAGCGTAGAGCCCATCTCACGAGCTCCATACAGGATGACCACTCAGGAGCTTAAGGAGCTCCGACTACAGTTGGAGGAGTTGTTAGCCAAGGGATTCATTTGACCTAGTGTCTCTCCTTGGGAAGCACCTGTGATCTTTGTGAAAAAGAAGGATGGATCGCTGCGACTGTCCATTGATTATCAACAACTCAATAAGGTGACAGTGACAAATAGATACCCCTTGCCTTGGATTGATGATTTGTTTGATCAGATTAATGGAGCTAAGGTGTTCTCTAAAATTGAAGTTAAGTCAGGATATCATCAGTTGCAGATATTTGAGGTAGATATTCACAAAATGGCATTTCGTACCTGTTATGGGCATTATGAGTTCACAGTAGTACCATTCGGGTTGACGAATGCACCTTTAGTTTTCATGAGTCTAATGAATGGTGTTTTTTGCACTTATCTCGACAGGTTCGTCCTTGTATTTCTAAATGATATATTGATCTATTCGAGGACTATGGAGGAGCATGAGGAGCATTTACATCAGGTGTTGCAGTGTCTAAGAGAAAATCAGCTTTATGCTAATTTGTCGAAATGTGAATTCTTTCAGACAGAGGTGAAGTATTTGGGTCATGTCATCTTTGGAGAGGGTATTGCGGTGGATCCTTCGAAGGTCCAAGCTATTATGGATTGGCCTGCACCTACTAATGTTTTTGAGGTCCACAATTTTATGGGTTTGGTAGGTTACTATCGCCATTTTGTTATGGGGTTTTCGAGGATTGCTCATCCTATTACTTCTCTATAGAGGAAAGGGAATAAGTTTGTTTGGTCATGTATACACCTAAAAATGACTTGACTCTACTCAAATAAATATTTTAAATAATTATTTCATCTTCATATTCCTCTATCAATAAATAAATAAATAAATTTATTTATTTGATTCATTTCCTCCCATTTAATTAAATAAATTACATTTATTTAATTAATTTCATCTATATCAACTTTATTCTTCTAAATAATTAAATAATTTTAATTATTTAATTAAATCTTTCATTCTTCCAAATTTAAATAAAGTGTAAATTTATTTAAATAAAATCTCTAAAAAAAATAAAATATATTTAAATATTTTATTTATTCTTCCAAATTATCTACAAGTAATTAAATAAATTTGTTTATTTAATTATGCTTTCTTATCTTCTAAAAAAATCTTCAAATCTTCTAAAAATAAATTCTTCTTGTCATACAAAAGCAAAAGCTGAGTTAACTGATTTAAAGCTATCAACAAAACTCTTAATTAGAAAAATATATTCTAATTTAAGAAAATGAAAACTCATCCTCATCAAGAAAGCAGTTAACTCAACAAAGCATCTTTTTGAATGACATGTCCTATTCGCGCATGTTCTCTCAAACATTCTCCTCCGTTGATCTTCTTATTTCTTTTCCATCGTTGATCCTCTCTCACACAACTCTATAAATACAACCCTCTTCTTCTTCATTTGATATCCATATTTTGAGTAAACTTATGCTGCAGAATCCATAGCGCACCATTGGCACCCCACTTTCACACCATATCATCTATCATCCATTCCATGTTGTGTTGATGCTCGTCTTCAACACAACAAGTATCTGAGCTATCTCTCCTTGTCATCTTGAGGAATCAAAGCAAGGAAGCAAGCTTCCTAAGGGCCATCTTCATCACCAAAAGATCAAGAAAGAGTAGGCGAACAATGGAAATTGCAAGGTAAAAAGGTTGTGAGTATCTCTCTTACTATATTTTAAATCCTTTTATCTGCACATTCCATTGATGTTTTGGTTTTTTATTATTCATTTGATTAATCCAATTTTCTCCTTAACAGGTCAGAGCAGTGTCAGGTAGCTTTTCAGACCCTTAAGGAGCAGTTGACCAGTGCACCTATTTTAGCAGTTCCTGAAAATACCAGGGACTTTGTGGTTTGTACAGATGCTTCTTTGGAGGGTTTAGGAGTAGTTCTAATGCAGGATGGTCGTGTGATTGCCTATGAGTCTCACAAACTCAAGGATCACGAATTGAACTATCCCACTCATGATCTAGAGTTAGCCGTAGTTGTGCATGCCTTGGTGAGGTGGAGGCATTTTCTCTTAGGGCATTAGTTTGAGCTGCATAGTGATCATCATAGCTTGTAGTATATTTTCACACAACCAAACTTGAATACAAGGCAGAGGTGCTGGATGGAGTTCTTGTGCAAGTATGACTTTGAGGTCAAGTATATTCAGGGCAAAGAGAATGTGGTAGCGGATGCTCTTAGTTGTCGGTGACACGAGATCTCAATAGTCTCTCTCACAGTTGATTTGAGAGGTCAGATTCTCACAACACTTCCTTCCGACAGTTGGTGCCAGGAGGTAAAATCTAAGATTGAGTCTGGTAGACCTTTAGAGGGTAGATTCTCCAGTTACTCTCTTGAGTCAGATGGTCTTTTATGACATTTTGGTCGTATCTATGTTCCTAGTTCTAAGGGCCTTCATACCCTAGTGTTGTCAGAGGCGCATCAGGCACCGTATTCTGCTCATTCAGGTGTCAAGAAGATGCATGCAGATCTGTGTCAGCTGTACTTTTGGAGTGGCATGAAGTAGGATATTGCTGATTTTGTGTCGAGGTGTCTTGAGTGTCAGAGGGTGAAGGTGGAGCATCACCACCCTGCAGGTCTTTTGTAGCCTCATTTAATTCCAGAGTGGAAGTGGGACATCATTTCGATAGACTTAATTGTTGGTTTTCTAGTACCCTCTCATCAACATGATGCTATTATGGTCACTATGGATAGGTTGACGAAGGTAGCTCACTTCTCTCCTGTCCGTTCTTACAATGCTACTATGGTGGCCAGAGTGTTCATGGAGGACATTGTCAAACTTCATGGGATTCCTCATAGGATCATCTTCGATAGGGATCCAGTGTTCACTTCTACTCTTTGGACTTCTCTGTAGCATGCCTTGGGGACGTAGTTGAACTTTAGTTCAGCTTACCATCCTGAGATTGATGGACAGACCGAGAGGGTTAATCAAGTTCTTGAGGATATGGTTAGGATGTATGTGATGGATCGGCAGAGCCATTGGGAGGACTACCTGTACCTGGTGGAGTTTGCTTATAATAATGGATATCATAGATCTATCGGCATGTCTCCATTTTAGGCTTTGTATGGTTGTCCTTGTAGGACCCCTCTAAGTTGGGATCATCTTGAGGATAGAGTTCTTCTTTGTCCAGATATGCTTAGAGATATGGAGCAACAAGTCAAGAGGATTAGAGAGCATTTGGTGGCAGCTCAGGATAGACATAAGAAGTATGCAAATGCTCATAGGATCGATCTGTAGTTTTTAGTTGGAGATCGGGTGTTCTTGCGTGTGCGACCGTGAAAGAGTCTGATCCATTACGAAAAGGGCTCTAAGCTAGCAGCATGCTTTGTTGGACCTTTTGAGGTGTTGGAGAGGATCAATCCTGTTGCTTATTGTCTTGCTTTGCCACCCAGTCTTTCATGCATCCATGATGTGTTTCATGTTTTTGTACTTAGACCTTACTATCTAGATATTGCTCACGTTCTTGATTGGACTGCTCTACAGGTAGAGGATGGGCAGCTGGCTTTGGAGCCTGTAGGCATTCTATAGCACATGAGACTTGCTCTCAAGGGCAGAGACATGGAGCAGGTCAAGCTCCAGTGGGATCCTAATGACGAGACTTCTGCTACTTGGGAGGATGCTTCCAGGATGAGAGAGTTATACCCTTACTTATTTGTAGGCTTCTAGGAGTAAGCCTGACTCTAGGGGGGAGGATGTAATGCCCCCTCATTTTTGGCTTGTGATAGTTGCTAGTTTCACATTACCATTTTGTTAGTTCTGAGATAGTTGTTAGTTCTTCCATTGCATTTAGATAGTTCTGAGACATTTGAGATATTAGGCCTATGGTTTATGCTTATTATGATCGTGATAGACTATGTTCGACTGATATAGTTTTGACATGTGTTATAAGTTATGATGACATTATTGTTATTCCAGTTATGATGAGATGGACATGATTAGTGATGGTTTAATATTATCATGTTTTATACAATTTATTGATATCTAATTTTAAATAAAAATGGTTATAGTCTTGTTCCAGAGCAGGGATGGTGTAGTAATACAAGTTCCGAGCACCCTACTACGCCGTGATTCTCTGACTCTGTGTGTGTTGATATATATGCAGTTGATCGTATACAACCTATTGTTCTTATGTAGGTTGCAGGTACCAGGCCTCGACTCCACCTGATTTAGCAAGTCTAAACGAGACCTACACAATGGATAATGTTGATGGAGATAACATGAGGTTTATCCCCTAGGTTAGTTGAACCTTCTGTTTGATGGTCATCATGTGGTTTGTAAGTTTATTGTTAGCCTATGTGTATTCTTATTTGTGTAAATGATCTATGATATTATAACATTTTATTGTCAAATATTATAGTGTTTTGTTGTGTCATAAAATTGGAATATTCTTGGAGGAAGCTATTTATGTAAATTGTAATGCAAAATTAAGTTAACTATTCTAATGTTGTAAAATTTATATGCGGGTCAAGTTTTATTTTAACTCATAATATTTATAGTTATGTATTGAATCTTTCTGGGGATTAATGTTAAGGCAGTTAGTTGTCATTTATGATTCTAGAGTGGGGAATCTCCATGAATAGTAAAAATTTAAAATCTCTGGTGAAGACGATTCACGAGAATGAATTTGGTGGGAGTGGGCATTTATGACTGGAGGTTATTTTGTTCTAGGAGGAATTTTTGGGAAGGGGGGATTCGAAGAATTGATTCAGAGGAAGGAAGAGAAGTTTTGAAAGAGGATTCAATCTTTGGAGCGTGAAAAGTACGGGTATGTCTTGTGAATTTCTATTTTCTTGTCTTGGTTATGCTCTGAGGAATTATAATACATTGTTGTTTAATTGTTCTCAAATGGGTTCGATTTGTAATTCACCCTTTTCATCTTTGTAAACTTTTTTTGTTACTCTTTGGATGCTCTTATAAAAAGACTTGGCAAAACTTTTAGCCTACAAAACCATCTTTGCAACTCTAAACCCCTTTCTCAGATGGATTTAACTATAAATTTTTGCCCTGTAGTTCATTTTGAGCATGTGGGTTCCTATTTTCTTGTCTTCAAAATCTCATTTACGTACTGTTTTCTCACCAAGTCATTGTGCCACTTGCATGTTGTTTTTTCTGATGTGTATCTTGTAAGAATCATGGCTCTTGGGTAATCCTGTTGTTCTCCTTGAGGGTGGTAATTAAGCTCCTTTGTGATCCTTTTGAAAGCTAGTGCGAGGGAGAATCTGCAGCTTAAATAGAATCCCTTTGGCTAGTTGCCCTCACCGTCAACCTCTGGTACTATTGACCTGATGTTCATTCTGCATTGTGTCACTGCCAAAATATGTAATAATCTCTCTGTTATTTGCAACCACGTTCACCCTAGTTTCGACGTGTCTCTCTCTCTGTGTGGCCCATACAATCCATCAGCTAAGGATGGTAAGCTAAACCTGTCCCCTTTCATTACTGACGGTGGTGGTATCCTATGAACCTTCTCCTGGCGTGCCTCCGGTCTTTCCTTGAGCCAATTCTGGTGCAATGCTCCATTGCTGTAACTTGTTGTTTTGCCTTGGTTACTATAAAAGATGTGTTATATGTATTAGATGATTTCCGAGTTGTTGTCTTAGAAACTTTCCTTATTCTGTTTTAGACCAGCGGTCTCTATGTACACAAACAGGGGTGTCATCAGCAATACAGACAGCAGATGCCAATCCTATCAATTGTGTGCTTGTCTTCGCTCTACCAGAGTCAGCTGTTTGTTGAGTCTTTTTAGATAGTAATTACTGGTCTTCTTAACCGCTATCAAACCTTAGATTTTAGAGGTTAAATGTTAAGTTATCTTATTACTTTGGCATCAGTTGGCTCTAGTCAAACTCATAGGCATTAACACTTCCATTCTCCCGATAGACTGTGGTTGACAACAAATTCTCCTTCGGGTTCCTCCTGTCGATTAGTCATTTACCTATCAATTTTTCCAATGCTTACCATCTGATGAATACTGCTTTCAGCGCATCGAGTATAGTATGTTGATGTTTAGAGTTTAACTAAATCTTCATGTATAAATCGTTACTTCTATTGTTGAGGCGAAGACCTCTTCGCGGGTTGAGCTTAGGATATTTTAAATGTTAGTTAGAGAATGAATTTGGAGATTGCTTTAATAAGTTAATTATTCTCGTATAGATAGGCTTGTAGTTTGTTTCAAGTGAGTTCTTCAAGGCGTTAAGGAGAGTGGTTATAGGTAACACCATTTATTAGCACAGAGCGATTCCTTTATTTAACCCAAATTCTATGACATTGAGTGCCTTGTGTTTAGTGTAATGTTCATTTTTTTAAGCTCTTTTAAGAAGGTTAATTATGGTGGGTAAGAAGATATTAGAATAGGATTTTATTCAGTAAAAGTTTATCCTTGTTCTTTTGATGTCTCTAATATTGTAGAAAGTAGACTCTTAGTTACGTCTTTATGACATACTAGATAGATGTGTTCACCGTACTTAACAAATTTTTTAGTATATTATATTAGGGAGGTTAAACTTGTTTATTTAGAAAATTACAATTAAGCTTATATTTGAATTCTATTTTGTTTAGTCAAATTAGGGTCGTGGTGCCTTATATAATCAAATTGTTTTCAATGTGTTAAGTAAAGTGTAGCGTAGGAAAGTATTGGAGCTTTAAATCTTACGTGAGGATTTGGTAGTTGGATTATACTAAGGTCTGTAGGAAGAAGTTGTTGATTAGATATAAATTACGCTTTGTTCATAATAAATGGAATTAAGTAAATCTAGATAATTCCTTAAATTGTTGTCGTTTTAATGAAAATTGTCGTCATTTTAATCTAATAATGTGTAACTAGTATTCTTCTTGAATAGGTTTTGTGTCTTGTAAGGTTTGGAGTTCTTTTGTGTCATTAATGCAAGGAAGTAAGAATATTTTGGTTATAGGTTGTAATGTTGTTTTACCTCTTTATTGAAATGATTTAATTTCACAAACCTTGTCCAGAATTAGTATGAGGTCGTCCTTGGGACATAATTGTTTATTTTATCAACTTGTATTAAGGATGGTATTGAATTATTTTCTTTCTCTTTATCCATTGTTGACGTTATATTATTATCATGGTCATTGAAACCTAGTTTCCATATCGGGAAAGTTACTGTGGTAACTTAGTAAAGAATTCAAATACCAACTCCAGAGGCTTAACCGTTTGGTATTCAACTTGATACTTATGTCATACTATTTCATGATGTATTGTTGAGTTTTGAAGGGGGACAAGGGGACTTATATTGTTGTGGTCAAGTGAATGGCATATGTAACAGATCAGAATCTATTATAACCCTTGTCCTTGCATGTTTTTGGTTTTGGATGATTGGTCAGAGATTGCTAGGAGAGTGACTTCCATGGTGGAGTCGGTGCCCAGAGAGGCCGCTTGGGTAACCCCATGGAAGTTGTAAGCATGTGGTAACTTAATAACTTATTTAGGAGGGTTGGGGTAGTAAATCACATAACAAGATAAGTAAGATACCTCACCTATGCCTTGAGTGCTCTCATAGGCTAAGGATGGGATGAGAAGACCTGGTTGGCAAGGCCAACCTCCTTGTCTCTACGAGAGGACATGTCAGCTCTGCATGTGTCACCCTATGGGGCCGATGCCTAGAGAGAGGCTGCCAGGGTAACCATAGATGGGGGCCGTTTTCTAGTGAGAGATAGCTTGGGTAACCCATGCTAGGACCATGAAATGACACTCTCCTTACTGCAGTCCAATTTCTTCCTCCTTATCTTTTGTTGTGACCTCTGGAGTGCAGACTTGTCTTGATGATTAAACTTAACTTGATGATTTGATTTGTCTTTTTTAGGTGAGTATTGTCTTATCTGTATAGCTTTGTTATCCTATTTTGTCTGCATTGAGTCTGTATCTTGTTGTTGTATTCTTTGTTGTAACCTTGACCTAGTGGAACCTCATTGTTATCTCCTAGCTTGGAGGGGTGGACCTCAGGGTTCCACATGGTTGGGAGGCAGAGCTATCCATTGGTCTTCTTGGAGGGTTGGTTCGAGATCAGAGTAGAAGTATTCCAGTTCTAGTTTGTCCTACACCTTCAAGTTGTTTACATTCATAATTCTTCTATTTGTAAACCGATGTAATCTGTCTTGTAATATTGTATTGAGACTTGTAATTATTCATCTTTGCAAATGTTTAATGTAATATTCTTCTGTTGCATTGTGATGCATATCACTTGTATGGTTATAATTCTATCTGATGCAGTTATGTTCCCTAGAAGTGTTAGCTATTCATTTCATTTAATGTTGTTATAATTGTTATTATCTCTAATGTATAATGCATATCTTTGCTTCAAAAAAAATATTTCTATAATATTATCACTTGTTAGTCTAACACTCTAGGGTTGCATGATGGGGCATCATATTTGGTATAAGAGCCAGGTTTAAACACTGGGTACTCTAGTTATAACTAAGCCCATTATGTGACCTAGTGCTTAAACTCTGTAGATTAACTTCATCCCTATTGTTTTCCTTTCTGTGTGTAATAAATCATCTTTTGGTATTGTAGGTAGATGCCTAGAGGTAGGGGTCAAGGTCGTGGCAGAGGTAGGGGTCATGGGAGAAGTGGTGGCGGTACACCTCCTCCCAGTTCTCCTCATGAGAGTGCCCATGAAGGTGGGGGTTAGAATATGGAAGGTCAGGAATACCCTGAGGGAGCCCAGTTACAACAGTTACTTGAGGAGGCCCTTTTCCGTTTGGGTCCTAGACTAGAGGGTGAGCAGCCTAGAGGGGGTTAGGAGGTAGACCAGCTGGAGCCTCAGGAAAGAGAGAGATCACCCAGGTGGAGAGAGTTGACAGCTGAGCAGGAGGCCACACTAGCCAGCCATATGAGAGATCTACTGAGGGTACACCCTCCCATCTTTGATGGAGTTGGTAGTGTTCTAGAGGCAGAGACTTGGTTATTAGATTTAGGTAGGTGTTTCACTATGCATCCTTATGGCAGTAACACCAAAGCCAGATGTGCTATTTTGCATCTTCGATGGTTTGCTTTAACTTGGTGGTGGTTAGAGAAGCAGAAGCTGCACTTGGACATTAGCACTGTGTCTAGGGAGTTGTTCTTAGAGAGATTCAGAGCCTGTTTTCTATCTGATCATTGGAGGCAGTGTCGCATAGATGAGTTCCATGAGCTGAGGTAGATGGCCATGTCAGTTAAGCAGTATGAGCGCAGATTCTATGAGATCAAGAAGTATGCAGGTATCAGAGATGACAAGTCTATGTTGGTACTGTTGGCAAGAGACACTATATGGATTCATGGTTGTTGTCATTGATGGCAACAAAGGTCATTCCACATATCCGCAAGTCATGATATATCTCTACCGGAAGTCAGATTGAAGATTGTTGTGGTCCGGTGAACAAGAACAGAGCATGTGGCAAGGTCCGACAGATTGGTCCGGATCTCTCAGAGGAAGTGTCTTGGCACAGTGCGGATCTGGGGAAGTCAAGAGGACTATCTTGAGTAGTATATTCCAAGGATTTAGCCTCCGGAGATGGACAAGGAAAAAGATATGAATAGTTGAGTACCGGATTCCTGAGAGACAGTGAAAACAGAGGAAGAACTGACTGACTGAGTATCAAACTACTTTCCGGATGTGTTACAGATGATGATAAAGGTTGCGGAGGCATGAATCATGTTTGGCCGACATAATTGATGATATCTACAAGTATATGCTTGATCCGCATTGCTTGGTGAGCAAGGATTCAGCCGACAGAACTAAGTTTGTAAGAAACTAGACTGTTCCGGATGCCGACTAGAAAGATGATGAAATTACTTGTGCGGATATATATAGAGGATGGATTTAGTTGTAAAGTGGGTAAATATGTGAAAGGATATGCGAACAAGTCCAGAGTAGAGCAGAAGTAGCAAGAAAGATCCGGTATGTGAAAGGATAGCAGACTAAAGAACAGAGGAAAGATGAAGTGCAGCAGATCAGTATACTGAACTTAACCGGAACTGAACTCCAGCATATGCAGATGCTTCCAATCAGTTCAAGACTGTGATTCTTATCACTTTGTAAGACAGTGTGTCTTCTTGTAGGCAGTGAGCCTCTTGTGAGCAGTGTGCTCGGGCAGTGAGCCCTAATTGGCAAGTGCCATTTTTGTAATTTCCTATTCTTCTAACAGAGAATAATTCTTGGGTTAATCACCCCGTGGTTTTCTCCCTTAACAGGGTTTCCACGTCAAAAATACTGTGTCATGTGTTTCTTATTTCATGGTTAATGTTTTGTGTTTGATTTTATTAAAAGGAAAGTTCAATAAGGGAAATAATTAGGATAACTGATTCACCCCCCCCTCTCAGTTATCAACAATTGGTATCAGAGCTAAGTTCCTCCTAATAGAGCCTAACAGCTTGAGGAAGATCTGGGATTTCAAATGGATGCATATGGTTTAAGGGAGCAACTCAAGACTGCCCTTGAGGATCTTGAACAGTCAAATTCTGAAGTCAGTGAATTAAAGGAAAGACTCAAACAGGCTGATGAATTCATGAGAGAATTAAAAGACAAATTAAGTCTCTCTATGAAAAAGAGAAAGGAGCTGCTTCAACAGTTGGCAAGACAAAGTGAAGAAAGCAATACAAGTGAGGAATTAACTGAGCAAACCAAGTTATGTGAAAAGTTATCAAAAGAAGTCATTATGTTAAGACATGAAATGGAATCAGGAACTATAAAGTTTACTCAAGAGATTGAAGAAAAAAGAAAGGCTGAAGACAATCTAAGACAATCTCTTAAAGAAAAATCAGAAGAATGCCACCAGATGGACAGGATTATCAGACACCTTGAATCTGATCTTGAAGATTCCAAAGATAATGAAGGAAAACTTGAGGATCAAATTGCCTCTCTCAAAAGAGACCTTCAAACAGCAAATGAATATAAAGAGAAATTCAAGATAAGTTCTGCTCAACTTGAAGTTCTTCTTGGAAGTCAAAAGAGGACAGATGACAAGTATGGCTTGGGATATGAGAAAGGAGAAAGCTCCGGATCCGGTCAGAAGAATCTTGGATCAGAAAATCCAAGGAGCAGGCCTAGAAGACCTCCGGTAAGACAGCCAAATGCTCAAAGATATCCATCCTTCAATGGATACTGCCACAGCTGCAACCACTTTGGTCACAAAGCTAATCAGTGCAGAATGAGAATGAATCAGATTAATTCATCCTTCTCCGGACAGTGCTTCAACTGCAAAAGGTATGGACACAAATCCCATGAATGCAGAATTATGCAAGTAAACAAATCATTCAAAGGTAGATGCTTTACATGCAATAGAGTAGGTCATATGGCTAATCAATGCAGATCAAGGGGATATCAGTTAAATATGCAAAGAAATGTTATTTGCCAAATCTGCAATAGGTCCGGTCATAATGCTAAAGTCTGCAGAAACAAGAATCAGGACAAAAGAGGTCCGGTGTATAATCAGAATCAAGACAAGGGTAAACAAAAGATGAATGCGGATGAAGTTAGGAATCAGATGAGCAAGATTTGGGTGAAGAAAAGCTCAGAGAATGTAGAGGTTGGATCCGCACCAGATTCTGGTGCTGATATTTCTTCCGGAAATTAAAAAGTGAGCTCAGGCTCAGGGGGAGACTCAAAGAAGATTCTGTTCCCCCAGCCAAACAAGTTGTGCCGGATGTGGCACAAGATGCGGATTAAAGGGTTTGTAGATATAAGTCCTGAGATGCTTCAGTCAAGTTTTCAGAGGTCCGCATGGAGTTATGAAGAAGCTGTGTTCGATTAAGTTAGACCTGTTCAGGGAGGTGCTCCGGTATGATAAAGGATTACAAAAAGGTCCGGAGAGATCCGGAAGTGCACGATCTTGTCTTGCGGATTGGACAGAGTGTTTGGGATGTTCTTGTAATATGTTACCTAGATTTATTCATGATTTAAAGATCCGGATGATATTCAGTGATCAGGACTAATCTGGGATACTCCAAGCTGTCCAGACATGGTAAACCGGAATAATGCAGGTGAAGCATTTATTGCAGACAGATATTAGGGTTTGCGGAGCAATATAAGGGATTTCTCAAAAGTTATCTGCTCATTCTACACTTGAGAAGAAGCGAATAGTGGAGCTCTGCAACAAGGTTCATCAAGCACACCAAGGATCTCCTGCCGAAGCTATTGCATAAAGAAATCAATCCAACCACTCCGTGCAAACCGAAGGCGCATAAGGTATTCTTCGTTTTTCATTGCCTCACTGCAAATCTTTGAAGAATGGCTACTCCAAACATAGTTAAGATCTCTGATAGACCTCGCCCCTCATTCAAGAAACATCCCTACAAATCATTGGAGGTAGATCCACTAGGAGCCTTCTCTAGTGTTCCCCACGGAGTCTTACATACTAAAGATATTAGGGTTTACATACACGCAAACATTGAGGAATTTGGGGAATTCAAATTAAGAGACCTCTATCACAAGCAACTGATAGACAATGCTTTTGAGCTCAAACCAGAGTATAAGGGTATCCAGAAGAAACAATTTGAGCAATTCATTCATTTCCCTAGCTTTGAAGAAGATGAATGGGTCCGGTATGTACTGAGCAGGATGCATGACAACTTCCTTTGGCTAGATAGACCCTGTAAGATCACAAAAGAAGCAATTAGAGCAGTAACTGGTCTATACTCTTCCGGGGGGGTACCTATCCTCAAATCTGTCAAGAACAACGTTGTAACTGAGGCCACCGGATCAAAATATGATAAGAGGGCAATGACCATTGAAGATATCTCGGATCCGGATATCAAATATGCATCAATGATAATAGGATACAAGATCTATCACTCCAGCAGGGAGAATTCTGTATCCGGGACTGCAATATACACAGCATATGAAATGCTAAGAAAGAATGCAGATTATGATCTTTGTGAACTACTACTAAGCCAATTAATGGAAAATGTACAGAAAATCAAGAAAGACAAGAAGAACTCCTTTAAGTATGGTACTCTCATTGTATGTCTATTCTTTTACTTCATGAATGAGCTACCCGGAACAAGTGGATGGGTATGGCAGAATGACAAACCTGTTGCAGTCCAGATAAGAGACTATTTGCATGGACTTGGGGATGCAAAAGCGAGAAATACAGCTCTATGGGGATACTTCAAAAACTTTCAGAGCATGATGCAAGCAAGAGAGAGAATTCCCCAGTCTCTCACTGAGAAATACAAGGACTCAGTATGCTTTATGGTTGACACTGATCAGTGCCTAATGGAGGCAGTGGAGCCAAGGACTGTCTGGATCATGCCCATGGGGTATGAAGTTGATGAACAGATAGTAGAGCTGCATGTTCAACACATGCTAAGTCAGCCCAAAGATCCTAAGGCAGAAAGGTTTGGAACCTTTGAGGAGCTAAGTGTGAAATTACATGTAGAACTCAGGGAACCTGAGATTAAGAGAAAAGTGAGAAAAGAAGTAGAGCACATTGCTCAAGGCCTAGGCATCTCAAAAGAGGCACTTGATGCCAGCCGGGAAAAGAGGAGAAAGGCTGAGGAAGAAGAGAAAAGCAAAGAAAGTGCTCCGGTTGAAACCCCCACCCGGACCAGATCAACAAAGAGATCTGCACCTCCCTCAACCAAAAGTTCAAAACCGGAAGTCCAGGCATCCGGAAAGAGATCAAAGGCAAAAGCCACAAGGGCTTATGGAAGCCAAAAGGATGAAGAGGAGACAGAATCAGATGAAGGAGTAAGAGAAGTAAAGAAACAGAAAAAGAAAGGATCCGGTAAGCCCTCCACAGGCCAAGACAAGGAGGAAATGGCAGAGGTAACTGTTGAAAAGCCCACTCTGTCACTAGAGAGCATAATCAAGTCGGTCACGGTGGATGGAAACCTTCAACCAATGACTGAATCCTATGATGACTTCAGTGAGGCAGACCAAAAGACTCTGCAGGAAGCCACAGTTAAATATCTGAACACATACAATAAGGCTTTCATTGAGATCATATCTCTCATTCCTAAAAGCCTAGAGAAGGAAATGGAAGTAAGAAAGAATAATGCTCATGCCAAAGATCTTGAGATCCGGGAGCAGATAGCTATTCAGCTATATCCTCAAATTGATCCCAAGACAATGAACATGATCTTCAAGGACTGCAGAGATGAGTTCAGAAGTAAAGCCAGGATGAATCAGCTCATGCTTGGTGAGACTGACAAAGTGGCACAAGAGACAGAAGAGATCCTCCGGAAGGCCTTCAAAAGGTTCAATCTTCCTGTTGTAGAGGACTTAGGTGCAGAAACAGCTGCTGATTTGGAATCTTCTGTTCCGGAAGAAGTGAGCCATGAACAGACAAGTGAGGACTTGGGACCCTCTGCTCCAGAAGAAGTGGCCCATGAACAAGCAAGCATCTCTCCTCCGGTTTCCCCTACAGTCTCCGGATCCAAAGAAGAAGAGCAATTGCAGGAGAAGGAAGCAGTGGTGACAGACAAAGAGGTTGACAGTTCTAAGACTGCAGAAGAAAAGAAACATCTGTCTCCGGCAAGAGACACTGCACAAACTGTTCAACAATTTTTGAGCAAAGAAACTCTAGAGATTGATGAACCGGAGCTTCTAAAAGGTCCATTTGATTTTGACTCTCTCTCTCCGGTACAAACAATGAAGATAGCTTCATTTGCAAATGCCAAGGCAAATGAAAAACTCCTGAAGTCTCATATGGAAGACTGTGAGTTGATAGAGGCTGCTTCCGGAGTACTTGTAAAGATCATGCCATCAATCCAGATAGATCCGACAGCCTCCACTTCCGGTAATCTAAAAACCTTAGTCAGCAGTATTGATACACATTTTAATTCTCTAGAAAAATCAGCTGAAGAAAAGGTCCGGAAGGAATTTTTGGATAAGAGATTTTCTGAAATATTAGAATTAATCTCTAAGGATAGGAAGATTGTAAGCATTGGAATAAAGAGCTTAGAAAATGCTCTTAAGGATGGCGGTGACATATACAAATTTTGTATATCTTGGTCAAAGGCAACAGCAGCAATTGACAAGAAAATAAAAGAGGAACAGGACAAGCTTCAAAGCTTATCTCAAAGTTTTGATCCTCTCTCTTCCTCTATAATAAATCAAGAATGTCAGACTATTGCAGTCTTGAATGAAATAAAGAATCTTGAGAAGGAGAGGAAGAACATTACCAACCGGATGGGAGAACTTAGAAGGATTATAGTCCCTAAGTTGGAAACTATGCATGAGGCCATCAGTGATGCCCAGACCACCGCCCATACAAAAGATCCGACAGATCTCAGGCGGGCAGAAGCTTTTGCATTTTTGTTGAGTGGTCACATTTCAATCTTGGACAGAATGAAGCTAAGTTGGGCTACTGAAATGGTTCAACTGCAGACATCCTTTGCAGACATTCTGCAGTATATGTGAGTATGTAAATATGCGGCTATATATAGAAAATTTTTTGAAAATTTTGGTGTGCGGACCCTACCCTTTGCCATTGATGTCAAAGGGGGAGTGAGGAGCAGTGAAAAATGAGGAATCCAACTCAGGGGGAGTTCCGGAAATTGTATATAAAGACAGAGCATCAGCAAAGGGGGAGCATAGTGTAAACACTTAGTCATTTTTCACTAAGTGTTGCCATCAATGCCAAAGGGGGAGATTGTTGGCAAGAGACACTATATGGATTCATGGTTGTTGTCATTGATGGCAACAAAGGTCATTCCACATATCCGCAAGTCATGATATATCTCTACCGGAAGTCAGATTGAAGATTGTTGTGGTCCGGTGAACAAGAACAGAGCATGTGGCAAGGTCTGACAGATTGGTCCGGATCTCTCAGAGGAAGTGTCTTGGCACAGTGCGGATCTGGGGAAGTCAAGAGGACTATCTTGAGTAGTATATTCCAAGGATTTAGCCTCCGGAGATGGACAAGGAAAAAGATATGAATAGTTGAGTACCAGATTCCTGAGAGACAGTGAAAACAGAGGAAGAACTGACTGACTGAGTATCAAACTACTTTCCGGATGTGTTACAGATGATGATAAAGGTTGCGGAGGCATGAATCATGTTTGGCCGACATAATTGATGATATCTACAAGTATATGCTTGATCCGCATTGCTTGGTGAGCAAGGATTCAGCCGACAGAACTAAGTTTGTAAGAAACTAGACTGTTCCGGATGCCGACTAGAAAGATGATGAAATTACTTGTGCGGATATATATAGAGGATGGATTTAGTTGTAAAGTGGGTAAATATGTGAAAGGATATGCGAACAAGTCCAGAGTAGAGCAGAAGTAGCAAGAAAGATCCGGTATGTGAAAGGATAGCAGACTAAAGAACAGAGGAAAGATGAAGTGCAACAGATCAGTATACTGAACTTAACCGGAACTGAACTCCAGCATATGCAGATGCTTCCAATCAGTTCAAGACTGTGATTCTTATCACTTTGTAAGACAGTGTGTCTTCTTGTAGGCAGTGAGCCTCTTGTGAGCAGTGTGCTCGGGCAGTGAGCCCTAATTGGCAAGTGCCATTTTTGTAATTTCCTATTCTTCTAACAGAGAATAATTCTTGGGTTAATCACCCCGTGGTTTTCTCCCTTAACAGGGTTTCCACGTCAAAAATACTGTGTCATGTGTTTCTTATTTCATGGTTAATGTTTTGTGTTTGATTTTATTAAAAGGAAAGTTCAATAAGGGAAATAATTAGGATAACTGATTCACCCCCCCCCTCTCAGTTATCAACAGGTACAACATTTTATCAGGGGCTTGAATGCTCAGATTAGCAGAGCGGTTCGTGTATTTTAACCTAAGTCTATGGAGGTAGCAGTGGAGAAACACTAGTTAGTGGAGGAGAATTTGGCTATGGCATCCTTTATAGCGTATTGAGGATTCATCGCATCGTTGAGCACACTTCTACCTTTTGAGCACAAACACAATCTATATCTGCTTGTTGCAAACATGGTTTTGTAATTTATGAAGCAATCCACATTCAACCAAGAGATCCAAACAATCTAGGTGATAGCTTCTTTGTTTTAATTTGATTCTTTCATTGATATTGGTTATTGCTTAGATAGATCTTTTGATGTTATGGGTAATTGAGTTGTTATTATCATTTCTTTGTGATCTTATCATTCAACCTCTCAATTTTTCCTATACACATTCTGGCACGCTCGGTGGGACCCACTAATCGCTCTTTTTCTTTAAGAAATTGATTTTTTTGAAGTATAGTATGGAACAGTGCACATCAACACAGAAAAGCACTTTTAGTAGTACAGTGCTATGCCTCTGGTATAATAGTATAATGCCTTCAGGCGATACTATAGCACCTCTAGTAGCACAGTACCGCACTCTTGGTAAGACAATGCAGTACATTTGGCATAAGAGTAGAGTACTTCTGGTCTATTAGGGTTTCTGATCTTGTTTTCTAATTTTCAAGGTTTCTAACTCATCATATCTATCATTCATTGACTGACAAGCTGATTTATTTGTCTTTCAATTATCATTTATACTGCCTAAGCTGACGTATTTAAGAGTATTGTCATTTGTTGAGTTTACCTATCTTTTTGCGACATCTTGTGAGTTGTTCTTGATTCTAGGTTACAAATCTTATCATCTATTAACATCCAAGATTCTCAAGTCAACCATGAAATCATCTTTTGATCTAGCTTTTTTGATGAAATATAACTTTTTTAGATCTGGGGCAGCAAAGTACTTTTTGTAATACAGTAACGCGCTTTTGGTAGCACAGTACCACACATCTAGTAGCACAGCGGATCGCTTTTGGTTCTGCAGTAAATTGCCTTCGGTAATACAATGTAGTGCTTTTGGCAATATAGTAAGTCACCTTTGGTAATACAGTAAAGCACTTTAGGTCAAATGATTTATTTTTTGGTAACTTTTGAGTTTTTGTGGATCTAATCAACTTGTTGCAGCTTCTTATCACTCAAACAAAACAAACGAGTTTCCCTAACATGTTCATGCAAGACGAGCGTTGAAAAATCTCAATCTATCACACTAAGTCTTAGAAACATATTTCGTTCTTAAGGGATAATTGAACAAATCATCTTTGCAATCTGAAGTCTTAGGAACATATTTCTTTCTTAAGGGACAAAACATCTTTTTTGCAATGTAAGTCTTAGGAACATATTGCTTTCTTAAGGGACAATGGACATGAATGCCAAACACTTCAATTTCATAAGGGACAATTGACAACTACAATCATGTGTGTGCCTAATCTAGTTGCACCTTATTTTTCTTATAATGGAACAATTGAACCTTTGTTTGACGTGCTTGATCTTACATTTCAGTTATTCCTTTAGAAGGGCCTACTTTTGGATTACGTTCATCCAAAAGAGATGACCCTAAGCGAAGTTTTCCTTTGAACTGCTATATAAGAGGGATAAGGCAAAAGCCAAGTCCTAACCAGCATTGGCCTTACCTTGTGGTGCCAAATCAAAAAGAGGTGTACTAGTACTTTGTGGAAATGGCTTCCACATTGTGTGAAGTGTTTGATACTCTTAGTAGGATTAGTCAAAACTTTTAGTATCTTGTCACATTGCTCGTAAGGTGTTGGTCCCTCAAAGCTACTAAGAACCAATATAGATAGTGACTACCTGATCCACCTCTGAATGTTGTGGTAATCATTAGTGCAAGGGGAATCGATTCAAGCCCCCAAGATACTCACCATTGCCTCCCTTGAGAAGAGATAGTATTCCCTCAGCCATAAAGCTCTTGTGACCTACTTGAGCTTTCCAAGGGGAGGGTGAGATATCCCTACCTATCGTCTCTTGCAAAGATACAAATGTCCAACACCTTTATGGAATGACATTTGGTCGACAGAGAATTAAGTTGTGAGCTGAACTACCACAATGAACCTTTGTCTCTAGGGATAAAAAGTGCTTGAATTGTTTGCAAATTATCTTATACCAGTGGAAACATTGGGCTTTTTTGTGAGCCTTGAACATACACTATCTATTGTGTCAGTCCTTTTTGTCACCTTGTTTGATGTGTTTTCTCTTGCCAAAGAAAATCCAATTCTATCAAAAATTTCCTTATAAACATCATTAACACTACTCCAGTGCTTTTGGTATAATAGTAGCTCACCTTTGGTAGTGCAGTCCAGTGCTATTAGCATAATAGTACCTCACTTCTGGCAGAATATTCTAGCACCTTTGGTAACATAGTAGTTCGCCTTTGGCAACACAGTCATGCACTTTTGGTATAACAGTCCAATGCCTTTGGTCCAAAAAATTGTTCATAATAACCACCTCAACAAAATCCCAGCAAAAGCTCAAAACATTTTGTCCTAGTGCATCCCATGGTAACCACTAGAATCCAACAAACTATGAAGGCTAAACAAGTTTCCCCAAGGAAGCACAAATCACCTCCTCATACACCTCAACCAAGCCAATCTAACATGACTCCAAAGGGTACTCCAAACACACCAATGGAAAGACCAACCAACTTTCAAAATAGGCCGCAACATGACCACCAAACCAATCCTCAAGAAGGTAATGTCCCTTTGGTAGATGTAACTCAATTCACTACCGGCTTGCCTCATGATTTTGCTACACTCAGTTATACCACGTTTCAAATCCCATCTCAAGAAGAGCGACAATTTGAAGAAGCTTAATCCTCTCAAGAAGATAGATAAGACCTTGATGAAATCATGCAAGATCCTAGAGCCATAGCCGTGTTTGACAAAATCCTTAGTGAGAACCAAGATCATTTCTTTTGATTACTAGCAGAGCAAGGAGCCAAATTACCCCAAGATTTTGATCTATCCAATCTCAAAGAGTCAATCAAAACCCATGACGTTATAACTGCGGTACAAACCATGTCAATTGTGACCACTCTTATAAACGAACAAAACTCACAAGGGAGAATGCCTAAACCTTTTTCAGCTTAATATGAGAATCCTCTTTATCAAAATCCAACAACGGAAAGGCCCATATCACCCCTCCTGATTCCTATGGAGATCTATACACACCAACAAGAGACTCTACAATGTCAAGCTGAATTAGAGAAACAAGCCGCTCTAGCTAGGTCAAACACACAATAACCTCCTATCGTATCCCAAAAGCCTACATCAAATGTAAACACAACATTGGCTACCCCATCACGAGAAGGTTTCCCACCAAACTACAATCTGGGAAACACTTATGTAGCCATGCAACAAGGGTCTCAACAAACATCACTCGCAACTTCATCAACCCTCCATATAATTAACCCAAACAATGTCATGCAAACTCAACCATTACAAAATGACAACACAATATATGTCCCTCCACCACAACATTCTTCTACACTCAATCTTACTCAACCCCAACCATCGCAAAACCCATCTACCTATGTCCCTCCACCACAATGATCATCTACACTAACCTTTTCCAACACATATCTCAATCAACCTCAACCATCACAAAACCCATCTACCTATGTGCCTCCACCAAAACAATCTTCCACTCTCAACCTAACCCACACCTATCTCAATCCTCAACATTCCCAAAACTAAACTTCCCATAGCTATGTTCCACCACCACAACCAAACCCAACAAACTTTAGCTTTCCTCCACCAAATTCTTTTGTCACACCACCTCCATAATACCAATATCATAACTTTTATCTACAACCATCACAAAGCCTACATTCTTACCTAGCACCACCCCCACCTCCCCAAAATCAAAACACCCAAAACCAACCCAATCCAAACCTAACATACAACACATACGACCCTAACCAATCATACAACCCTTATAACACCAATGCCCATGGCTTCCACTACAATCTTCCGTATGGGCAACAACAACCACCTCTAGTTCAACAAGAGATGTTTCCAACAACTCCCACAACCATGGAGCTAAAACTTGCAGAGGCTCAACAACAACTATCTGATCTTATGTTTGGCCACACCAAGAAGACCTTCTCTTTGGAAGAAGTTTGTCCTTATCAATTTGATCGGTCATTACCCATGATCCCTTTTCCTCACAATTTCACTATTCCCAAATTTGATAAATACAAAGGAAAAGGAGACCCAAAAGACCATCTTAGAGAATTCTATCGTGCTTGCTTCGAGGTCTCACATAATGACACATATCTTATGCGCCTCTTTCCTTGTAGTGTTGGAGGTCAAGCTATAGAATGGTTCTCACACCTACCCACGGGTATCAAATCTTTTAACGAGCTTGCAGAGAAATTTGCCACACAATTCTCTTATAACATAGAACATGAGATCTCCATGACCGACCTATGCAACAATAAAAAGAAAAATGGGGAAACTTTCATTTCCTTCCTTCAAAGATGGAGACAAATGGCTAGCAAATTCCCATTCAAGATACCTGAAAAGAAGTTTGTTAGCATATTTGTGCAGAACCTTAACCAAGAATTGGCTTTCCATTTGCAAATCCTTAGTGCTACAACCTTCAACGAAATTACCTAAAAGGGCATCAACATTGAAAAATCCCTCATCGCTAAAGGCGTGGTCAAAATCTTCAAAGATAATAAAGACAATGCTCCTCAACAACAAACAAACGATAAGCCCAAGTTTTGGAACAAAAATAAAAATGTGGTTAATGATGGTGTGGTAGATTCTAAACATGTCCAAACACTGCAAACATCCCTTCATCTTTCACCAAAACCAAGTCAACTTCCGCCTCAACAAAACCAACCACAACAAAGACAACCAAACCAAAACCAACAACAATGACAACAAGAGTAACCTCAACAAGATTACCCTTTGCAACATCAATTCACTCCCTTGGGAGAGTCTATAGAGTCTAT
This sequence comes from Cunninghamia lanceolata, assembly GCA_027924645.1. Taxonomy (NCBI): domain Eukaryota; kingdom Viridiplantae; phylum Streptophyta; class Pinopsida; order Cupressales; family Cupressaceae; genus Cunninghamia; species Cunninghamia lanceolata. The sequence continues at coordinate 6,084,461 of BSBN01000599.1, forward strand.
TCTACAGAAACTTATACACAATGGACTCGTCACCTTACCAGATGCTCCCCCCATATGGAAAACTTGTTTTACAAAACTGCACAGTACAAAGATAAGGAATTTTGTGAATACCACAGGACCAAAGGACATAGAACCACATCATGCATGAAACTCAAACACCTGATCCAAAACCTTATCGACAAAAAACAAATCATTTTTGATGATGAACCACCAACTCAAAACACTAATAAAGACCTCAACATGTACAAGGAGCCATTCCCTAACCATGGTCAAGGTCAAAATCTCGACAAAGGTAAAGGTGTTAATTAAGCTTCTACTTCCTATGACTCTATTGTAGGACGTTTTGAAGAAAGTCATGTATCTACCCTCACTATCAAAGGAAAATCTACGGATTGTGCCGTCACAACTTATCGTGGTCATGTCACCCTACGTGGTCCTACACCAAGTCTCCCAACTCCATCCGATTATAATCTTGTTGAACATCTAGGGAAAACCCCTGCACAGATCTCCATTTTGGACCTACTTCAGTCATCATCCGCACATAAAGCTATGGTCAAAAAATCCCTAAAAGAGTCTTTGGTTCCTAACAACATAGCAGTCACAGATTTCCAAGCTATAATAGATAACATTGCCTCACCCTACAATGTGGTCTTCTATGAAAAAGACCTCCCATCTCATGATCCATGTCACAATGATGCACTTCACATTGAATTTCTCATCCATAAACACAAGATCAAATGCATACTTATAGATGGTGGTGTTGGTCTCAATATCTATTCTCTAAAGTTATTCAAACAATTGGGATACTCTGAGGATTATGTCAACATTGATCAAAGTATTACAATAAAGGGGTATGATGATGCTGAATGCCAGTTAGAAGGTGTTATCCACTTGCCTATACAAGTAGGCCCTGTCATGCTTGAAACTAGGTGCCAAGTCTTGGACATTGAGTTACCTTATAACATTATCCTAGGACACCCATGGATCCATGCCAAAAAACCTATTCCCTCTATGTACCATCAGTCTCTCAAGTTTCCATTTAATGGTATGGAGATCACTATCCCCGGAGATCCTAATCCCTTTGAATTCTGTTGTGTCTTGCAAGGAAGTTATAAGAATTCAAACCAAGTGCCAAATAATGACAAAGCCCATGAATCCCCATTGTATGTCAACTTTGAAAAACTAAAAAAGGCCTCTGAAGTTGAACCTAATCCTCATCCTATTCCTGAAATCAAAGCTCACATCCGTGATATAGGCTTTGGAGAATATGATATCTCAAAATCTTGTTGTGTAGGGCAGATGCCCCTATCTCTTAAATCCTATAGCCAACCGTCCATAGCCAAAGCAACTAAAAAAGAAGCTATTCCTCCCCTAGTATCTCTAACCCAATTCCAAGAGGGAAAATTATTGGCAGAGGAAACTATTGAAGACATCTCTTCTTGGCTCTACAAGGAGAAAGAACCAGTCATAATACTAGTCAAACAGTATGGCAATGGCCTAAGAATTGTGAAGAACCTGGGCTACAAAGGCAAAGGTGGCCTTGGGAAAAATAATCAAGGTGAAATGGAACCCATTATTGTGAAGAAGAAACTAGACAAGAAGGGGTTAGGATTTGGTAGGAAGGTACCACACGCCTTGGACATCGAGGGTATTCTGGATGAGGTAGCACAAACTTCTCTCTCCAATTCAACATCTAATGAGGATATCATCGATGACTCTTCCCTCCATATGATTGACCTATTCATTGAATCCTCCATATTTATGCTATCATTCGTATCCTTAAGGTCCACCACCAACACCTAGATTGTAACACTTGTCTAACCTGAACTTATCGATTGGGACCAACAAGGGACCCCCATTCTAGATGTATTTCAGAATGACAAAGCTATTGTAGAGTTTATGGGACTCTGGGATGGTATCCCTCTTGGCAATCACAAAGCTGGTTTTGTAATGGAACTAGAGCAAGATGTTTTTTTGGTGAGAATGCCAAATCCTCCAATCACAAAAGTAAAAACAAAGAAAGATCTCTAGTTGAAAACCACATTGTGGCACCTCCCGATCACAAAATAGTAAAAACAAAGGACGTATCCAAAGGTGAAAACCCAATTGTGGCACTTGAGAATGGAGAATTTGTCCTTCCCTTACCATCTAAGTATTAAGATAAATCAGCTCTCCTAGTGGAAGATTCTATAGAGATAAACCTTGGCATAGAGCAAAATCCTAAGACCACATTCCTTGCAGCATCATTATCAGAACAAGAGCACAATAATCTTACCAACTTCTTCTTACAAAGAACCATCAAATTTTCATGGACCTATCCTGATATGCTAGGGCTAGACCCTTCATTAGTAGTTCACTATCTCACGGTTGATCCAAAAGTTAAACCAGTCAAACAGAAGCTAAGAGAGATGCATCCACAGATTGCTCTCCTAGTGAAAGTTGAAATACAAAAGCTATTAGATGCAAAGTTTATCAAGCCTATTGATTATCTAGAATGGGTCTCAAACATTGTACCTATGGGTAAACCCAATGGGGGCATCTACATGTGTTCTGACTTCAGAGATCTCAACAAAGCATGTCCCAAAGATGACTTCCCACTACCAAACATTGATCTCATAGTAGACTTGACTGCTAGTCATGAAATGCTTTCTCTAATGGATAGATTTTCTAGCTATAATCAGATAATGATAGCAGAAGAAGATCAACATAAAACTACTTTCACTTGTCCCTGGGGTACCTATTATTGGTGCATCATGCCATTTGGTCTTAAAAATGTAGGGGCAACCTATCAAAGAGAAATGATAGTGATAGTCCATGATCTCTTTCATCACATCATGGAGGACTATGTTGATGATATACTAGCAAAATCTTATAGGGTAGATCACATATAGGTTCTTAGACAAATATTTGACAGACTAGAAAAATATCAAGTAAGACTCAATCCAAAGAAATATGGCTTTGGGGTAACTTCAAGAAATTTGTTGGGATACATTGTATCTCACAAAGGCATTGAAGTAGATCTAGCAAAAGTCAAGGCTATAGTAGAAATTCCTCCACCAAAGAATCTGAAAGCACTAAGGAGCCTTCAAGGAAGGTTACAATCCATTAGGCAGTTTGTCTCCAAGCTATCAGATAAATGTCAACCATTTCAACACTTGCTCTGAAAGGATGTCTCATTTCGATGGGATGCTAAGTGTCAAGCAACATTTGATTAGCACAAAGAATATCTAGTTACACCTCCTATCTTGGTACCACCAGTCGTCGATAGGCCTTTGATCTTGTACATCTCAACTACAACTACAGTCTTAGGGGCTCTTCTAGCACAACATGATGAGTCAGGAAAAGAGCATGCAATCTATTATATCAGCAGAACCTTGGTGGGTTATGAACTTAATTATTCACCTATGGAAAGAGCTTGTTTAGCCTTAGTGTTCACTTCCCAAAAGTTATGGCATTACATGCTAGACCAACATACAAATCTAATAGCCAAGATTGATCCATTAAAGTATCTACTAGCAAAAGCAGGTCTCATAGGCAGACTAGCTAAATGGGGCATGATCCTTAGTGAGTTTTACATTGAGTATGTGGACTGTAAAGCAATCAAGGGACAAGCCCTAGCAGATCAGCTAGCAGAAGCACCTATGACAGATGTACATCCTATGGTCTCTAACTTTCTAGATGAGAATCTCTTCACTCTTTCTACCTCAGTAATGTGGAAGTTGTATTTTGATGGTTCCTACAAACAACATGGATCAGGGGCTGACATCCTTTTTTATCACGGCTCAAAATGACTATATCCCGAAGTCATATTGGCTTGCATTTCCTTGCACCAACAACATAGCCGAGTATGAAGCACTCCTCATAGGTCTCAACACATCAGTCCAATGGGAAATCAAAGAAATATAGGTATATGGAGACTCACAACTAGTCATTCGACAAGTCACAGATGAGTATCAAAAAAAAGATGAAAAATTGGTCCCTTAAAAGCAACTAGTGAATGCCTAGAAACCACACTTTTCTAGCATCACTTTTGAGAAAATTTCAAGAGAGCATAACAAAGTTGTAGATTCTATGGCTTCTATGGGGTCACTTATAGACATGCCTGCAAACACACAAAAATGTGAGTTCTTGATCGAGCACTTGTTAATACCAGCTATCGATGTTCCAACTACTGAAATCATCTGCGAACTTGTTGGTCCCAATTCCCCATGGTACGAAGATATCTATGAATACCTTAAAAATGATACCTTTCCCTTAGATCTATCTGCCACCCAATACAAAACCTTTATCCATCAATCCTCCCGTTACACTATTTTGGGTGATACACTTTATCGCTGGAGTCTCGATGGTATCCTCTTACGATGTCTTAATGCAGAAGAAGCTGATGGTACCTTATGAGACATACACAAAGGTGTCTGTGGCACACATTATACCGGTCCTAATCTCACTAAGAAGATACTCAGAATAGATTATTATTGGCCTACAATAGAACAAGATGCTTTATAGTTTGCTAAGAAGTGTCTACAATGCCAACATCATGGAGATTTGATTCACACACTAGCTCATGAACTACAACCTGTGACTACTCCATGGCCTTTTTCTCAATGGGGTCTCAACCTTGTAGGACAAATCCACCCATCCTCATCCAATGGCCACAAATTTATCATTACCACCATTGAGTATTTCACGAAGTGGGTCAAAGCCATTCCCATGACTTATATCATAGGTAAGCAAATAGCCAAATTTATCCTTAACTACCTCATTTTTTCGGTATGGTATCCCCCAAGCCATTGTCACTGATAATGGGAGGCCATTCAAAAATCAAGATGTCCATGCCTTATGCACACAATACAATATCCATTATCACTTTTCCACTCCCTACTATCTGCAGAGTAATGGCCAAGTCGAGGCTTCCAACAAAACCATTCTTAAAATCTTCAAGCAAATAGTCAATGAAGCTGGTCGTGATTGGTACTTGCAACTCAATCCCGCCCTATGGGCCTATCGCACTAGTATCAGAACACCAACTGGTGCAACACCCTATGCCTTGGTCTATGGTTTTGAAGCCATCCTACCTATAGAGGTCAAGATTCCATCCCTCAAAGTAGCCATGGAACACCTAATTGATGGAGAGGAGTATCGCACTCCCAGATTAGCTGAGCTTGAACTACTAGATGAGAGGCACCTTGCCGCATTTAATCATCTCCATTTTTATCAAAACCACCTTCGGCGTAACTATAACAAGAAGATCAAATAAAGACAGTTTCAAGTTGGTGATCTTGTCTTAAAATAAAATTAGAGAAATCAAGAAGATCGAGAAAAGAAGGGCAAGTTCGAGCCTAATTGGTTAGGACCCTTTATTGTCATAGTAGCATATGGATCAGGATCTTATACTTTAGCTACACCTGATCACATTCCTCTAGATGAGCCACTCAACAGTCTTCATCTCAAGAAGTTCTATGCTTGATCCTCAGAGTATCACAAAAAAAATAAAAACAAACAAACAAACAAAAACAAAATAATCTGTCCTCTTGTGAAAACTTGGTAAACAGGTGCCTTGGATAAGTACCATAGTGAAAACCTAGCAAATAGGTGCTATGTGTCGAGTCAGCATCCATCATCTATCGAGTCTTGTTCATTCCATGTCCATTTCACAACAAATTTCATTCATCCATCCATAATAAAACCATTGACCTTGTTTGTATATCCATCTCCCTATCTAGAATAGCTTGGAAATTTATCAATGTCCATCGTCGTCATCCCACGTCTTGATCTATGTCAAAAGTTATCACTTTCTTGTCCCATGTCACACTTTCTATGTCTTCTCCATCATCGGCTATCCTATGTTGGTCAACCATAACAACACCTCTACCAGAATGGGGGCAACTTTTTCCTTAACCTAGGTCTAGGAATGGATCCTTCTTCATGGTTCACAACAACACAAAAACACTTCACAAAAACACAAAACACTTCACAACACAAACACTTCAAACAAAAAACAAAAACACATCAACAATCCAAACAAAAACACAAGCACTTCAACCATCTCCCCAAAATGATAACACTTTTCCTACATCATCACACAAACTAGAACTACATATCATCTTCTCAATCTTAAGGTACCTTGATCCCATGGATATGGGTATGTAGGCAGTCTGGAATACAAAGGAAGTTTCCAGTACTCAATTACATAAGATATCATCATTTCACCTACCCAAGCTCAAACACATTGACCCATTCATCACTCTACCTAGAACTACATATTATCATTTTCATCTTTCATCATAATGGGCCTTGATCCCATGGATACAGGGTATGTAGGTAGTCTGGAATACGAAGGATGTATCTAGTACTCAGGCACATATGATTCATCATTCTTCACCCATCTCAATCCATTGACATGTCATCTTTCTAGTCTTCCATTTATCAAAATCCATTCACCTTGACTTGACTAACTCAAGCAGCAAAATAACAAACAAATGCATCCTTTCAAAGCAAACGTTCTTAAACAACCTAAAGCAAAGAAACCTACTTGCAGAGCCATATGCTGTCCTACATATTGATTGCCAACATCAGCTAAATCAATCTCAACCAAGCAACAGATCAACACACTTGTCCTATACAGAATGTTCCATGATTGAAACCAGACTAAACGTCTTATATGACATGTTGCATTTCTTGAAACCAGACATTATCCTTTCAACAGATAACACCCTTTAACGGACACATCATTCCTACAATAAGGCTGTTATCTACCCAAACAATCCAATCTATCCTGAGCAACCTCTTTGGCAAGAGAATATGTTGGCTGTATGTTTACTTTGTAAGTCAGTCAATTTGTTTTTTGGTTTATCTTTTGTTCCTTTGTCCATTACTTATTCAAGACTACCTTGATTTATCTATATCTTGGTATGTTGTGATGCAATATGGATTGGGGGCATAGTCATTGCTTTTGTGTGTTGTGTTTGAGGAATGATCTTTAGTATCTTTCTTAGCAGCATATTTATCTTGTGTGAGAATTACAACCTAGCATCTTCAATAATAATATTCTTCTTGCATTTATGTATTGAAGTTTATTTTATGATCAAGATTATGGCTCATTCACATATCCAACAAGGTTATATTATGTCTAAGGGATCTAAGTTCAAACTACTTTCTTGTAGAGTCAATGTCCATGCACTTGGATATCACAACACCTTGGTCTTTTATACCTTGGTGGCAAACTATCCATGTGCTGTATCAAAAATAAGGATTGCTCTTTATAAAAATTTGTGAAACCAATGCAACAAGATTATCCATTTAACCATCCATTTATCCATGGCCTTATATAGTTTTCAAGAAAAGATCAATCAACAGTCTTTCTCTCATATCTCTTCTATCCCCATCACCATCTGGTGCATATCTGCAAAACCCACATGTTAGATATCGCATATCATGTCATTATCATATCATCATGTCATCATGTGTCATACATCTATAAGCATCATATCAACATATACATAATTACATAAATTCATAATCATACATACATGTCATCACATCCATATTATATAAAAGTGTACCAAAAGAAAAGCATGAACATCAGTGAGCATCACATGTCATCATATATCAACATGTGAAGGTCATCAACATATAGGTGTATGTGTCTACATCAATAGTCCATATGTATACATCAAAAGGTACATCATGGCTATCAAGAGCCCACAAAATATACATCAGATGCACGCAGGCATCAATCAAAATATACAATGTCCATCATGATACAAAACTGATACAATATATAAAATACATGCTCTAGTGGTAGCTAGTGGGTAGAGCCGCCCTCTTGCTGTGATCCATGTCCTCCGCCTGTACTCGGTGAAGGTCCCCATGCTAGTCCTCCTCCCCCTAGTGACACAAAGGGTCCTCTAACTGATGACACTGACTGCCCCATCCTGCGTGACGCAGATGCCCTTGACTTGCTCCGCTCTCGAAAGCTAGGCTCCCGTTGATCTATCGACACCACACCAAAGTAGAGACCCTTGTAATACTTGGCCTCTCTGCCTACTAAATCTAGCTCTCCCTGCACATAGATGAGCTTGCTATACAAAGTCCTCTAATCGACACCCAATGCATGGTGTGCCTCATCTCTCTCTCGCCTAACCCTTTGCAGTGCTGTTGTGTCTCTCTCCAAAGTTAACTAGGCAATTTGCCCATCATCTACTGCTGGTGCTGGCACGGCTTGTGCCGCTGCTACTACCTGTGAGTGTACCTGGGCCTAGGCCTTGACCTGTCTAGCCTCTGCCCTTGCTGCATCTTTGTCTCTCCCCAACCGCATAATCTGGAGCTCCAAGTGTGTCCTCCATGCAGTCTCCTCCTGTAGAAGTTGTTGTGTCTACTGCAACTCAGTCTCTATAACTAGCTCCTCCGCCTCTGCTATCTATACATCAGCCTACTGGCCTCTGTCCTCATCACTAGCCTACTCTCTAGCCTCTCACTTGGCCCTCACCTCTCCACCCAGCACCAATACCTCGTGCACTGCTCCTGCTACCCCTAGTGTTGTCAGTCTCACTGGTCTGTGTGTCTGCCAGTACCTATCATACTCTGGCAATGCCCTCGGATCAACCAATCCTGAATCCCAATCCCACCTAACTGGGGCAAGTCCCCGCAACTATGCCAAAGCTGTGGCCACTGGAATCTTAGCATCCCAATACCCAACCTCTCACCATGTCCTCACATGTGTCACCTCTCCAACAGGTAACCCCTGTGGTAAACCAAAATGTCTCAATACCCTCTCTAGAAGGTATCTCTCAATTGTATCCATGCGTCTGCCAAACAGATATCAAGCCTATCTACAATACATCAGCTGCTCATGCTCATCCTCCCATTCCTTGCACAGTAGCCGTGGTCTCCAAACAAAGATGTCCATCTCACCAATCTACCGCCTCCAGAAGCTCACATAACCAAGCCGCCTATGTGTGATCACTCCCTCATATAGAATAGCATATGGCTCCCCTATCTTGCAGTGACATTGAGTCATCGGTTTGATAACTAGGATGTGCTTCCAAGCCCACACCTATAGCAATGTCACACCAGCTAATAGGCTCCGTCCTCTCCTATATACACAGTCATGTAAGTCTCGGTATCGCTACCCCAAAACACATGGGCCCCATGCATAATAGATGCCATGAGTAAACATCCTTGATAGTACAGTGCCCCATCCAACAGATAAACCTCAAGATCACCTATCTGGGTAGAGGAAGCCACCAACCAAAGAAGTCACTATCCATCTGATCTTGTCACACAGTCTCGGAACATCAGCCCAACGGATCTCATGATCCTCTATCTGGAGGTCATCAGTGCAGAATACCTCTATCATGCCTGCTTCACCTCGCTCTAGGGCATCAAAATTGTATCATGTCTTCAACAATCATTTTCTTTGAAGCAACGCTATAAACTGCATTGCATCAAAGAGGGGCAAAATGTAGACACCCTAAAATGACCATGTCGTCGCACCACTTGCATTTCATCAATTCTTCCAAATCACCTGCATTTCAACGTTAATTAAATAATCTAATTATTTAATTAAATTCATTAAATTCATCCAAATCTCATATTTTTCAACATTAATTAAATAAATCCTCTTTATTTAATTAATTTCATTAAATTCCTCTATATTCTTCCAAAATTAAATAATTTTTATTATTTAATTAAATCATTATCCATTTTCAAATTTCAAATCCACATTAATAAAATAAATCCAATTATTTAATTAATTCATCACAAATCCTCTCTTATCTACAATTAAATAATTTTCATTATTTAATTAAATCAAATTGTTCTTCCAAATTTAAATAAATCATGCAAATTTATTTAAATTATCTCAATCCTCTAAAAATAAATAAAATCAAGTATTTTATTTATAGTCTTCATATCTTATCTATTCTTCAAAATCATGCACAATCAATTAAATAAATTTATTTATTTAATTTTAATTATCTTTCCAATTCCTCTAAAAATATCATGTTAACTCATGTGCACAATCAGTCTTATTTTTAGAACTCCAAAAAAAGGCAAATTACAAGTTGAGTTAATTGACTTAATCAATCTTGTTTTTTTCAACTCATGAATTAGAAGAAAAAGCATTCTAATTTATGAAATCAAATCTATCTTTATCAAAAAAGCAATTATCTTAATAAAAATACCTTTTTAGAGTGACACATGTCAGATGCACATTCATTGTGAATTCTAGATTTATCTCAACCATCCATTTCATGGATTTATTTCATCCGTTGATCGATCATGTCTTGAAATCTATATAAACCCCCCTCATCTCCTTCACAAATCATCTTTGATCATTTATTCTCAGGCATCCTTTATAGTGCATTGGGAATTCATTGCATCGTTGAGCACACTTCTACCTTTTGAGCACAAACACAATCTACATCTGCTTGTTGAAAACATGGTTTCACAATTTATGAAGCAATCCACATTCAACCAAGAGATCCAAACAATCTAGGTGATAGCTTCTTTGTTTTAATTTGATTTATTCATTGATATTGGTTATTACTTAGATAGATCTTTTGATGTTATGGGTAATTGAGTTGTTATTATCATTGCTTTGTGATCTTATCATTCAACCTCTTGATTTTTCCCATACACAGTGATCTTGTTTATTGCTCTAGAGTCAGTACACATTCTCCATTCTCCATCCTTCTTAGGTGCTAATATTGTAGGTACTACACATGGAATCAGACTTTCTCTGATCAAACCTTTCCTCAACAATCCTTGTATCTGTCTATTCAATTCTTCATTCTCTACCTGTGTCATTCTATGTGTTGCTTTGTTAGGCAAACTAGCTCCCGGTATAAGATCCATATGATGACTGATACTCCTTATAGGTGGCAATCCTTCAGGTACATTATTTGATATGATGTCTTCATATTCTGTCAGCAACTCTGTTATCTCCTTCAGTTGTGATTCTTCAATCTCCTTCAATGTTTCAGGCTTCTTAGGAATCAAAGCATAACACATATGGTGATGCCTCAAACCATCCAAAAATTTTCTTCTATCTACCAAATATATTCTAGTGTTCCCACATACTTCACTCTTAGGATCATCCTCCAAAGGAATCAAGGTAATTATTTTCCCATTTGATGTTATAGTATATGTATTCTTTCTGCCATCATGTATAGCTTTTCTATCATACTGCCAAGGTCTACCCAACAAAATATGACATATATCCATAGGCATAATATCACACAAGACTTCATTATGATAAGATCCAATATGAAATTTCACCAAACATTGTTCACTCACCAGTACCTTATGATCATCCTGAATCCATGCTATTTGATAAGGCTTAGGGTGTTTCAATCTTTCCAACTTTAGCTTAGTCACCATCTCCTCTGAAACTAGGTTATCAGAACTACCACTATCAATTACAACTTTGAAACATTTACCTCATGATTTGCATTTGGTTCTGAACAAATGTTTCCTCTGCGGTGGTTCCTCATTTCTCTCTACTTGAAATAGTACTCTCCTCATCACCAGTGATTCTCCTTTCTTCAGTTTACCAATTGAACTAGGTGATCCAACAAGTTTTTCTTCAACATAAGTTGTTCTTCCACTATTCTCTATCCTCTTCCTTGTTCTCCCTTGATTACATTCAAATGCTCTATGTCCTTCACCTCCACACTTGAAACAAGTGCCTCTGAATATTTTCTTATCAAATTCTCTTCCTTCTCTTCTATATTCTTCATCCCAGTATGAATTATAATTACCTCTGTGATGAAAATTTCTGTCATTACTCTGGTATGCATTGCTATCTCTGTCCTCCTTAAATGTATTGTCAAACTTGTTCTGCTCCGGATGTGATTTGTCTCCTCTAGAAATTATTTTACCTCTTTGAAATTTACTTCCTCTTCCTCTTTGTCTCTGATCATGCCTCTTATTCAGCTTCTCCTCAACTTTTAGGGCAAACTAATATGCTTCTTCCAGAGATGTCATCCTCACCAAACTTAGTTCTTCTTGAATGTTCAATCTCAGTCCATTGATGTATCTAGCCACTTTCTCTTTGCTTGCTTCACTATGTCCTGTCCTTATAATCATCTTATGAAATTCTTCAGTATACTCCACAGATTTCTCCTTTTGTCTTAGGTTCTGCAATCTTTTCAATAGCTCCAACTCATAGTCAGTAGGTATAAACTGATTCTTCAATTTTGTCACCATTCTATCCCATTTTGTAATATTTTATTTTCCTCTTCTATTTCTATCCAACTGAACTTCTTTCCACCATATAGCAGCATGTCCTTTCAATTTTGTCTTTGAAAATTTCACCTTCTCCGGATCTTCAACTTCTTCATACTCAAAGTATTCTTCAATATCATTTATCCAGTCAATCAATTCTTCAGGGTTCAAATTACCAGTATAGTTCGGCACCTCAACTCTAGGTCTCTTTCCAATCTTTGAAATAGATCACAACATCTTTACTTGATCTGATTCTTCTTCTTCATCACCTCCTAGGGTTTCGCCAATTTGTTCAACAGATTGAAATTCTTCTTCATCATCACTTTCAACATTAGGTCTAGGTGTCAATCCTCTTCACCTATCTTCCTTAATGACATCCAATCTAATTCACATTATTTTCATCATTTCTATCATCTTATCCATTCTACCAGTCATTGTTCCAATAGTAACAACTCTCCTCAGCGGCACTCTTCCTAGGATCAAGTACAAACTGCCTCAAGTTCGGTGATCGGGCTACTAGGTGACAACTGCCTCACAATCGGTGATCAATTGTGATACAAGTAACCTACCTGAATTCAATTATTTGTCCACATCAAGACCTTACAAAATTCCTTCACCAACTTCACTCAATTCGCTCCCAAAGATTTGTACTTTCGCTCTGATACCACTTGGTGCAGTCATGGTAGGAGGGTTCACAGAATGAACTATCCAAACCATGCAGCAAGAGCAAACACAATGGAAACAACTCAAAGATATGAAACAAATGCAGATTTAGTCATTCAGTATATCATAGAATTTAACTACAGATTGGTTGGCAACATGCGGGCTTACAATTAGGGCTCAAAGGCCTAATTTTAGAATATCAGAATATACACAAGATATAGCTTTGAAGCTCCTTCAAACAAAATATAAACTTTAAACTATCACTATTATCATGAACTACTTTCCTAAGGTTCTATTACATCAATATATATCATCTCTGGTACAAGAGATTCCTCCACGTCGACCAAGGAAGATCACAAACTCCAATGAAGAGATGTAACATGTGTACATAGATAGGTCAGACCTAAATGCATAGAAATCCTTCGCAAATGAATGGGATGATTTGCGGATCTTGGGGAAGGTCAGCCACGAACCATAGAACATTGAATGATGTGTCATTAAACTTTGAAGATTGTGAAATGTTTCACAGGTCTTCTCATTTAACTGATTATCTAAGATTGCCAGGATGCTCTGCTCTGAGAAAACAATCGATCTTCTGATAGCGATGACTTTCTTGTAACTGATCCAAATGCTTTGAATTCTAGATATGATGTAGATGAATGAATCTAGATGCTAAGTCCTGCTCTGCAAGATCTGAAATGTAACTACAATAGAATGTGGACCAAAATATAGAAACTGCTACTGACTGAACTACCTGAACTAAACTAGAAAATGAAAAGAAACAAATTGAACTACGAACAAACTAAAATGCAAATGTTTTTGGTTGATACAAGATTTCTCTTGAACCAAGGATGCTCCTGCATCAAATAGGCTCGAGTAGCTATCAAGAATCAATCATAGTTGAAATAGCAACCACAACTAGTTGCTGATGGATCAACTAACCATACCTCCAAACCAAGGTATACAAAAGATAACAAGTAGACCTTATGCCAACAACATATCCAACTCAAATCACAATGATAACAAGTCCCTGTATATGCTCAATCCTGGATAAAGAAGTCCTCCAAGGTAACAACACAAAGCATGTGATAACAAACCTCAAGACCCTCCATATCGCAACATAATGAGAACATCCAACAGAGGAGCCATATACATCCTAGAACTCTGACTGCATGAGTATATGTCAAATCTGAAAATAGATCAAGGAATCCAAAGATCCACTAATAACACACATAGAAGATGTGGCTGAATCCTCTATCACATAGTGTCAAAGAACACACATAGATATGCAAAATTAGCAAACTAAATAGCTACAACATAACTCTCCTCAAGTCCATATCTCTCCCAAATCCTCCACATCTAAGAGAAAGAAGTTAAAGAGTCTCAAAAGCTCCATACACAACTCAACTCCAATGTCATGTGAACATAAATATCCAGGAAGAAGAGTAAGACCAATCAAGAGAGAACCTACAAATCATAACCATGTCCTTCTATCCACACTAATGTGCTATAGCTATGAAAAGTATGATCTCCTTTACAACCTAAAAATAAGGCCTCCACAACATCCAACAAATCAAGATGCAAGCCTGTCAAACCAAAAGTAGATCAAACTCATAACCATCCCAAAGTAGGAACAAGCGCATAGCCACTAACCATCTCCATTACATACAATGATCTCATGACAAATCAGGATCAAACATAATGAGATAACTAATCATATCTATGTATAGGAAAAATCGAGAGATTGAATGATAAGATCAAAAGGTAATGATAATAACAACTCAATTACCCATAACATCAAAAGATCTATCTAAGAAATAACCAAATCAATGAATGAATCAAATTACGAACAAAGAAGCTATCACATAGATTGTTTGGATCTCTTGGTTGAATGTAGATTGCTCTTAAAATTGTGAAACCATGTTTGCAACAAGTGGATGTAGATTGTGTTTGTGCTCAAAAGATCAATGTTCTCCACGATGTAATGTATGCTCAATGTGCTGTATGGATGCCTGAGAATTAATGATTGAAGATGATTTGTTATGAGATGAGGGGGTCTATATAGATTTTAGACATGATCAATCAGTGGTCCAGATAATTCAATGGAATCAATGGATGAGATAAATCAAGAATTCATGATGAATGTGCACCTGACATGTGTCACTCCAAAAAGGTACTTTTGTTTGAGTTAATTGTTTTTTGATAAAGATAGGATTTGATTTCATAAATTCGAATGCTTTTTTCTAATTTAAGAGTTGATAAAAACAAGATTGATTAAGTCAATTAACTCAACTTGTAATTTACTTTTTGCATGATTTAAGATAAATTAAATAATAAATTATATAATTTTATGTGCATGATGAACAAGATTTATTTTTAGAGGAATTGGAAGATATTTGAGCAAATTAAATAAATAAATTTATTTAATTGTTTGTGCACATGATGGAAGAATAAATAAAATATTTGATTATATTTTATTTTTAGAGATTGAGATAATTTAAATAAATTTGCATGATTTATTTAAATTTGGTAAAACAATTTGATTTAATTAAATAATTGAAATTATTTAATTGTAGATAAGAGGATTTGGATGATAAATTAATGAAATAATTAATTTATTCAATTGATGTGGTTTTTGAATTTTTGAAGAAGATAAGATTTAATTAAATAATTAAAATTATTTAATTTTGGAAGAGTAAAGTTGATTTTGATTAAATTAATTAAATAAATAGAATTTATTCAATTAATGTCAATTTAGGAGTTTTGGAAGAAATTGATGATTTTGATGAAATTAATTAAATAATTAGATTATTTAATTAACATTGAAATGTAGGTGATTTGACAGATTTAATGAAAATGCAAGTGATTCGAAGACATGGTCATTTTTGGGTGTCTACATTTTGCCCCTCTTTGAAGCAAAGCAGTTTATAGTGTTGCGTGAAAGAAAATAATTGTTGAAGACATGATACAACTTTGATTCCCTAGTGTAGCTAGCTACCCTTGTGTAGTTGGCGTAGGATGCCCCCTCGAGAGGAAAGACAGGGAAGCGACAGAAGGACTGGGTTGATGCTCGACTAGAAGATTGTGTTGGAGATAGGCGAGGTTAAGTAGATGGATGCTAACACGATGTAGAAAATAGCAAACATGAGGAAAAATGGGACATGGGGTGGGAAGAAAAATGTTAGGGACACTATAAATAGGTCCCAAGGGGTCAACACACCTCATTTGCACACTTAGAGTTGTCAAAAGTTAGAGCTTGTAGCCTCCTTGCCTAGATTAAGAGATTTGAGTTGAGAGATTGCATAGCTTGCAGAGATGCCAATTCCTACGTATAAGCTTTGGGCGGAGTGGTTGCAGACCTACAGGAGACCAACGGGAGCACCGGTAGTGGTAAGTGTTTGATAACTTGCTTGTGTTGAATTTCTAGGTTAATTCTGGGGTTTGTTGTAGGTATTGTTTTATGTTAGCCAAAAGCGTTACGCAATGCTAGCTCACCTTTGGTGGTCGGGAAAAGTACTTTTGGCATGCTAAAGCACACTTGGTAGGGTAGTGTAGCGCATTTGGTTTTTAGTGTGTGCACCGCAGCACGGATGGTAGGGTGGTAAAGCACTCTTGGTAGCGTAGTAAGGCGCTATTGGTTGGGTAACTAGGCGCTGTTGGTTTAGGGTTTGCAAAAAATGAGTCGCACTTGCAAAGTAGTAAGGCACAATTGGTATAACAGTGAAGCACACTTGTGTAAATCAAGTCACTCTTGGTGTTGACAGTAAAGCACTTATGTGCAAACAATAAAGTGCGTAGGGTAGAACAGTGAAGAACACTTGGGAAAATCAAGGCACTTTTGGCTTTTTAGATAGTTTGATCTAAGTGGATTTGAACATGTGTCTCTAGGGTTGACCTAGGAGTTGACCTATTTAGGTTAGAGATGTGAAGGTTTGACCTAGGAGTTGCGTCACAGTGTTGTGCTTGTTGATGTCCTTATTGACTTGAGTAGACTTATAAAATTTGCAAAATGTTTGAGAAGTGGTTTTGTGGATTCAGAGTCCTTCCTCTTTTGATGTTGAGGGAGCGATACCACATCATTGCAGACAAGGTGGTACAGAGAGAGTGGACTATGAACCAGAGTGAGGTGAGGCTGGCATGAGAGAGGTATTTTGCACTGACGACCTCTGGATAGAGGATCATGAGATCCGTTAGGCTGATGTTTTGAGACTGTAGAGGATAGAGCTTATCAACTAGTGTGAAATTACTATAGGTATGGGCTTGGAAGAACATCCCAGTTATCAGACTAATGACTTAGCATCACTGTGAGAGGGGGGAGCCATATGCATTTCTATATGAGGGTGTGATCACACACAAGCGGCTTGGTTCTGTGAGCTTCTGGAGGCGGCAGATTGACGAGATGGATATCTTCATTTGGAGACCATGGCTACTATGCGAGGCATGGGAGGATGAGCATGAGAAGCTGATGTATTGCAAACAGGCCTAGTATCTATTTAGTTGATGAGTGGAGACCATTAAGAGATACCTTCTGGAGCAGGTATTGAGACAGTTTGGTTTACTGCAGGGGGAGCCTGTTCGAGAGGCGATACATGCATGGACGCAGTAGGAGGTTGGGGATTGGGATGCTGAGATTCTAGTGGCCATAGCATTGGGAGAGTTGTGGGGACTTGCCCCAGTTAGGTGGGATTGGGATTCAAATTGGCTGATCTGGGGACACTACCAACTTATGATAGGTACTGGCAGACAGAGGCCAGTGAGACTGACCACACTAGGGGTGGCAGGAGCAGTGTGAGAGGTATTGGTGCCAGGTGAGAGGCTAGAGAGTAGGCTAGACAATAGGTTGGTGGTGAGGATAGAGGCTAGCAGGATGATGTACAGATGGTAGAGGTAGAGGGTCTAGAGCCAGTGATACAGGTGGCAGAGACTGAGCTGTAGTAGACATAGTGACTTCTACAGGAGGAGATCACATAGAGGACTCGCTTGGAGCTCCAGATGGTGAGGTTGAGGAGGGATAGAGATGTGGTGAGGGCAGAGGCTAGACAAGCCGAGGCCCAAGCACAACTTCACACATAGGCAACAACAGCAGCATAGGAAGCCTTGGCAGTGGCACAGGTCATGCTAGCACTAGCAGATGATGGGAAGATTGCCCAACTGACATTAGAGAGAGACATAGTAGTACAACTACATTTGACAGTAGAGGCCACCCTACAGAGGGTTAGGTGAGAGAGAGATGATGCATGTTGTGCATTGGGTGCTGATCAGAGGACATTGTACAACAAGCTCATCTGCATGCAGGGAGAGCTAGTTTCAGCAGGTAGAGAGGCCAAGTATTACAGGGGTCTCTACGTTGGTGCTGACAAATCAACAGGCACCTAGCTACCAAGAGCGGAGCAGGTCAGGGGCATCCGCATCATGCAGGACGGGGCAGTCAGTGTCATCAGTTAGAGGACTATTTGTGCTGCTAGGGGGAGGAGGACCAGCAAGAGGACTTTCACTGAGTACAGGTGGAGGACATGGATCACAGCAGAAGGGCAACTCTACCCACTAGCTGCCACTAGAGCATGTATTTTGGTATATTGTATCAGTTTTGTATCATGATGGACATTGTATATTTTGATTGATGCTTGCGTGCGTCTGATGTATATTTTGCGGGCTCTTGATAGCTATGATGTATTTATTGATGTATATTTGGATGTATACATATGGATTGTTGATGTAGACACATACACTTGTACTTTGATGACCTTCACATGATGATATATGATGACATATTATGCTCACTTCTCTTCATGCTTTTTGTTTATGCATTTCTTTATGACATGGATGTGATGACATGTATGTATGATTATGAATTTATGTGATGATGTATATGCTTATATGATGCTTATAGATGTATGATAGATGATGACATCATGATATGATATGTGATATATAACATGTGGGTTTTGCAGATATGCACCAAATGGTGATGGAGATAGAATAAAGGAGACATAAGAGAATATGAGAGAAAGACTGTTGATCAATCTTTGCTTGAAAACTATATAATGACATGGATAAATGGACGGTTAAATGGATGAGCTTGTTGCAATCGTTTCACAAATGTTTATAAAGAGCAATTCTTATTTTTAATATAGCACATGGATAGTTTGCCACCAAGGTATAAATGACCAAGGTGTTGTGATATCTGAGTGCAAGGACATTGACTCTGCAAGCAAACAGTTTGAACTTAGATCCCTTAGACATAATATAACCTTGTTGGACATGTGAATGAGCCATAGTCATGAACATAAAATCAACTTCAATACATAAATGGAAGAAGTATATTAATATGTAAGATGCTAAGTTGTAACACTCGCACAAGATAAATATTCTACTAAGAAAGATACTAAAGATCATTCCTCAAACATGACACACAAAAGCAATGACTATGCCCCCAATCCATACTGCATCGCAACATACCAAGATATAGATAAATCAAGGTAGTCTTGAATAGGTAATAGAAAAGGAACAAAAAAGATAAACCAAAAGCAAGTTGATTGACTTACAAAGTAAACATACAAGCAACATATTCTTTTGCCAAAGAGGTTTCTCAGGATAGATTGGATTGGTTGGGATAGATAACAGCCTTATTGTAGGAATGATGTGTCCATTAAAGGGTGTTATTTGTTGAAAGGATAATGTCTGGTTTCAGGAAATGTAACATGTCGTATAAGACACTTGGTCTGGTTTCGATCATGGAACATCCTGTATAAGACAAGTGTGTTAAGTTTTTTCTTGGTTGAGATTGATTTAGCAAATGTTGGCAATTGATATGTAGGAGAACATATGGCTTTGTAAGTAAGTTGCTTTGCTTCAGGTTTGTTAAGTACTTTTGCTTTGAAAGGATGCGTTTGTTTGTTGTTTTGCTGCTTGAGTTAGTCACGTTGAGGTGAATGGATTTTGATAAATGGAAGACTAGAAATATGGAATATCAATCGATTGAGATGGGTGAAGAATGATGAATCATATTTGCTTGAGTACTGGATACTTCCTTCATATTCTAGACTGCCTACATACCTTGTATCCATGGGATCAAGGCACATTACAATGAAAGATGAATGATGATAATATGTAGTTTTGGATAGAGTGATGAGTGGGTCAAGGTGTTTGAGCTTGGGTAGATGAAATGATGATATCTTATGTACCTGAGTACTGGAAACTTCCTTCATATTTAAGACTGCCTACATACCCATATCCATGGGATCAAGGTACCTTAAGATTAAGATAAGATGATATGTAGTTCTAAGTTATGTTTGATGATGTAGGATAGTGTTGTCATTGTGGGAAATGATATATCCCTAGATCAACACAAGGATGAAGGTGTCTGGTTTCATAAATGAAACACCTCATATAAGACACTTGGTCTGGTTTCGAGCATGTGACAATTTGTATAAGACAGTTGATATGGTTGATTGGTTTGGTTTGGTGTGTTTGTGTTGTTGTGTATTTGTTTTTGTTTTTGTTTTGAAGTGTTTTTGTTCTTGTTTGTGCTTTGCTTTGAAGGATGAAGTGTTTGAAGTGTTTGTGTTTTTGAAGTGTTGGAAGTGTTTGAAGTGTTTGGGTTTTTGTGAACCACGAACAAGGATCCATTCCTAGACCTAGGGGAAGGAAAGGGTTGCCCTCATTTAGGTAGCGGTGTTACAATGGATAACTAACATAGGATAGTCAGTGTAAGATAAGTGATAACTGACATGGGATGACGACGATGACCATTGACAAATTTCCAATCTATTTTAGATAGGGAGATGGAAATGCAAACAAGGTCAATGGTTTTATTATGGATGGATGGATGAAGTTTATTATGAAATGGACATGGAATGAACAAGACTCGATAGATGATGGATGCTGACTCTACACATAGCACCTGTTTGCTAGGTTTTCACTATGATACTTATCCAAGGTGCCTGTTTACCAGGTTTTCACCATAGGACGGATTATTTTTGTTTTTTTTGTTTTTGTTTTTGTTTTTGACATGGATACTTTGAGGATCAGGCATAGAACTTCTTAAGATGAACACTGTTGAGTGGCTCATTTGAGGATCAGGCATAGGATTTTGAGAATGGTTTTGTTAGAAGCCTCATCTTGGCCGTTACTCTGTAGATAGTAGGGAGTGGAAAAGTGATGTTGGATATTGTATTGTATGCATAGGGCACGAACATCTTGATTCTTGAATGGTCTCCCATTATCAGTGACAATGGCTTGGGGGATGCCATACTGAAAAAAGAGGTAGTTAAGGATAAACTTGGCTATTTGCTTGTCGGTGATATAAGTCATGGGAATGGCTTCGACCCACTTTGTGAAATACTTAGTGGCAGTAATGATAAATTTGTGGCCATTGGATGAGGATGGGTAGATTTGTCCTACGAGGTTAAGACCCCATTGAGAAAAAGGCCATGGAGTTGTAACTGGTTGTAGTTCATAAGCTGGTGCGTGAATCAAATCTCCATGCTGCTAGCATTATAGACACTTCTTAGAAAACTATAAAGCATCTTGTTCTATAGTAGGCCAATAATACCCTATGCGGAGTATCTTCTTAGTGAGGTTAGGACTGGTAGAATGTGTGCCACAGACACCTTCATGTATGTCTCGTAAGGTAGAATCGGCTTCTTCTGTGTTAAAACATCGTAAGAGGATACCATCGAGACTCCAACGATATAGTGTATCACCCAGAATGATGTAATGGGAGGATTGGCGAATGAAGGTTTTGCGTTGGGTGGCAGATAGCTCAAAGGGAAAGGTACCATTTTTAAGGTATTCATAGATATCTTCGTACCATGGGGAATTGGGACCAACAAGTTCATAGATGATTTCAATAGTTGGAACATCGACGGCTGGTATCAACAATTGCTCGATCAAGAATTCACATTTCTGTGTGTTTGCAGGCATGTCTATAAGTGACCCCATAGAAGCCATAAAATCTATAGCTTTGTTATGCTCTCTTGGAATCTGCTCAAAAGTGATGCACGAAAAGTGTGGTTTGTAGGCATCCACTAGGTGCTTATATGGAACCAGCTTTTCATCCTTTGTTTGGTACTCATCAGTGACTTGTCAAATGACTAGTTGTGAGTCTCCATATACCTGTAGTTTTTTGTTGTCCCGTTGGACTGTTATATTGAGACCTATGAGGAGTGCTTCATACTTGGCTATGTTGTTAGTGTAAGGAAATGCAAGCCGATATGACTTTGGGATATAGTCATTTTAAGGCGTGATAAAAAGGATTCCGGCCCCTGATCCATGCTATGTGTAGGAACCATCAAAATACAACTTCCACATTACTAAGGTAGAAAGAGTGAAGAGACTCTCATCCAGAAAGTTAGATACCATAGGATGTACATCTGTCATAGGTGCTTCTTCTAGTTGATTTGCTAGGGCTTGTCCCTTGATTGATTTACGATCCACATACTCAATGTCAAACTCACTAAGGATCATGACCCATTCAGCTAGTCTACCTATGAGAGATGCTTTTGCTAGGAGATACTTTAATGTATCAATTTTGGCTATTAGATTTGTGTGTTGGTTTAGCATGTAATGTGGCAACTTTTGGGAAGCAAACACTAAGGATAAACAAGCTCTTTCCATAAGTGAATATTTGAGTTCATAACCCCCCAAGGTTTGACTGATATATTATATTGCATGCTCTTTTCTTAACTCATCATGCTATGCTAGAAGATCCCCTAAGGCTGCAGTTGTAGTTGAGATGTACAAGATCAATAGTCTATCGACAATTGGTGGTACCAAGATAGGAGGTTTAGCTAGGTATTCTTTGAGCTAATCAAATGTTGCTTGACACTTATCATCCCATCAAAATGAGACATCCTTTTGGAGCAAGTGTTGAAATGGTTGACATTTATCCACTAGCTGGGAGATAAATCACCTAATGGATTGTAACCTTCCTTGAAGGCTCCTTAGTGCTTTCAGATTATTTAGTGGAGGCATCTCTACTATAGCATTGACTTTTGCTGGATCTACTTCTATCCCTTTGCAAGATACAATGTATCCCAATAGTTTTCCTAAGGTTACCTCGAAGACACACTTCTTTGGATTGAGTCTTACTTGATATTTTTTGGGTCTATCAAAGATTTGGCCTAGAACCTGTATGTGATCTGCCCTAGAAGATTTTTCTAGTATATCATCCACATAGTCCTCCATGATGTGATGAAAGAAATCATGGAATATCGCTGTCATTGCTCTTTGATAAGTTGCTCCTGCATTCTTAAGACCAAATGGCATGATGCACCAACAATAGGTACCCCAAGGACAAGTGAAAGCTATTTTGTTTTGATCTTCTTCTGCTATCATTATCTGATTATAGTTGGAAAATCCATCCATTAGAGAAAGCATTTCGTGACCAGCAGTCAAGTCTACTATAAGATTAATGTTTGGTGATGGAAAGTCATCTTTGGGACATGCTTTGTTAAGATCTCTGAAGTCAGAACACATGCGGATGCCCCCATTTGGTTTAGCCACCGGTACAATGTTGGAGACCCATTCTGGATAATCAAAAGGCTTGATAAACTTTGCATCTAACAATTTCTATATTTCAACTTTCACCAAGAGAGAAATCTGTGGATGCATCTTTCTTAGGTTTTGCTTGACTGGTTTAGCTTTTGGATCAACTGTGAGATAGTGAACTACTAGTGAAGGGTCCAACCCTGGCATATCAGCATAGGTCCATGCAAAGTTGATGGCTTACTGTAAGAAGAAGTTGGTAAGATCATTGTGCTCTTGTTTTGATAATGATGCTACTAGGAATGTTGTCTTTGGATTTTGCTCTGTGCCAAGATTTATCTCTGTAGAATCTTCCACTAGGAGAGCTGATTTCTCTTGATACCTAGATGGTAGGGGATGGTCAAATCCTCCATCCTCAGTGATGCAGAGCATCCAAGACTGCAGACAATCTATCACTGATACCAACACAATGTAGGATTCACACAATAACCAACTTGTTCTTAACATGCAACATGAGGGAGGACTCCAAGAGACCTATCCCAAGATGCCTAACTCTATCTAACATTCCTTCAACTCCTCTACACAGACCTGCAAGACATCAGTCTTGCCAATGACTTCAAAAGATAGTCATAACCTTTCTAATCCAATGATCACAGTCACAATTTCCTCCTTATGGTGATCTCTATCAAGACACCCTCAACCTCATACAACAAGCCACATCTATAACTTTCTACACACATCTAATGCCTTCCTTGGCAAAGCAATAGCTCATCAATCTTCAACACTGTCTACTAAAAGATAGTCACACACCTCTGATTTCTTAAAAGACAATCATGGTACCCTCCTTGGGGTAATCTCCTTCAACACAACTCAATCCCATTGCAACATACCAAATCTATAATATACCCTCACTCTAATGCCTTCACAAACAAATCTCTTACCTTCTTGGCAATGGTTGTCTCCAAGAGGACTGTCAGAGACAGCAAAAGGTAGCACAAACTGTTATCTTGGAGAGATTTCTTCATACTCCCTATCCTAGATCCTTGATCAAATCTAGGGCATCATACATCATTGGCAAAGACTACATTTTCACAAACTTTCCATTCCACAGTCGGTGGACTTCATCTAACAGCTGCTGTCTAATTCCAAGTCACCAAACATGGTTTTGCAGAGTCAATCACATGGAATTCTCCACACCAACAGTCCTCCTGCCTCCAAATCCTTTACAAGACCTTGCCCTCACTAACATACAACCCATTCCATTGAGTAGGGCAGACTAAGATCAATGGAATGGGGAATAATCCATCGGGCTGTTCAGCAAAGCCCTAAATTAGGTTTTCAGACTCACTTTCAATCAAAGGAGAAGAACAAAGATATGGAAGGGTGTCAAGGCTTCAAATAACCTACAAGGTAAAGTTAGCTCACCCTTCTATTCGCCCAACATGGACCCCAATCTTCTTCAAGCCGTACAAGTATGGATTAGTGCAGGAAATAGCAAATTTCTAATGGAGACAACAATTTCTAAAAGACAGTTTGTGAGAAACAAATGATATCTTTCATCTAGTTTATTATCAAGATCTCAAACCATGCTCAAACCCAAGCTATCACTTCCTACTTTCCATCCAATATGCAAATGGATTAAAACAAATCCGTACAAGAGTGCAGTACGGCAGGAAACAACAGAAAAATAGAGAAAAACACAGAAAGGCAGGAAAAAATAGTGGTTTTTGTTATATTTTTCAAATCTATTGAATGTCTCCCTTTACAATCAACTTGGAAGGCTTAAAATAAGCCTCATACATTGCATGAAGTGGTTGGGGTTGATCAAAACTACCTAACCATTGGGCTTTTCTCTTGATTTGTAACTGCTGTCTTTGCAACTGTTTTAGAAACTGTCCAATCTTGGACTGCACCGATGGTTTCTATGTTTAACCATGCTTTTTAACCTTTTGATAACCTTGGACAAGGTGTTAACATTCCCTTCCAACCTTTGACATGCCTCTATAGGCTTACAAACTCTAAAACTTAAATGACTAACCTATAACTACCTTTTTGACACAAGACTGTCCTCTTGAGGACTTACAACAAGATAATAGTAGATTCATAGTCATTTGGACATAGTCCATTTACAACATGGCCACAAGCCTTATCACAACATTTAGATGGTCTCCAAGACCTTTTTAAACCAAACAAAACAACTTGAACATTAACCAAAACTTAGACATCTAGGTGCTCCTGCACCACTCAGATACCACAATTGGGTTTTCACTATTGAATACATCCTTTGTTTTTACTATTTTGTGATCAGGAGGTGCCACGACGTGGTTTTCACCTAGAGATCTGTCTTGATTTTTGTTTTTGCGACTAGAGGATTTGGCATTCTCACCAAAATAAGTAGTTTGCTCTAGTTCAATTACAAAACCATCTTTGTGATTACGAAGAGGGATACCATCCCGGAGTCCCATGAACTCAATAATAGCTTCATCATTCTGAAATACATCTAGAACAGGGGCCCCTTGTTGGTCCCAATCGATAAGTTTAGGGTAGACAAGTGTTACAATTTGGGTGTTGGTGGTGGATGTTAAGGATACGAATGATAGCATAAATACGGAGGATTTAGTGAATAGGTCAGTCATATGGAGGTAAGAGTCATCGATGATATCCTCTTTAGATGTCGAATTTGTGAGAGAAGTTTTTGCTACCTCGTTGAGAATACCCTCGATGTCCAAAGCGCACAGTACCTTCCTACCAAATCCTAACCCCTTTTTGTCTAGCTTCTTCTTCACAATGATGGGCTCCATTTCACCTTGATTATTTTTCCAAAGGCCCCCTTTTCCTTTGTAGCCCATGTTCTTCACAATTCTTAGGCCATTGCCATATTGTTTGACTGGAATGGTGACTGGTTCTTTCTCCTTGCAGAGCCAAGATGAGATGTCTTCAATAGTTTCCTTTGCCAATAATTTTCTCTATTGGAATTGAGTTAGGGATGTTGGGGGAGGAATAACTTCTTTTTTAGTTGCTTTGGCTATGGGCAGTTTGCCATAGGATTTGAGGTATAAGGGCATCCACCCTACACAACAAGATTTTGAAATATCATATTCTCCAAAGCCTAAATCATGGATGTGAGCTTTGATTTCAGGAATAGGAATAGGATTAGGTTCAACTTCAGAGGCTTTTTTTAGTTTTTCAAAGTCAACATACAATGGGGATTCATGGGCTTTGTCATTATTTGGCACTTGGTTGCTATTCTTATAACTGCCTTGTAAGACACAACAAAATTCAAAGGGATTAGGATCTCTTAGGATAGTGATCTTTGTACCATTGAATGGGAACTTGAGAAACTGATGGTACGTGGAGGGAACAACTTTCATGGCTTGGATCCATGGGCATCCTAAGATAATGTTATAAGGTAGCTCAATGTCGAGGACTTGACACCTAGTTTCAAGCATGACGGGGCCTACTTGTATAGGTAAGTGGATAACACCTTCTGAATGACGTTCAACATCACCATACCCCTTGATTGTAATACTTTGATCAATGTTAACATGATCCTTAGAGTATCCCAACTATTTAAGTAACTTGAGAGAATAGATATTGAGACCAGTGCCACCATCTATGAGTATGTGTTTGATCTTTCGTTTATGGATGAAAACTTCAATGTGAAGGGCATCATTATGACATGGATCGTAGGATGGGAGGTCCTTTTTAGAAAAGACCACATTGTAAGGTGAGGTAATGTTACCTATTATATCTTGGAAATTCGTGACCACTATATTGTTAGGAACCAAAGACTCTTGTAAGGCTTTTTCGAGCACATCTTTATGTGCGGGCGATGACCGTAGAAGGTCCAAGATAGAGATCTGTGCAGGGATTTTCCTGAGATGTTCTACAAGATTGTAATCAGATTGGGTTGGGAGACTTGGTGTAGGACCACGTAGGGTGACACAACAACGATGAGTTGTAATTGCACAATTCATAGATTTGCCTTTGATAGTGATGGTAGATACATGACTTTCTTCAAAACGACCCACAATAGAGTCATAAGAAGTTGAAGCTTTGTTAACACCTTTACCTTTGTCAGGATTTTGACCTTGACTATGGTTAGGGAATGGCTCCTTGTACATGTTTAGGTCTTTATTGGTGTTTTAGTTGGTGGTTCATCATCAAAAGTGATTTGTTTTCTGTTGATAAGGTTTTGGATCAAGTGTTTGATTTTCGTGCATGCTATGGTTTCGTGTCCTTTGGTCCTATGGTACTCACAATATTCATTATCTTTGTACCGTACAGTTTTGTATATAGGTTCACCATATGGGGGAGCATCAGGTAAGGTGATGAGTCCATTGTGTATAAGTTTTTTTAGAATAGACTCTATAGGCTCTCCCAAGGGAGTGAATTGATGTCGCAGAGGGTAATCTTATTGAGGTTGCTCTTGTTGTCATTGTTGTTGGTTTTGGTTTGGTTGTCTTTGTTGTTGTTGGTTTTGTTGAGGCGGAGCTTGACTTGGTTTTGATGAAAGATGAAGGGGTTTTTGCAGTGTTTGGACATGTTTGGAATCTACCACACCATCATTGACCACATTTTTATTTTTGTTCCAAAACTTGGGCTTATCATTTGTTTGTTGTTGAGGAGCATTGTCTTTAGTTTCTTTGAAGATTTTTACCATGCCTTTAGTGATGAGGGCCTTTTTAATGTTGATGCCCTTGTAGGTAAATTCATCAAAGGTTGTGGCATTAAGAATTTGCAAATGGAAACCCAATTCTTGGTTAAGGTTTTGCACAAATATGCTAAAAAGCTACTTTTCAGGTATCTTGAATGGGAATTTGCTAGCCATTGGTCTCCATCTTTGAAGGAAGGAGATAATATTTTCCCCATTTTTCTGTTTGTTGTTGCATAGGTTGGTCATAGAGACATTATGTTCTATGTTGTAGGAGAAATGGGTGGAAAATTTCTCCGTAAGCTTGTTAAAAGATTTGATACCCATGGGTAGGTGCGAGAACCATTCTATAGCTTGACCTCCAAGACTGTGAGGAAAGAGGCACATAAGATATGTGTCATTCTGTGAGACCTTGAAGCAAGTGAGATAGAATTATCTAAGATGGTCTTTTGGGTCTCCTTTTCCTTTGTATTTATCAAATTTGGGAATAGTGAAGTTGTGAGGAAAGGGAATCATGGGTAATGACCGATCAAATGGATAAGGACAAACTTCTTCCAAAGAGAAAGTTTTCTTGGTGTGGCCAAACGTAAGATCAGATAGTTATTGTTGAACCTCCACAAGTTTTAGCTCCATAGTTGTGGGAGGGTTTGGAAACATCTCTTGTTGTCCTAGAGGTGGTTGTTGTTGCCCATATGGAAGATTGTAGTGGAAGCCATGGGCATTGGTGTTATAAAGGTCGTATGATTGGTTAGGGTCATATGTGTTGTATGTTGGGTTTGGATTGAGTTGGTTTTGGGTGTTTTGATTTTGGGGAGGTGGGGGTAGTGTTAGGTAAGAATGTAGGCTTTGTGATGGTTGTAGATAAGAGTTCTGTCGTTGGTATTGTGGAGGTGGTGTGAAGAAAGAATTATGTGGAGGAAAGCTAAAGTTTGTTGGGTTTGGTTGTGATGGTGGAGTATAACCGTAGGATGATTGGTTTTGAGAATGTTGAGGGTTGAGATAGGTGTGGGTTAGGTTGAGAGTGGAAGATTGTTGTGGTGGAGGGACATAGGTAGATGGGTTTTGTGATGGTTGGGGTTGATTGAGATATGTGTTGAAAAATTTTAGTGTAGATGATCGTTGTGGCGGAGGGACATAGGTAGATGGTAATTTTTGTATGTCTAGAATATCCATGCATCTACTCCTCAAACAAGTCCTCACAACCATAATCCATAGCTTAAGACTCAAACATGAGAAGATAAGACACAAATGAAGAATGCATTTGAAAATTCGGTGGGCATACCTATCAAATCATTCACCACCGAGTGGACCAAGAGTGGGTATGAGATTGCTTTTCAAGAATACACCAAGCCTTGAAGGCTCTCTCCAAGAAGAATCTCCTCAACATGTCCATGTTGGACCCATGTCCAACCAAGGTGTAGGCTCCTCGGTCTTGCTGCTGAAATCCTCATCAAAGAGTAACCATCTCAACACATGTCTCTAATCCAAGAGAAGTCAATCCTCACCTAAGTCTCCAAGTATCCATGAGTACCTCCATGATCAATCCATGCTAAACTCCAAATACAAAATTGCATCATCATGAATCTCCCAAGTACATGACCAATGTACCCAATACCAAGAGAACCATCAAGATCACTGTCAATGCTCCAACTGTAGAATCAGGAGCCCAATCATGACATCATCATCTAATCAACATGCACTAATGCACACATCCTATCTCAAGAGAACATGTATCCAGAGTAAACCAAAACATAATACCAATCATCTTGTAAGTAAGGATAACCTGTCAAGACTGACAAACCATAAGAAACACCTCAACGAAAGACTCCAAGAGTCCTCCATGGTACCAAGATGTCAACATCTCCAAATCACATGAAGATAACCATATCCTGCCAAAGCTCCCACTAAAATGTGATACCAAGCTATACATGGCAACATCATAAATATCAAACCATCAAATCCATCACTATCAAAAGCTCCCACTGAAACATGTAATCAATCTATCCATGACATCATGATAACCATCTCCTACATGAAGATCATCCATGGCCTCAACACAATCAAACAATTCCGCTGTAATGACATAGCTCCCAAAAGGTTGAGTTAACCATAATCTCCAAAACCAAGAAGATGAACAAACCTTGTAAACTAAACATCAATCCAACACCACCAAACCTACACCTGTAAAACAATCATGTCATGCCAAAGTCGTAACCAAATAAGAAACATCCATGACACCATGATCAACACCCAATGAACCTGTAAAACAATCATGTCATGCCAAGGTCCCAACCAAACAAGGAACATCCATGACACCATGATCACCACCCAATGTACTTGCACCAAACTCCCATCAAGTCTCCTACAATTGTACCATATAGTCAACAAACATAGGTCCCATATCATGACTATATCAGGTAATATCATCTCTCTATATCTCATAATGACAAGCAAACCAATGTAACATGTGACTAACCTAAGCCATAAATCAAAATCTACATCAACATTGAAACATCTATGGGCATAGACAACCCACATCCAAGTCATAAATGCAACCTGTAGGCATAGACAACCTACAACATTGCACAACCTGTAGATCTCACAATGTAACATGCAAACTCAACAATACATGTATAATGATGTCAGCTAAGGATAATTAAAGATAAACATGTAAGTCTGCAATGACTCAAACACCAAATCATCCCAGATTT
The DNA here is from genome assembly GCA_027924645.1 of Cunninghamia lanceolata. Lineage (NCBI taxonomy): Eukaryota > Viridiplantae > Streptophyta > Pinopsida > Cupressales > Cupressaceae > Cunninghamia > Cunninghamia lanceolata. The sequence goes on from BSBN01000599.1 coordinate 6,115,205, forward strand.
GATTTGCCATCGACTCACAAAATCACCAAAAGTCAAAGGAACCAAAAGTAGCTCAAACTGATATAATCTAAACAACCTCAGAATATCATCTCCAAACCTACTCTACTATGTAGTTCTCAGAAATACATTTCCAACACCTATAAGAAGTCTAAAATCTAACTTCGTATGCACCTGTTATGCCTGGTCAATTCTCAGAAGCAACATCTGGCTTCCAACTAGCAAAAACTAGTCAAAATGGTAAAATATGGAAAAATATCTATCATCACTATGTAGTACTCAGAAAGAGCTTTCCGTCGACTATAAGAAGTTGAAAATCTAACCCCATGGAAAAATGTTATGCCTCTTGGAAAAAATCTACCCTCCTAAGCTATATATCCAGGCCCTGGTGGCTTGTGGGTGGCTGCTGGGTGGCCAGGAGATAGCCCACCGATGACGGTGGCTGGCTAGCGGTGCCCTGGTGGATGGAAGTGGTGGACTTGAAATGAATTTTAAAATCATTTAAATGTTTTGATTGAAGGTCTAAAAAAAGTTTTAATTTTTAATAAAATATTAAAAACCCATACGGGTGGCTGTGTCCTACCCCGCTGGACCGGGGACTAGGAGCCAGGAGGCTAAGCCTCGCCGGCCCCAGCATTCCCGTCAGGGGTAGCTTGCCAGTCAAGCTAGGCTTGCCGGCCCTGTTGCTAGTTTGCCAGGTTGTATGACTTGTGTAGGTTGGCATAGGCCTGACAAAGCCTGATGTATGGGTGGGGGGTACGACCCCCGCCATGTTTTATTTAATTTTTTTTTGTTCTCAAATCTTTATAACAATTTTACTATAGTTTCAATTTTTTTGTTTTGTTTTCAAACAAACTATTATAAAATTTTACATTAGGTAGGAATATATATATATTTTGATAGTCATACCTGCAGACTAACGACGGTCGTATCGTCAACCTAGGGGGCCAAAAATTTTGCATTTTTCACTTGTAGCTGAAATATGGCAATTATATGTTTTTCTTCACCTGCAAAACCTCCTGAATCCAATGGTGAGGTCCGTTCTTGAACAAGAGGTCAATTGTGAAAAATCCCTCCTCAAAACCCTCATTGAACATGATCCAAGAAACCCTTTCCAACAACAAATTTTTAACACATAAATCTGCAATTTTCCCACAAATCTACAACACCTAGAACCCCAGATTTGCAAGAAAAAAACTTGCACAAACCCTCATATCTTGCAATGTCTTCATTCTTTCCTGCAAAGCCATGGATTCCACTATACACAAAAAATCCACTCATAGCTACGGTTATCAAACATGGATTTCCTCCCAAATCATGGCAACTAAGCTTTGATACCAAATGTTAGAAATATGTAGCCATATAGACAAATTCCTCATAACCCAATAAGATATTTAATATGCAGCAAACTAGAAATCCATGTGCAAAAGAAATAGACAATCATACCATCAATGGTGACACAAGATATGCCCTGGGAAAACCCTCATAGAGGAAAAAACCCAGCCTCCAAAAGCATGCATGTCTCATATATTATTCAGCAATAATTAGCAAATACATATGCAGAGATCACCTCTGAAACATCAAGCTCTCTCTACTTGCAATCCATGTGAACAAGCATGTAACCATACATCCCATGCCATGCTTCAAACCTTCACACAACCAACCTACAAGAGAAGTTACAACCCAGCCAACAAGCCAAATGGCCAACTCTCTTCTACAACTACCCTTGTGTTTGCTTTTATAGACATAAGCTCACACAAATACAACATGTGGTATTGCAATACCATTTCCCCAAAAATCATGTGTCTACAAAACCATTGACCCCACATTTGATTATTGGTAGTATGTTTTCCCAATTAATCAAATAATTACAAATAAAGTGATTAACTCAATGTTACATACAATGATTACAAGTGGCATCCAAATAAATATCCAATGTGGCTAAACACATCACATGATGCACCACAATTAAATATTTATTTTACATAATAAAATAATATCAATGCTATGCAAGGTGTACAATACACCTACTCCAATATCAATATTGCTAAAGAATTTTGTTGGGTTACATTTTATGTCTCTCATTCTTTTGTTAATAGAATATAAGAATCGACTTCCTATCAAAGAAACTTCGTCTATTAGCAAGACTTGTAATTGTTCAAAGTGTTTTGCAACGAATCTAGTGTTTCATTGCTTAGTGGAATTAAAGTAGATTTATTAAAGGGCATTAGCAATGCAAAATGAATTGTTGTTCCACTTGCATTGTATGTTGCTTTTCCTGTGTATGCCATTATCAGGCCTTTTTGTTTAAGTGGGTCTGACCATTCATTTGAATTATAAATATGTAACAACATTTGGAATATTGCTTTTGCTATAAATGTTTTTCCAGTTCCTGCACCACTAATTAAGAAAAGGTACAATGGTTTGCGTATGTTTAATTTTTTTTCATTGCAATGTCTTTTAGAATTGCTTGTTTCTCTTTGTTTAACATTCTTCTTAGCTTATAGTATTCTAAGTTTTCAAGTAGAGTTAGATTAGGTACAATTTGAAAAGTGATATCTTTTTTTGTTTTGTTTTGTATTTCTTGCAACCATTGCAAATCGGTATGTAGGTCATATGTGTCAATATTATTGTTAGCGTCAATTTGTTTGCTATGTACATTCAAAGTTGATGTTTCATTTGCTTCAACTTCTTCATATGCATTGTCAAGATCTCCCCATATGGTATTGAAGTTGTATGTATATCTACATTCATTTTGTTCGACAATATTGTCATAAAATACATATGCATCTGCAAATGTTTTGAATTTTTCTTTTAATATATCTTCATTATCTTGAAAAGGAACATATAGTAATAATTTTTCTCTACAATAGTTTTCATAGTCAATGTGCTTGTTGTATTTAACAAATCTGATAATGTTATGTTTTTTACATTTTACGTATTTGTTTTTGATAATTTTGAACTCTGCAACAAATTGAGCTAAGCATATGTGTTTCAATTCTTCTAGACGATGTAGATAGTGATCGATAATTGAATCACATTATATTTTGTGAATTGTCAGCTTCTTTCTTAAGTAGTAATGTAGATTTAAGAATGAATGTTTGTTCTTCAGGTGGAGACATGTATCTAGAAATTGAATTTAATGGTAGTGATAGGACTATGTGTGCTGTAAGTTGAGAAGACATTTGTTGAAGATTTAGTAATGTGTTTCCAAGTTTCCTTATCATTTGTATAACATCAATTTTTGTCATTTTGTGTTCTTTGCGTATTCTTTTAAGAGATGTAGTCATAGATTTGTCCACTTTTGTCATGTATGATGAGCAATGAGTGGCAGCAACATATGCATTGAGAACAAATTGTGTGTCAGTATTTTCTTGCCACAACTCTGGTATTTTTCTACAAAAACTATTATTGCAAATATGTGCTAGCTTTCTTTTAAGGAAAATAGTTGTTTTATTGAGTGTTGATTGTATTGCTTTTGTATATTCATCTTCACTTATTTTAATTTCGTTTAAAAAATCATCAAAAGACATTGAATCATTGTATTGATTTTGTTCAATTATTGTTTGGATTTTAACAACATTATTCATGACGGTTTGGTCCATAGATGAGATCAACTCAAGTATTGTTTTTTTTCTCATTGGTGGAATTGGAAAATTATATTTGCAATGTGTTTTTTTTCCTACAACTTCTTGTGTGATAGTGTCAATGTAGATTTGCAATCTTGTTGTCAAGAAAATTTGTGTTGCATGTAATATATTTGTCTACAAACATTTTGATTTCAAAAAGATTGGCTTTTCCATATATAGGAGCATTTTGTACCCAAACTAGAGCATGATCATGTTCATTTCCCCTATTCTAGAATTCGGTTACAAAGAAGTAGTCAATGATATCTCCAAGAATTGTATGATCTTAACATAATAGTTTCTTTAGGGAATTTATTCAATGTCGATAGTAATGACTACAAGTAACATGGTCTTTTCTAATAAGTGAGTCAATTTCAAATTCTTGTTTTTCTTCATTTATCTTGTTTTTTCATACAATTTGGTTAATGCATTTACTAAAGGTGTCCATTCATGCTCTGCACTTGAAAAAGTTAAAAAAATGTTGGAGGGCCTAGTTGTCATACTTGCAAATATGTTTTTCTTTATTTGATGTAAATAATTTGGAGAGATAGGAATATGTTTAAAATCCATGTATCCATAATCTGATTTCAAAATTTTGTCTAAATTTGGCTTATGTTTAACATCTTTTGCAAGTAGAGTTTGTCCTTTTAATTAACCTTTTCTAATTCTTATTGATATATTTGAAATGATTTTATTTATGATGACACACATTGCTTTGAAAAATAAATTAGTTGTATAATTTGTAAAGTCATGACTTGAATGTAATAGCTCCCATTTTGCAATTTTTTGATATGGAATCTTTTGGTTATGTCTTCATCTCTCAGATGGCCAAAGAATAGGGTTGGAAAGTTCATCTCTTCTGCATATTTGTCCTTGAATATTCTGATTGGTCAGTTTTATTCGCGAGGTGCTATTTCAATTATCTTATCATGTAGATCATAAATTGATCTAGATTCTGTAAATCCATGGACAAGTGTATTAGTATGTGTTTCACATTCATCAGTATTGTTGATATCATTACTATCTGTATCACTATCAGAAGACATTCACATTGTTTCTAAGTCTGTATTATGTCTTGTTTTTAAGAAATTTTCCCACTTGTAGTCAATACAAATGTTCTCCATCTTATATAAATGTGTTTGACTTGTTATTTTTAATGCTTTCATGATAAGATTGGGATGAACATTCCCAACTTGATATGGATTCTTGTATTGAAATTTCCTTTTCAATGCAATTGCAACTGTAATTGTTTCATCAATTGATCATTGAAGTACTTTTTGGATAATGTTCATATTTGTAGGCACATTAATTATTGATCCAGTCAAATCCCATTTGAGACCGTTTGTGTCTCCACTGTCTAATTTGTGTAAATGCAATTCAAGGCGATATGAGTCTCTCTTCAAGTTTTGACAAAGATGATAAAATTTGTAGTGGTTTTTTTTGTCTTATTAATTGTGGAGTTGCAAAGCATGGTAGTTTACCATTCTACAGTGATCTTTCGCATGAGGTACAAACTCGTTGAAATGAATTTACTATATTTTGTTTTGTAAAAGTTTGATAGGTTTGTTCATTTTTTGTAACTTTTTTCATTGTATGTGAAAAATGTAACTATTGGTAGATGAAACATTCATATTGAGGAGTATCCTCAATGGCTTTCAAATATCTTTGTTTTGGAGTGATACATTTTTTATACACTCTTTTGAAAGAAAGTTGGTCTTTTTCTTTTCTAGTATTGCGCAACATCCTCTTTAATTAATTGAGTGATATTCTATTTTGATATCAAATTTTTGTACCACGCACTTGTGATTGGAATTGGAATGGTAAATATTTAGTATGAGTATAATCCATTTGCAATGTGTGATGGGTGAAATGTGGGATTAATCAAATCAATAACAAAACCCAATACACCAATGAAATATGAAGGAAAAGGGATTTAAAATAACAAAGAGATACTTACAACCTTTAGCTTACGCCTTCCATTGTTCACCTTTTCTTTCTTGATCTTGATGGAGATGAAATGGCCCTCAGGAAGCTTGCTTCCTCGCTTCGATTCCTCAAGATGACAAGGAGAAGTTGGCTAGGATACTTTCTTGTATTTGAAGATGAACTTCAAGCACAAATGTGAGTGGATGGCAATAGAGTGCTATGGAGATGTGTGCCAATGGCGTGCTATATTTCCTACAGCATAAGTTTACTCAAACAATGGATATGAAATGAAGAAGAAGAGGGTTGTATTTATAGAGTTATGTGGGAGAAGATCAATGGTTGAGAGGAAATGAGAAGATCAATGGAGGAGGATATTTGAGGAACGTGCAACAAATGGAAGAAAGACATGTGTCATTCAAAAAGAAGCTATGTTGAGTTAACTGCTCTGTTGATGAGGATGAGTTTTGTTTTTCTTAAATTAGAATTTATTTTTCTAATTTAAGAGCACAGTTGCTTTAAAATTGCTTTAACTCAGCTTTTTCTTTTTGTATGACAAGAAGAATATATTTTTAGAAGATAAGACAGATTTTTGAAGATAAGACAGATTTTTGAAGATAAGAAAGCATAATTAAATAAATAGATTTATTTAATTATTTGTAGATAATTTGGAGGAATAAAATAAAATATTGAATATATTTTATTTTTGTGGAGATTTAAGATTTTAATTTAAATAAAATTGCATTTTATTTAAATTTGGAATAATAAAAGGTTTTAATTAAATAATTAAAATTATTTAGTTATTTAGAAGAATGTAGTTGATGTAGATGAATTTAATTAATTAAATAAATGTAATTTATTTAATAATATGAGAGGAGATGAATCAAATAAATAAATAAATATATTTATTTATTGATAGAGGAATGTGAAGATGAAATAAATATTCAAAATATTTATTTAAGTAGAGTCATGTCATTTTTAGGTGTATACATTTCGCCCCTCTTTGATGCAATGTGTTTTATCACGTTGTTTCAAAGAATAAGAATTTTTGATAGTGATACATGCCCCAGTTTGCCCCTAGTATAAGTTTAACGACAGGATGCCCCCTCGGGAGATTGGACGGGAAGAAGGCAGAAGGTGTGAGACAGACAATCTCACAAAGAAGAAAGTGAAAAGCGGGCTAGGATGGAGAAAAATAGGATATGGTTCAGAGAAATAGACATGGGAAGTAGTCATAGTTGTCATACAGTCAGATATAGTTCACTTTCTATAAATAGGAACTGGGTCCACAAGTACTATTCATTTGCACACTTGTCCTTAGTTGATTGGTCTCTTGAGAGGTTAGGAGAGCATGGCAGCCAGAGAGATGGATATTACGCACGAGGAGCATCGATTTGAGTGAGTCCAATGGTTCGATCAGCCAACGGAGGCAAGACCCTCGGTATGTAGTTCGTCAAAAGTCGCTAAAAGTCATTTATTAGGGTAATAAATGCTTAGGGAAAAATACTAGGACAGATATGCATATATACGCTCTGAAATGGCGCATATGTTGTTAAGTGGCACATTTGAGGTATATTACGGTGCGTATACTAGTTTAGCACATACATGCTTGGAATTGGTGCATTTGTTGGGAAACGACGCATGTGACATAATAAGCGGTGCATGTTCTAGAACGACACATACACGTCAAAGGGTGGCGCATTCACGGTGAAGAGGCGCATATGATATGGTTCGGTGCATTTGCCACCTGGATCAGCACATTTGCACTACAAAAATTAGTTGACTTAATGAAATTAACCCAACTGGCACCTTGATCGATGCGTCAATTGATAAGCTATCTCTAAGATTGCCAAGAATCTAGTCAAGAGATGATATGCTTTCTTTTGATTAATTTGATATGTTAAGTCATTGATAGGATAGTTTGATTGCATTGAGTAGGCTTGCTTGGATATGGATTTCTCTGACGTTATGCTTTGCTTGGTTGTAGGAGGATATCCGGGATACTCTTATGTCAAGAGAGTAGTTCCCGTTGCCATTATTATAGCAGTATATGTTGACTGAGATTGATCGCGACGCGCTTCATATGATGGGTTTGCATTATGTTTGCTTCATGCCTGAGGTTCACGCGAACCAAGCTATGTTGACTTCAGTAGTGAAGCGATTTCACAGCGAGGATGGTACATTCCATCTTCCGACGAGAGAGATGGCGATCACTCTTGAGGATGTATATCAGATTTTGCACCTCCCTATTCAGGGAGAGTTGGTTGAGTATGAGTCACAGCAGGATGCTAGATTAGCCGAGTGCAGACGGGTGTTTAATGACCTAGGGTTGGTGGAGTAGGTGATTTCGTGGCAGGACATACATGACTGCTATGACTACTTCCCAGGTATAGTGGTAGGATTGATCGATGGCATAGTGTGCCCCGATAGGAGGTCACATGGATTCCTAATTGGCTGGGGGAGGGTGTTAGAGAGCATGATTACGGATGGGACCCGGTATGTGTAGGGTGTGTGTGTATGCTTGCACACTTGTACAGAGATATGCACCAGGTGGTTTATCACAGAGGAGCTAGTTTATCTGTGGGTGTGTTGCTCTTGCAGTTTTGGTTGTGGGAGCACATAGCTATCACACGGCTGGTATGTCTCTTTCACAGGCAGAGGGGTGAGCCCTATAGTTACGGTTATGTAGGTGTGATTTACCAGCACAAGCTGGGAAAGCTAGAGTACTGGAGACACACACTGGATAACTTGGATGCAGTTATCTGGCACCCATACCTAGATTGTGAGGTATTAGAGGATGAGGCCGATGAGTTACCTTATTGCTTTCAGACTCGATGGCTGATTGGCAGGACTAGGTATATTCTGGAGCGCCAGATTATTAGCAAGGTTTAGAGACAGTTTGGCAGAGTACAGGGCATACCACATAGATAGGCATGATTTACGAGGACCCACGCAAAGAGATACAGGTGGGGGCTCGTGGCGTCATATGAGGAGGCTTTGGTAGATTTTTAGCAGATTCCCCATGTAGCTTGGTCGATGAGGAGAGACATAGTGGACACTGGCATGACGCCAGACTATGAGGAGTGGTTTGTGGAGCATCCATTCCCCAGATACTCAGGGCCTGGAGAGTTAGCTCCTCATATAGACGAGGATGATTTAGATGACGAGGGTGCAGCCGACAGGAGGAAAGGAGGATGGTGGAGGGGGAGAGGAGACCAGGGGGATGATGGAGGAGAGGGAGGAGGAGGTGGCAAACCGAGACAGAGGAGGAGGTCGAGAGAGGGACCATCAGGTCAGTAGGTAGTTGTGTAGCCATAGGCTATGGGACAGGTACAAGCATAGGTTCCAGCACAGCAAGTGGGACAATAGAGGCAGATGTCACCACCACAGCAGGTGGCACCGGGACAGGGATAGGTAGGGTAGGCTCCACAGCCTGATTTGTAGCAGCAGGCTATTGCTACACTATAGGGCCAGATTAGGCAGCTGAGGGCTCATCTGAGAGTAGCAGAGTCCCAGAGAGACGCAGACGTAGGATGGATATCAGAGATATCCAGAGAGAGATGTAGCCTTGGCCAGTGTGAGGGCGATGAGGGCGGAGAGGGATGCCGCAATGACAGCTATGGGGACAGATGGTACCTCTATCTTTTTGGTATCACAGGTACAGTAGGCATAGACACAACTAGCACAGGTACAGAGTGAGCTCAACTGAACGTAGGCTCAGGTGTAGTATTACAGAGGGTTATATCATGGGGCAGTGGGTGCAGATCAACAGGCACCCAGTTTCAGGAGCTAGTCTGTCGCATCCTAGAGGGCAGGTGGGTCTCAGTCTATGGGATTAGTGAGAGGCCCCTAGTAGTCAGGGGGAGATAGAGGAGAGGGTAGCACAGGCAGTAGTGCTCCATGGCATCAGGGTTAGGCTGACCTAGATACTTGTGCTATTTTTGACTTGATGTACACATTTGATGGTTGAGATAGTCTGTGTAGATGTACTATTTTTGCCCCGAGACATGTATCACTTGTTGCAAGTATGGGTTAAATCAGTGTTGTCATTGATGTCAACATACTCATGTTGCATTAATGAGAAGGATTGGGTGAGCTGTGTGCTGAGGATATTGAGAAAATTAGTCTCAATCAGGAATAGTGAAGAACAATGATGATAACAAGGTAAAAGTCCAAGATAGGTTGAGAATCAAAGGATGCGGTTTAAAAGGTTTGTAGATATAAGTCTTGAGATGCCCCAGTTAAGTTTTCAGGGATCCGCATGAAGATCTGAAGAAGTTATGGTCGCTCAAGTAGAACCGGTTCAGACAAGTGCTCAGTGGTGATAGAGTGAGACAGATAGGTCCGGTAAGGTCCGGTAATGCATTATCCCACTCTGTGGATTTGAGGAAGTGTTTAGAACATCCTTGTGAAGTGTCAAGCAGATCAGTTTGTGGTTTGAAGGTTTGGAATTACCTATTCCTTTGTGACAGTGATAACAGATTGTGTTCTTGAGGTTTCGGATGTAGGAGAGAAGGATTTCAGTAAATAGAGGAAGTGCGGATGTTCCTGGTGATTCAAGAAAGCTTGTGAAGGTCCTTGGATTATGTTTAGTTTGTGTTGATGGTCCGCATTAGAATTGGAGCCCGAAATTGAACAAATACTTCCAGATGAAGGTGTTCTTTCTGTGACTGGCTGACAGGATGAATTATACACCTTGCGAATGTTCTTGTGGTTGCTTGCTGACTTAGATGATTATTCCTAAGTTAATGTCGTGTATAAATAAAGGTTTGTGAAGTCATTTCAAGAGTGTACTGGGGAAGATGAGCGTGTGGTAGCGAAGAGAAGAGCGAAAGGTAGAGCAGAAGGTTTGAGCTTAAATGGAACTGACTCAAGCATAGTGAAGATGCTATTTACTAGTTCAAGTATGTGATACTTATTCCTTTGTAGACAGTGTGTCTCCTGTAGGCAGTGAGCCTCTTGTGAGCAGTGTGCTTGGGTAGTGAGCCCTAATTGGCAAGTGCCATTTTGTTCTTTCTATTCTTCTAACGGAGAATATTAGCTTGGGTTAATCACCCCATGGTTTTTCCCTTAACCAGGTTTTCCACGTCAAAAATCTTGGTGTTATGTGTGTTAGTGTGCTTTTGCTCTTAACTTATTACATTGTGCTTTCATGGTTGATCTTATATTATGCTGTTAATTAACATTGTGGAGTTAAGTGGTTAAGGAAAGAGAAAGTTTTGTACAACTGATTCACGCTCCCCCCTCTCAGTTGTATGCCCTAAACCCAACAATTGGTATCAGAGCCAAGTTCCTTTGAAAGGAGCTTAACCGCTTGAGGAGATCCAGGATGTCATCCTACAAGAAGGATAGTCCGAAGTTCGATGGAACTAACTTTGCTCTTTGGAAAGGTCACATGGAATGTCACTTGTAGTGCATTCATACTGGTCCATGGTGACAAAGGCTTATGTACCTCCACAGGGTGGTCCAACAACCCTAAATGAAATCACAGATGCTGAAAACAATCTACGGACAAGAGAGGCTCTTTTAAGTACATTATCTGACTCAGAACTCTCTAATGTTATTCATCTACCAACTGCCTTTGAGATTTGGAAGAAATTGGAACTTTTGCATGAAGGAGACTAGTTTGTTAAATGTGCAAGATTACAAAGTCTAAAAGGGAAATTTGAAAGACTAAAAATGAGAAATGATGAAAATACTACCTCTTTTATGCCAAGAGTGAATGAGCTGGTTTGTGGAATCAGAAATGCAGGTGGAACCCTGAGTGAAGATGAGATAGTTGGCAAAGTTCTCAAATCCCTTCCTGAGTCTTATAAAATCAAAGCTTTTGCAATCGAAGAATTCAGAGCTCACACAACAGTCACAAGGGATCAATTGGTTGGTAAGCTGGCTGCTTTTGAAATGGCCGAGTTTGGAGATGATCCTCCAAAGACTGAATCTACATTCAAAGCAAGTGCCTTGGTAAAAGGAAAACAAAGGTTTGATCCGGGAGAAAACTCTTCAAGAAAATCATCATGGTATGAGAAATCAAGAAAAGACTTGGAAGAGGAAGAAGCTAAAACTGCTCATCTTGAAGCTCTTATCGCGAAAAGACTACCAAGAGGATCCGGTAAGTATGAGGGAAAATTGCCTTTTAAGTGTTTTAACTGCAACAAGATTGGTCATTTTGCATCAAGGTGTCCGGAAAGATTTTCTAGGCCAAACAATAATAGACCAAGATTCCAGAAGAATTGTTACTATGCTCATGAAGGAGATGATGAAGGAGTAACAGATAATGAATCAGAGAAAGAAGACAAATCCATAAGTGACTGGGTGTTCATTTCCATCAAGGAAGAAGATCCAATACCCTCTGAATCCGTAAATCATAAATCCCTGGCTGCCCAAGTTGAAGAAAAGGATGATTGGGTCATTGACAGTGGCTACTCTCACCACATGACAAGTGACAAAAACAAGTTCATAAATTTGGAAAGGTAAGAAGGAGGAGTGGTAAAGTTTGGTGATAACTCTGCAGGTAGAATTAAAGGTAGAGGAACTATTTCTTTTGATGGAAAGAACAAAACCGGTAATGTATTATATGTTGAAGGATTGAAACAGAATCTTCTCAGTGTGGGACAGTTGGTGGACAAAGGCTATGATCTCAGATTCAAGAATGGAAAGTGCAAAATCCTTGAAAGTTCTGGAACAGAGATTGCATCTGGTACCCAAACAAAAGGTAACATCTTTCACTTAGCTGGTACTGGTAAAAGTTGCTTATTTGTTCAAATTGATCAGAGTTGGTTATGGAATAGAAGAATGTGTCATGTGATGTAATGTCCCGTTTTCTAGCTTGATCTTTTACAGTTGACCGTTGGCCTATTCCAGAGACCCGTAGGCTACTCGGAGGTTGAAATTAGGGTTTCATGTTTTGGTGGTTGCTTTTGTTCGTGGATTGTGGTTTGGTTGGCAGTTTCTTTCTGAGTTTGTTCTCCTTAGTCCCTGTTGGTTGCGGCTATTTTTAGTAAGTTCAGGATTGGCACCAGAACGGGATTTTGAGAGTGGGGTTGGATTCGTCTTGTCATGACCTTTCCAACGAGCTATAGATCATTGATTTCTATCATTATCTTGGCCTCCATTTTAAAGTCCGTAAATTAAACATTATTATTTAATATTAATGTTGTTTTAAAAGAGGGGACTTTAAGGGTGAGGTTGAAAAAGAATTGAAGAGGATTATATTATTTTCCCTCTCATGTTTTATCCCATATGCAAGAGGATTTTAGAGACTCCCAGTTGGAAAAGTATAAAAGGAGGAAGAGTGCTCTCATTTGGGGATCCGAAATCTTGATAATGTTATGCTGCCGTAATGGTTTTGAGACTGCTTTGAGGAATGAATGCCTCCTAGCCTGGACTCACTTCGTGCTTGAGAGATAGCACCTAGTGAGAGGTTTGCTTGTAGTGAGGTTTGCATTGTAGCTTGAGTTCTGTTTGTAGTTCAGTTATTTGCATTTTATGTCATTTTTTGGAGTTGCTGATAACAAGGCTGAATTTGTAGTTTCATTCATAATCCTGAAAATAAAAAGGCATTTGTTCTGGGTATTTCATATTTCCCTTTGTCTATGTTGGGCGCCCCATTGTGCTAATTTGTAGAATTTATTATGAAGAATCTAATTTTCTAGAAGGAAATCGCCCTTATTGCCAGGCTGCCCCTCTTTGGAGTGCATTAGAAAGCGTGGTAAATAAATACTTGGGTTTAAGAGTGGTCTCTAGTGTGTAGCTTGGTCGCCATTGTCATAGGAGTGCATTGCATCAGATTTGAGGTCATTTGGTTGAGAAATGAGTGAGGTGTGAGCATTTTTGTAGGGTTTTATGTTGCTGGTTTGGTTTTTCCAAAGTTGTTGATCCGTCATTTCAGTTTGCTAACTTCTATCATTTGAGTTGGGTTGGAAGTCTCTAATTATTGTAAGCTGAACAGTAGTACTGTCAGCACTTCATACTTCTTCTAATATTTGCTTTATAATACTTTGCATCTCCGTCATATGGTAGCTCCAATTCCACTTCAGGTTGGAAAGCACATTCTTGACGTCGAGTTATTTCAGCATAATAGTTGGTAGGGATCCTCTGACCACATGCTCGTCGACATCCGGCGCATTCTTGGTTAGAGTTCTTTATATTAGCATTGCATCAAGACCCTCTGACCATAGGCTCGTCATCATCAGGCACATTCTTGGTTAGAGTTCCCTTATCAGCATTGCATAGAGATCCTCTGACCATATGATCATGCCATCCTGGTGTACATTCTTGGTTAGAGTTGAATTCCGCATCATTTGGTTTAATTGCTAACTTCAATGATTGTGTATTGCTCTGCTTGTTGTAATTGGAAAAGTGAAAAAATTGGCTTGGTATATTTCAGTGGTATCAAAGCCACGCATCCTGCCATCCTGTGAAAGCAAACCTTCTATGAGTGACAGAGAACAGAGGTACTTAGCAAGAGAATACAAGAAGGCTACCAATCAGTTTCATTGGCATCAGGCCCCAGAAGGTCAGACAGCTTCAGAGGTATTAAGAGCCAATTGTGAGTCTTCTCCTGAAGGAGAAATGGGGGATAATGAGAGGACGTCGGGAAGTAACAGAGATGATAGTGGGAAAGGAAGAGAAAGATCATTAAGTCCAACAAAGAGGTTCGAGAGGAAGATGGATACCTTAATGGATATGATATCTCTCATGATGGGGAGAATGGGTCAGAACCAACCTCCACTAAACAATTCAAGACATAGTGGAGAACACAGTGCCACCAACCAGCATAATGGACATGCTGCTCAGCCTGCTTCAAATAGCACATACATTTCTTCCAGGCCATTCAAACCCACTTTCTTAGCACCAGTAAAACCTCATCTTGATCCAGAAGAAAATGTGTCCTTTGTTGAACAGTTGAGACTCGGCCGCGCTGAGTATGATTCTCTACCTGATGAAATAAGGCAGATATGTCTTATAATGATTTTATGGATCATAAAAGGAAGGATAGAGGACAAGGAAGGCATTATGAACAAAGGAGGACAATAGTTCATGGAGATTTGCATCAAGCTATCAACAAGGTTATGCTTCCACATTTTGATGGGAGTGACAATAGTTCAGCCAGAGCCTGGATACAGAAGTTAGACAACTATCTAGCTCTCAGACCCATGGAGGAGGAGGAGGAGGCGATTAAGTTCTCTATGCTACACCTAGATGGGGTGGTGCACGAGTGGTGGTACCATGGTCTAGTCACCTTGGGTCATCGGTCTATCACTACCTATGATGAGTTTACCAATAAGCTCATAGAGAGATTTGAGAAAAAAGATCCAGAAGTGCATTTCAGAGAATTGGCACAACTTAAGCAATATGGTACAGTTGATGCCTACATAGCTGAGTTTCAAAGGCTTTCAGTCATGGTCACAGGAGTCACTGAGAGGCGCTTGGTGATCCTATTCAGTGAAGGATTGACAAAGCCACTCAAGGGTTGGATTAAAGCTTTTGATCCACCCTCTCTACAAGAGGCAATGAAGAAGGCAAGAAACATGGAGTGGGCTGCTCCTAAAGCAAAGTTTCAACCCAAGCCATCATTTCACAAAAGAGATAAAGGAAAAAGACCTCAGCATAAGGAGTTCAAACAGCATCAACCTCATGTCACAAGGTTGGATCCTGAGACACTTAATGAACTCAGAAGAAAAGGGTTATGTTTTTGGTGTAGAGAAAAATGGTCCCAAGATCATGTTTGCCCAAAAGGAGGCAAATTTCATCAAATTGAATACTATTCAGCTGAAGAAAGTAATTCTGATTTGTCAGACCAGCAGTCTGATTCTGAAGACAGTGAAGTGGAAAAAGTCCCAAAGGAATCTGAAGATGAAAAGGGAAGTGGAGGCACTTTGGCTCAACTTTCGAGCTTTCAAAGGAATGAATCCTTCAAAGTTTGAGGGATGATTAAGGGGAAACGCATAGTTGCTTTGATTGACACTGGAGCAACGCATAACTTCATTGACGAAGTTGTGGTGGCAAAGAAGGGGCTGCAAACAGAAGAGTTTGAAGGCTTCAAGGTTATGGTTGCTGATGGTTTTCACATCACCTGCACCAAGAAGATCTCAAACATGACCATGCAAGTGGGAAACTATGATGTCAAGGACAACTTCTATGTAGTCAAAATTGGAGATACGGATGCCACCCTAGGCATTCAATGGCTGCTTTCACTTGGGGAGATCACTCTAAATCTGCAAACCATGGAGCTCAAGTTTCAATCCGAAGGGAAGAATGTAGTGATAAGAGGAATGTCCAATGGTGGTCCTCAGATTGTGTCATTCAAGAGGATGGCGAGGCTGATTCGTCATGATCAAGTTGAGTGGGCTGCAGAGTGTATGATTCTTCCTGCTAGTCCGGTTGAAAAAAAGAGAGACTACCCTCCTGATATTCAGTCTTTACTCAAAAAGAAGAGCAAGGTGTTTGCTGATTTACCTCCTGGACCACCTCCTGATCGAGGTTCGGAGCATGTCATAGAGCTCAAGGAAGGAGCTAAACCAGTTATTAGAACTCCTTATCGGTATCCTAAGAAGCAAAAGGACGAGATTGAGAAAAACATTCGGGAACTCTTGGAGATGGGCTTCATTCGTCCAAGCAAGAGCCCCTTTGCTTCGGCAGTTGTCCTGGTGAAGAAGAAGGATGGTACCATCCGCATGTGTGTGGACTATCGTGCTTTGAATCAAAGCACCATCAAAAATTGATATCCCATCCCGAGGATAGATGAGCTCATTGATGAGCTACATGGAGCCAAGTTCTTTTCAAAGATCGATTTGAGATTGGGTTATTACCAGATTCGGATGAGAGGATCCGATGTTGAGAAGACAGCACTTAGATGTCACTATGGCCACTTCAATTTTCTAGTCATGCCATTTGGGTTGACTAATGCTCCTGCTACCTTCCAGTCATGTATGAACAAAATCTTTTAGAAACAGTTGAGGAAGTTTGTATTGATATTTTTTGATGACATCCTGATCTACAGCAAGACATGGGAAGAACATCTCAAGCACTTGGAGGAAGTGCTTAGCATCCTGGAATTAGAGAGTTTATTTGCCAAAGAATCCAAATGTGAATTTCGAATGAAGGAGTTACTTTACCTTGGCCATATAATCAATGCTGAAGGAGTGAAGGTTGATCCTAAAAAGATCAAGGCAATTGTTGATTGGCCACCTCCTGAGAATTTGATTCATCTGAAAGGATTTTTGGGTCTTTGTGGATTTTACAGAAGATTTGTGAAGGGCTACTCTCAGAATGTTGCTCCTCTTACTGACCTCACGAAAAAGGGTGCCTTTTGTTGGTCAGAAAAGGCTCAAACTACTTTTGATAAATTTAAGGGGATCATGAGCTCTTGTCTGGTTTTAGCTATCCCAGACTTCTCCAAGCTATTTGAGCTATAGTGTGATGCATCCGGTGAAGGAGTTGGGGCTGTTTTGATGCAAGACAAACATCCCATTGTGTTTGAAAGCAGAAAATTAAGAGGTGTTGAAAGGACCTACTCCATCTATGACAAGGAGATGCTTGCCATTATGCATGCATTAGCTAAGTTCAGACAGTACTTGGTGGGGAGCAAGTTTGTGGTCAAGACTGATCACAATAGCCTCAAGCACTTCATGCATCAAAAAGATTTGAACGAGAGGCAACAAAAGTGGGTGAGTAAGCTTCAAGCTTACAATTTTGACATCGAATATGTCAAAGGAAAAAATAATATTGTGGCTGATGCTCTATCTAGGAGACCTCATTTGAGCTCATTGTGTGAGCTTACAGCTGATTGGAGGGACATGTTACTTGCTGATTATGCCAAAAATCAGTTTGCAACTAGCATCATTGAGGGTACTTTTCTTGACGAAAGGTACAAAGTGGTCGAAGGGCTGATACACTACAAGGGTAGAATCTTTGTGGTGGCTGATTCTAAGCTCAAAAATAAGATTTTGTTGACCTTTCATGACATTCCACTTGCTGGTCATCAAGGGTTCTTCAAGACATATAGGCAGATCAGGGAAAGATTTTCTTGGAAAGGGCTGAAAGGGGAGGTTCAACGTTACATTCAGGAGTGTCCCACTTGTCAGATGAACAAAAATGAGCATATGTTACCAGCTGGTCTTCTGCAACCTCTTCCCATTCCCAATCAAAAATGGGAAAGCATATCAATGGACTTCATCACAGGGTTGCCCAAGGTTCAAGGTAAAGACTGTATCTATGTTGTAGTTGACAGATTAACAAAATTTGCTCACTTCTTCGCCATTGCCAGCTCTTTTTCAGCAGCCCAAGTTGCAGATTTGTTTTTTCATGAGGTGTTTAGATTACATGGGTTGCCAAAAAACATTGTGAGTGATAGGGATAGCAAGTTCCTAAGCACTTTTTGGCAAGAGGTTTTCAGAATGAGTGGTACAGTGCTTACTCCAAGCACTAGTTATCACCCTCAAACTGATGGACAGACAGAGATAGTGAACAAGTGGTTGGAAGGTTACCTGAGAAACTATGTTTCGGAGTAGCAAAGAGCTTGGGTGAAGTGGCTTCACATGGGCGAGTATTGTTATAATTCTACTTTTCACATGTCAATAAGGATGTCACCTTTCGTGGCTCTTTACGGTTATGAGGCTCCTAGCTTTGCTGATTTGGTGTTTGGTGATAGCAAGGCCCCTCAGGCTAAAGATTTGTTGTAGCAGAGTCAAGATATCTTGAACTCATTGAAGAACAATCTTCAGATTGCACAGAATCAGCAGAAGATGTATGCTGATCAGCGGCATGTTGAGCGCTTTTTTGAAGTTGGAGATATGGTTTATCTTTGACTACAACCTTATAGATAGTCCACTCTCAAGAAAAGTGGAGCTGAGAAGCTCAAACCACGTTTTTATGGGCCGTTCAAGGTCACTAGGAAGGTGGGGGCAGTAGCTTATGAGTTGGAGCTACCTTCGGATAGCAGAGTGCACAATGTATTCCACGTTTCTTGCCTCAAGAAGGCACTTGGACACAATGTTGTTGCTTCATCACAGATGCCACCCTTGGATGAAGAAGGACAGTTAGTTTTGATTCCAGAAGAGCTTCTTGATTCCAGCGAGCGTTCCTTGAGGAAAAGAACTATCAGAGAGTATTTGGTGAAGTGGAAGAACTTGCCTATGGAGGATGCTACTTGGGAGAATGATGAGATTCTGCAGCATCCAGGCTTACAATTGCTTGAGGACAAGCAATCTTGGGAAGGGCGGACTGTAATGTCCCATTTTCTAGCTTGATCTTTTACAGTTGACCGTTGGCCTATTTCGGAGACCCGTAGGCTACTCGGAGGTTGAAATTGGGGTTTCATGTTTTGGTGGTTACTTTTGTTCATGGATTGTGGTTTGGTTGGCGGTTTCTTTCCGAGTTTGTTCTCCTTAGTCCCTGTTGGTTACGACTATTTTTAGTAAGTTTAGGATTGGCACCAGAATGGGATTTTGAGAGTGGGGTTGGATTCGTCTTGTCAAGACCTTTCCAACGAGCTATAGATCATTGATTTCTGACATTATCTTGGCCTCCGTTTTAAAGTCCGTAAATTAAACATTATTATTTAATATTAATGTTGTTTTAAAAGAGGGGACTTTAAGGGTGAGGTTGAAAAAGAATTGAAGAGGATTATATTATTTTCCCTCTCATGTTTTATCCCATATGCAAGATGATTTTAGAGACTCCCAGTTGGAAAAGTATAAAAGGAGGAAGAGTGCTCTCATTTGGGGATCTGAAATCTTGATAATGTTATGCTACCGTAATGGTTTTTGGACTGCTTTGAGGAATGAATGCCTCCTAGCCTGGGCTCACTTCGTGCTTGAGAGATAGCACCTAGGGAGAGGTTTGCTGATAGTAGTGATTTTGTAGTGAGGTTTGCATTGTAGCTTGAGTTCTGTTTGTAGTTCAGTTATTTGCATTTTATGTCATTTTTTGGAGTTGCTGATAACAGGGCTGAATCTGTAGTTTCATTCATAAATCTAAAAATAAAAAGGCATTTGTTCTGGGTATTTCATATTTCCCTTTGTCTATGTTGGGCGCCCCATTGTGCCAATTTGTAGAATTTATTATGAAGAATCTCATTTTCTAGAAGGAAATCACCCTTCTTGCCAGGCTGCCCCTCTTTGGAGTGCATTAGAAAGCATGGTAAATAAATACTTGGGTTTAAGAGTGGTCTCTAGTGTGTAGCTTGGTCGCCATTGTCATAGGAGTGCATTGCATCAGATTTGAGGTCATTTGTTGAGAAATGAGTGAGGTGTGAGCATTTTTGTAGGGTTTTATGTTGCTGGTTTGGTTTTTCCAAAGTTGTTGATCCGTCATTTCAGTTTGCTAACTTCTATCATTTGAGTTGGGTTGGAAGTCTCTAATTATTGTAAGCTGAACAGTAGTACTGTCAGCACTTCATACTTCTCATATTTGCTTTATAATACTTTCCATCTCCGTCATATGGTAGCTCTAATTCCACTTCAGGTTGGAAAGCACATTCTTGACGTCGAGTTATTTCAGCATAATAGTTGGTAGGGATCCTCTAACCACATGCTTGTCGACATCCGGCGCATTCTTGGTTAGAGTTCTTTATATCAGCATTGCATCAAGACCCTCTGACCATATGCTCGTCATCATCAGGTGCATTCTTGGTTAGAGTTCCCTTATTAGCATTGCATAGAGATCCTCTGACCATATGATCACGCCATCCTGGTGTACATTCTTGGTTAGAGTTGAATTTCGCATCGTTTGGTTTAATTGCTAACTTCAACGATTGTGTATTGCTCTGCTTGTTATAATTGGAAAAGTGAAAAAATTGGCTTGGTATATTTCATGTGAACTTTGATAATATCATCAAGATAAGTAATACTTAGGCTGTAAGAGATCTTCCAAGATTGGTAAAACCTACAAATAGTTTGTGCAAAGAATGTCAGTTGGGAAAACAAAGCAGAATCTCATTCAAAAGCAAGGAACAATCTTCTACCAGATTATTAGACTTGGTTCACACTGATTTATGTAATCCGGCAAGAATCAGGAGTGTGCAAGGTGATAGATACTTCATGTTGCTAATTGATGACTATTCCCGGATGATGTGGGTAACCTTTCTGAAAGAAAAATCAGAAGCTCTTGAGAAATTCAAAATATTCAAGGCTATGTGGAAAATGAGACCAGATTAAAATTGAAGTGTCTGAGGTCTGATAGAGGTGGAGAATTCACATCCGGTGAGTTCATAAACTTTTGTGAGAAACATGGAATAAAGAGACAATTGTCTGCCCCTAGAACTCCACAGCAGAATGGAGTTGTTGAGAGAAAGAATTGAACCATCCAGGACCATGATGATGGAAGCAAATGTTCCTCAGATCTATTGGAGAGAAGTTGTCAGCACTGCAGTCTACACTCTCAACTGAGTTCAAATTAGAAACTATACCAGTAAGACTCCTTATGAACTCTGGTTTGGCATTACTCCCACTGTGAGATACTTCAGAGTTTTTGGTAGCAAACGTTACATTAAAAGGGATGAAGATCTAGGAAAGTTTGATGCTAGAAATGATGAAGGAATATTCTTGGGATATTCTACTCAAAGCAAAGCTTACCAATGTTACAACAAGTGATTGAGAAAGATTGTAGAAAGTATAAATGTGAAGGTTGATGAAGAAATTGAAAGACCCTCAAGAATTATTGAACATGATGAAGATGATCAGAATGGTGTTCAGATTCAAGGTATCCAAGTCTCTTCTGAGAAATAAAGTCAAGTTGATCTGGTAAGACAGGAAGAAGAGATAAGTCTCAATGAGATTGATCAAGAGTTAGAAGTGCAAGAGACTCCCAAAATTCCAAGGTATGTAACTCTAAACCACTCTGAAGATTAGATCATAGGTGACAAAAGCAAAGGGGTACAAACAAGGAGGAGAATTGCTCAAAATTCAGATGAGTATTGTCTAATTTCAAAGATTGAACCTAAGACAGTAAATGAAGCCTGCAATGATGAAAACTGAACTAAGGCAATGGAGGAAGAACTGATGCAAATTGAGAAGAATCACACTTGGGATCTTGTTCCCAGACCAAGAAACAAAAATGTGATTGGAACCAAATGGGTCTTTCGGAACAAATTGAATGAAGCCGACAAAGTAATCAAAAACAAGGCCAGATTAGTTTGCAAAGGTTACTCTCAAATAGAAGGAGTTGATTTTGAAGAAACTTTTGCTCCGGTGGCAAGAATTGAAGTAGTCATATTATTTCTTGCATTTGTTGCCTTCAAGGATTTTAAGGTGTATCAGATGGATGTCAAAGCTGCCTTCCTAAATAGAAATTTGGAAGAAGAAGTGTATATTGAGCAACCGAATGGATTTCAATTGTCTAATCATAGTGACATGGTCTGTAAATTAAAAAAGGCACTGTATGGACTAAAGCAAGCCCCAAGAGCCTGGTATGAAAGATTGGACAAGCATCTCTTGAAGATTGGTTTCAATAAAGGTACTGCTGACAGTAATTTGTATTTCAAAATTGATCATGAAAATATCTTAATTATTGAAGTATTTGTTGATGATATCATTTTTGGAGGAAGAGATAGTATGTGTAAAACTTTTGCAAGTCAAATGAAAAGTGAGTTTGAGATGTCAATGCTTGGAGAAATGAATTTCTTTTTGGGTCTACAAATTACTCAAACAAAGAAAGGAATCTTTATCTCTCAGTCAAAATATGTGAAAGAATTGTTGAGGAAATTTGGGATGGAAGACTCAAAGCCAATTAACACTCCAATGACAACTGGATGCAAGTTGAGCAAAGATGATGACTCTCCCAAGGTTGATCAGACAAAATATAGGTCAATTATTGAAGGATTGTTGTATCTCACTCAAACTAGACCAGATATTATGCAGGCTGTTGGTCTTGTTGCTAGATTCCAAACTGATCCTAGAGAATCTCATGTTATGGCAATCAAGAGGATTTTTAGATATCTAAAGGGGACAATTGAGTATGGTCTATGGTACCCTAGAGATCATGATTTCTCTCTTCATGCATATACAGATGCAGATTGGGCAGGAGATGTGGATGACCGGAAGAGTACTAGTGGTGGAGCATTCTTTTTGGGAAAAAGATTGGTTTCTTGGCTAAGCAAGAAACAAGAGGCAATATCTTTGTCTACAACTGAAGCAGAATACATTGCAGCAACAGGTAGATGCACTCAAATCTTATGGATGAAGCAGATGCTAAGAGACATTAAAGTAGAATATGAGGAGCCTATCACAATTTTTTGTGATAATTCAAGTGCAATAAATATTTCTAAGAATCCAATGTTGCATTCTAAGACCAAGCACATATCTATCAAGTTTCATTTTCTGAGAGAGCAAGTGAACAAGGATGAAGTCAGATTGGAGTATGTGCCCTCCAAGGATCAGATTGCAGATATCTTTACTAAACCTCTTCCCAAGGACTCTTTTGAGTATCTCAGGGAGAAGCTAGGGGTTATTGCCCCTTTGGTGATGAACTAGGATGCACTAATGTGCATCAATCTGGTGGATATCATAGTCATATCTTGTGGTTTGAATTGGTGTTGGAGAGCTGCTACTCAGGGGGAGCAGCAGGTGTGATTATAAAGTTGCAAGTTTGGGCCCTTTGCCATTGATGTCAAAGGGGGAGAGAAGACATGTGAAAAACAAGTGGTTGATGATCAAAGGGGGAGCGATACAGGAAGAGAAGACATGTGAATAGTTGTTGTTGATAGGAGGAGCTATGACAGTAAGGAGAAGTTCTTGTCTTGATGGTTTTTCACATAATATGTTGCCATCAATGACAAAGAGGGAGATTGTTGCAAGTATGGGTTAAACTGGTGTTGTCATTGATGTCAACATACTCATGTTACATTAATGAGAAGGATTGGGTGAGCTGTGTGAAGAGGATATTGAGAAAATTAGTCTCAATCAGGAACAGTGAAGAACGGTGATGATAACAAGGTAAAATTCCAAGATAGGTTGAGGATTAGAGGATATGGTTTAAAGGGTTTGTAGATATAAGTCTTGAGATGCTCTAGTCAAGTTTTTAGGGATCCGCATGAAGATCTGAAGAAGTTATGGTCACTCAAGTAGAACTGGTTTAGACAAGTGCTCAGTGGTGAAAGTGTGAGACAGATAGGTCCGATAAGGTCCGGTAATGCATTATCCCACTCTGTAGATTTGAGGAAGTGTTTAGAACGTCCTTGTGAAGTGTCAAACAGATGGGTTTGTGGTTTGAAGGTTCGGAAGAACCTATTCCTTTGTGACAGTGATAACAGACTGTGTTCTTGAGGTTTCAGATGTAGGAGAGAAGGATTTCAGTAAGTAGAGGAAGTGCGGATGTTCCTGGTGATTTAGGAAAGCTTGTGAAGGTCCTTGGATTATGTTCAGTTCGTGTTGATGGTCCGCATTAGAATTGGAGCCCAGAATTGAACAAATACTTCCGGATGAAGGTGTTCTTTCTGTGACTGGCCGACCAGATGAACACCTTGCAAATGTTCTTGTGGTTGCTTGCCGACTTAGATGATTGTTCCTAAGTTAATGTCGTGTATAAATAAAGGTTTGTGAAGTCATTTCAAGAGTGTACTGGGGAAGATGAGCGTGTTGTAGCGAAGAGAAGAGTGAAAGGTAGAGCAGAAGGTTTGAGGTTAAATGGAACTGACTCAAGCATAGTGAAGATGCTATTTACCAGTTCAAGTATGTGATACTTATTCCTTTGTAGACAGTGTGTCTCCTGTAGGCAGTGAGCCTCTTATGAGCAATGTGCTCAGGCAGTGAGCCTCTTGTGAGCAGTGTGCTCAAGCAGTGAGCCCTAATTGGCAAGTGCCATTTTGTTCTTTCTATTCTTTTAACAGAGAATATTATCTTGGGTTAATCACCCTGTGGTTTTTACCTTAACCGGGTTTTCCACGTCAAAAATCTTGGTGTTATGTGTGTTAATGTGCTTCTACTCTTAACTTATTACATTGTGCTTTCATGGTTGATCTTATATTATGCTGTTAATTAACATTGTGGAATTAAGTGGTTAAGGAAAGAGAAAATTTTGTACAACTGATTCACATCCCCCTTCTCAGTTGTATGCCCTAAATCCAACATCACTATCTTTTTGTACCTTGTATACATGATATGACTTTGAGAGATGGACAAATATTTGATATATTGTACATTTGGACACATTTTGATGGTTATATGATGATGCAGTTGTTGATATTCTATGCGCATGTTTTCTATGTTTATATACTATAGATGCAATCTATTTTATGAGGCTTGGTACATGTGATGCACACTAGATGGATTTTAGGATGATCTGATATGTAAATGTAACTGTGACATGTTATGATTATGCATCTTTATATGTATGTTGCTGATGTTTTTGAGTTTTATGATATGATATACTGATGCAAATGAATGTGGATGACCTAATGCACTTGTGATGTATGCAAAATGATTTAATCATGTGAATGACTATCTCATGTGATATGATATGTTACCTATGCTATGTTTTTAATACGTCCAAATGTACTCAATTGACACAGTGATGATAGATATACGAAAGAGAAGAGAGGAAGAAATACAGGCTTTCATTTGATATACTGCAAGATTTATTTATCACCTGGATGATAGGGATTTGTTGGATATGGGATGGATATGGATTGTCATCTTGCAAGTTTTTACTTTCATCATTGGGCACTTTTTGGTATTTTTCTCTTTTTGAAATGTTGTAAGAAAATACAAGCATCTAGGTATAATTAAACCGAGATGACCTGAGTATTCCTTACATGGATTTTGATATAGCAAGTTGATACAATCATCAAGTCAAACTTGAATCTAGATGACTTGAGTACTTCTTGCATTTCAACAGACAAGGATTGCCCCTTTTCATGTTCAAACTTCAGAGTCCTCGATGGTCTTTTTCTGATCATGTCATTAGACGAAAGTCATCACATTACTAAAGTTTAATCCACAAGCAGTAGACAAAGAAAAAAATTATGCTCCCATCATAGCATCTCTAGCTTTTGGCATCCTTGAGTAGCATATGAATACATAATGACAAAAAATCAAGACCTTGTAAGTTAACCGATAAAAACACAAAGCATTCTTGCATTAGATGTGTCTTCTTGCCATAATTAATATAGAGTTAGTTTGAGTGCTTTGGTATGGCACTCTACTTTTACTTTGGATAGGTTGATGTTTTTGTGCCAAGATATTTGTTTTGGGAAGCTTGCTTTGCTGTGCGCACTTGTCTAGTGAAAGGGTATAGACGCGGATAGAGAGAAGGACAGACGACAAGATATGGAACAGATGGGAAGTGGAGCCTTAGGGGCGCATTAAAAATGGCCTTACCTACATGACGACGTAGAGGCAACATAGTTCGGGGACTTGGACTATGGACCTAAGAGATGGATCAGATGAGACACAATATGGAAAAAATATGGATTAGCTATGGATCATATATGGATCAGACATGGAATAGACATGGATCAGATATGGAACAGATATGGATCAGACAAGACACGATATGGAACAAATATGGATCAGATGATTCTAATGACAAGGAAACACCACGGATAGGTAGATTCATGGGTGATAGTAGATACAAATGGTTAGGTAGAAGGAAACAAGGATGTGATCTCCAAGGACTATGTCGCATAAGAATAACATGCCCCATTGTAGGTAGAATACTTAGGATTTTTCATGACAAAGCTTACGATGATAGGAGGATGAGGGGGTAATGAAGGATTTCCATGGTTTGGAGGGATAAGGTATGTCAAGAGATATCTAAAACATTTGTCAACATTGTGCCCCCAATCTTTATCAAGACCAAAGAAATAGAGGAAAGGAAGATTAGGATGGATAGACTGGATAGTATAGGTACGTAACAGATAGAAGGATAGGATAGGAAATGGCATGGAAGGGAATTGATAGGAGAAGAGTGATATGCTGATGAGACAAGGTGCCCCCAAGTGTAGGTGACATAGAAGATCAACTTACACATGACGCTTGTTTTCCAGGTTTTCATCATGGCACTTATCTAAGGTGCCTATTTGCTAGATTCTCACCATTGGACGAAGGGATTTTTCTTTACTTTTTTTTTTCTTTGAATATTTGGATGGAAGAAGGTGGATATGGATAAGGACTCGAGCATCTAGTTCCTTGAAAGGTGATAGTCTCAATGGATTCCATCTCATGGACCAAGTCAAGTGTTCTCATAGATGTTGGTAGGGGATTGCATGAAAGTGAGATATGGAGAAGGTAGATATTGGATAATGGAAGGTGTGATAGTGGATGATGATGCAGAATATAGCAGGAAGGCTTATGCAAAAGCATGGACCATAGGAATGGGATGAGGAAGATATGTAGGATGGAGGTATATGAAAATGTTTGTGGGATGGAAGGGAATCATGACCAACAGTTGCACATACCATGATAAACATTGAAGCTGGTGATAGGAAAGTAGTGTAGGAAGCAACATAGACTTTTGCTTGTGGATGAATGACTTAGGCATGTAGGGATCCATATAGACTGAGTATTTTTCTGATTTTTGCTTGCCATATGGGATGGAAGAATTTGAGACTTTTGGATGGAATGGGAGAAAGTGGATGGTTGAGATTTTTGAGAGGTAGATGCCTCATGTAACTTGAGGGATTTTTGCTTAGGCACCCAAACCATTTTTCTTTTAGATAGTACCTGTGAAGGTATAGATTTGGGTGTATGAAACTTTTGTGCAACTTTTGGAGTAATCATTTGTTGGATACGGACCCACACCTTTTTCATCTTGGCATGTAGGTGTGTGGGTGTATGCCCCTCTTGAGAAGGATACTTTTTTGATTCTTGGTTTTTGTATCCTAGGTCATGAGGACTCTTATGATTTTTGACTTTAGGGGTAGAGGTATCTAGATTTTTGTTGGTGAATTCTCTTGAGATGGTGGAAGTGGAGTGGATGGAAGCTCTTTGTTTAGACCACACATGCATTGGTTGGTCATGATTGGGATTGTTAGAAGATTCATAGATGGGCAGATAAGGTGTTGGAAGAAGTGGTGGTAAAATGCATGGAGGAATGTTAGAGTTGGAAGTAGCAAAGGTAGATTGGATGGTGGAAGGTGTATGGCCACATGCTTTTGATGATTATAGGATGACGGAGGTGGGATGGTGACATATGTTTTGGGGATACAATAGGGTTTGCGATGAAAAGTGGGGGATTTAAGAGGAGTGGAGGAAGTACCAACATCTTGAGATTGTTTACCTTGGGGTGTGTATCCAAGGCCATATGAAGGAGGAGGAACATTGACATGGACGGGCTCCAAAATACCTTGTTCATGAAGGCCTAAGCCTTTACCTTGATAGTCCATATGTTGGAGTATGTGGTGGACAGCAGAATTATGTGTAGGTGGAACACTAGACACAAATTCTTTATTGGATGGAGAAGATGAGATAGAGGATAATGGTTGCTGGTGTTCTAAGGAGGAACACTCATGAATGAAGGTGGTAAGACCAAGGATACATGGTGGGGGATTTGCAGCATGGTCGATAGTAGATGGTAGAGGAGTATTACTAGTTTGATCTTCTACTCTTGCTTGGGAGGCAAGTGTCTCATCAAAGGAAGAGGGAGTTGTTGAATCTTGGATAGCACTAGATGGGGTTATAGGTTCAAGACCATGGAACACATAAAGTGGGCTAAGAGGATCATCATGGTCTGCTTGATCATAGATAGGCTCTTCATCATAGATGGGATCTTGATCATAGATAGGATTTAGCATGTTGGGATTAATGTTCTCTTGTATAGGTTCTTCATCAGTGATAATATCTTGATCATAGAAAAGACATAGGTTATGGAGGGGCCAAAATTGGATCTCTACCTCATGCATAGGATCAAGTTGCTCATGGATAGCTTCTTCATCAAAGGTAGTATCTTGATCATGGAAAAGATATAGGTTATGCATGGTTGGAAATTGGAAGGGGGTCTTTTGATCTTGATTTAGACAAAGGGTGGATGTTTCCACATGCTCTAAGGTGTGCTCTTGACATAGCTCTTGGTCTTCTTGAATGGAAGTGGATAGCTCTTGGATAGCTTCTTGGTTAACAACATGGATGTTTAGTGGACCTTGACTTTGGTTCATGGTAGGATGTTCTTCAATAAGCTCAAGGGGTTGTGGATGACATGAAGGGGTTGTAGGATCTGACATGGTGTTTGAAGAATCTTTGGTAAGGTCAAGGACCAAAATTTGAGGACATGGTTGACTCTCTGCTAATAGTCCTTGGATCACATCCTTCGTAGGTGTAGGAGTACATGGATGAGGTGATGGATGAGTGGATTTGGATTTCTTCATAGCTTTTCTTTTGTTGTATCAATTTGGAAAAACTCTTTTCCACAACTCATCCGAGGATTCTTTGGTTGTTGGTTTAGATGGTGGGGAACTTGAGGTCGGTGTTGGTGTAGAATTGGTATGCTTTGGGATAGGTGTCTTAGCAGGTGGTGAAGGAGGAATAGTAGAAGGAGTGATATATGATTTCCAACTTG
Source organism: Cunninghamia lanceolata (assembly GCA_027924645.1). Classification (NCBI taxonomy): domain Eukaryota; kingdom Viridiplantae; phylum Streptophyta; class Pinopsida; order Cupressales; family Cupressaceae; genus Cunninghamia; species Cunninghamia lanceolata. The sequence goes on from BSBN01000599.1 coordinate 6,144,241, forward strand.
AGGTGGTGCTTGCCTTGTCATAAGTATCATTAAGATGAGAAAAGAAGGTATGATTTTGGTGCGAGGTGTAGCTTGTACTGGTACGTTTAGCATGCAAGATTGCCATTTCTTGTTGTAAGACTTGGATTTGTTGAGCAATTGCTATACAATCTTGGGGTGTAATGTCCCCTTTCTAGAGGAAGCACTAAAACCTGAATCTACATTCAAAGTCATTCTCAAGGAGACATTAGAAATATTATAGATTAATAATTTTTGATGATAAGATCAAATAAGATCAATGATAATGTATTCACATCATTCCAAGGCTTATTTATTTCCTAATTGTTACTTGCTATTGATAACTATTCTATAATATGTTCCATAATTCAATCATGCATATTTTCCTTATTACTCTTCCTCATAGAACTAGGCTTTACATGTATAGGGCGCGCTGAAACCATCTCTTGACCCAGCTACAGGAAACTATGTCCCAGCCTACGGGCCTTAATACGGATGGAATTACTCTGCCTCTCCCCGCAATACCTAACATTCCTTTAAGGATGAAGTAATAGAGAAATATAGAAGTAATAATCTAAGTTCATCTTCCCATATCATCTTCCTTCTATTCCTTAACCATGGATGGGGAAATTATATGTCTAGGGCACGTTGAACCCTCTCCAATGTGATTGGGAATGGAATTACTCTGCCTCTCCCTAGCATCCTTGTCTAGGGTGCATTAAACCCTCTCCAAACCATCGTGATGGAATTACCCCACCTCTCCCTAACAAGACCACCTCTCCTAAGGTTATAGGAAATAGAAGTGATGAGATGGTTATGCCATCAGTTATCATATTTCATATATATATATATATAATCTCACAAATCTCATACTTAATAATCATTAAAAAACACGTTCACTAATTCTGACTGCAAATTGAAGTACCTTTATATGGTATCCTTCTAATTGCTCGTCATTGTTAGATCTTGTATTTATACCTTTAAGGCAATTCCCTTTGAACTTCATATTCACATGGATTCCATATACTTGTGTAAAAATAATGATGCGATTTATGTATATATAGATCTATTCTTAATTATGAATACATAGTTATGTATATGAATATATTTCATATATATATATACATAATTCTTATAACTTTCTATATGCATTATGTACTTAAACAATCAATGTTAAATGTAATAATACATACCTTATATACTGTAACTTTATTTATTTTGGTGCAGACCAAACTGTGATAATTCTCTGATTTAATTCTTTGCTGATTACATCTGTTGATCTTACTTTATTTGTTCAAGGCCTTTTAAATCAGAACTCCCCATGTATGGAAGAATAGAACCAGTGGCAGATCAACATCAAGCATGTGAGGGATGAATCTCACATTTGTAACTGAATGGTCATATTCGAGACATCATTTGTAATTATATATATATATGAAATCAATATGCAAAATGTATCTTCCTTTGGACTGATTGACGTCCCTTCCATGATATTTCTGTTTTGTGTTTTATTGCTAAGGATGATTCAATGCTGATGCAATTCGGTGGGAGTAAGATATCTTTTCTGATTTGTCTTTGTTTAGTAGTTATCATACCCTTAGCCTATAAAGTCACTGCATATCCTTTGATTGAATATATCAATGATTTCCAATTAAGAATTGCTGCCCATAATCGCAGACTCTTTTTATCATTGCTAACTTCTTTATCATTGCTAACTTCTTTATTATTGCTGACTGTTTATCATTGCTAACTCTATATTTGCTGACCTCTATTCTCCTTATTCATGCATTTCTTATTACTCTCTATTTTCTGTTTATGCCTTCCTTTTCTTTTTTTCTTTATGAAATGATTTATATATTTTATATTATTGTCTCCCTATGGGACACAACTTCCCTACGTATCTTTTGACTATTCATAACAAACTAAGATGACCTTATTCCTTAATCGTTGTTTGTTCTTCCTTGATATGAATCGCTGCTTAGGACTTGAGCACTCTTTATTTAGTAGTTATAATATTATATTTAATAATTATAATCATATTTAAATTGTTAGTATTTATTTCTATAGTTATATTTATAATTCATAACTATAACAGTATACTTTATAGCTTAATTAAGATACTCGTATTAATATATTTGGATATTAAATAATAGTACTATTAATTAAATATATAATATCATAATTGTTTTCTTAGATTTATTATTTATAAATACAATAATAATAAAATATTCATATAATATTATGTAATATGATTTATTAAATATTATATTATTATTGTTAGAAGCATTCAAATGGACATGATGTTTAAATCTTTAATTTAAACAATGGCTTAATATCAGGACATGACTTTTGTTTATTTCTTCATAGCTTTTCTTTTGTTGTATCAATTTGGAAAAACTCTTTTCCATAACTCATCCGAGGATTCTTTGGTTGTCAGTTTAGACGGTGGGGAACTTGAGGTCGGCGTTGGTGTAGAACTGGTATGCTTTGGGATAGGCGTCTTAGTAGGTGGTGAAGGAGGACTAGTAGAAGGAGTGATATATGATTTTCAACTTGAGGTGGTGCTTGCCTTGTCATGAGTATCATTAAGATGAGAAAAAAAGGTATGATTTTGGTGCGAGGTGTAGCTTGTACTGGTACGTTCAGCATGCAAGATTGCCATTTCTTGTTGTAAGACTTGGATTTGTTGAGCAATTGCTATACAATCTTGGGGCGAGGGACCTAAGTTTATTTTCAATTGCAAGTATTAGAGTTTTTGAGCAATATATTCTATTGGTTTGCCATTGACACAAGACCGGAAAAGCTTACTGGTTTAGATGCGCAGCTACAAAGAAGGAACATAGTGCAAAAGTGCCATAGGTTGAATCAAATGCGCAACTCTGGTAATTTTCAAATGCGCCACAACAGAGTTTAAATGCGCTGCAAGTCTGAGCAAATGCGCCGCAGGTCAAGGCAAATGCACCATTCTATTTTTTGTCTTCGTTTTGTAGAATTTTTTGGAACGTTTTTCAAGATTTTTTGTTTTTGGTTTGAAAACTTGGTGTTTCTGAAATTTGATGTTCATTTATGGCAAAGACACAACAAACACATAGAAGTTTTCATGATTTTATCTTTTTGTTATTTTTTTGTATTTTTGGACTATTTTGACTCAAAAACAAGTACACCCTAGGCTGGATAGGACAATATTTGTTGAATCCTTTAGCTGTGCATATTCAAAGCGTGTAGCTCTAGGATTTGGTAGCACCGGCTCCCCTCCACGGAAATCATTTCTCATGCATACCAAATCTAGGTTTCCTTAGGCTTGTACCCCCACCAAACCATAGGATTGTCCCTGCTACCTCTACTAAGAATCACATGAATCGAGGCCGCTTCAAGAGCTCCACCCTTTGTGTCAACAAATAGGGGTTTTTGGTATACTACACAAATGGTTCGTAGTCAAGGCAACTGTTCGAGTGGTTACACATGCGGCGGCACTACACTCCGTTATGGAGTCTCCCAGCCTCAAAGGGTTACACCTTAGAGGGTTTTGGGGGAGGTTGGCCGTCGATGTAACACAGCAACACTCGTTGTAGGAGGTTTTCACCTCAAGCACAATTTATTCTAAGTGGATTGGTAGGGCTTGGCTTTACCTTGTTACCACTCAGGGTCGTTCCCACTTGGATAGGCCTGCATCCAAGGGCAGGGCCCTCTAAAGGTTAAACAAATGGAATAACAAGTCTGGCATTCTGGTCACCCAATTAAGGGGAGAGCATAAGCCTATTGTCATTCGATAAGCACAGAGAACACTGATTAATCCAATCCTAGTTAAAAGGAGAACAACTAAATGGGCTATCTACTTGTGCACTCATGCATTTGTTAACTTTGAAGTTGTTAAAAAGATAGCATTCATTTTCTCATTTGTAAGATAGCAATGATCTAACTAGGAAAGAAATAAAAAATGCAAAGATAGCAGTGGTTCAATTACTTTCCATCTAGTTAAAGACTACGTGAAAGTTGCATGCATTTTTTTTTTGGTTACTTTTTCCCCTAATTAATCTAAATGAACTTAATCAATGCAGCTAAATGATCTAATCCAGCCTCTAATCCTGCAAGACAAATGTTAGCGTTAATAAAAAAATTAGAAGAAGTCCTAAAAACTACAGTGATAGATCAGATGCGCCACTATACAGTCTGAATGCGCAGAAACAGAGGATGTAAGCGTCGTTGTACAGATGCGCTAAGACAGGTGTCAAAAGTGCAAGAAGATGAGACAAAAGCGTTAATTTAACAAATGCACTATGAGAAGGTATGAAAGCATTGTTTCAGAGGGTGTATGAGCTGGACTTCTTTATGCGCTAGGACAGGAGGTAAAAGTGCCATTTGAGAGGGTAAATGCGCCAAATCAAAGAATGCATGCACCGGATGAACCTGCCAAAAACCTGTACGACACCTGTACGGAACCTGTCACTAAGAAAACTCAGATTTTGATTAGATAAAGGGGCAAGGGCCCCATGGTGGGCACCAAAATGTGATGGGTGAAATGTGGGATTAATCAAATCAATAACAAAACCCAATACATCAATGAAATATGAAGGAAAAGGGATTTAAAAAAACAAAGAGATACTTACAACCTTTACTTTACGCCTTCCATTGTTTGCCTTTTTTTCATGATCTTGATGGAGATGAAATGGCCCTCAGAAAGTTTGCTTCCTCGCTTCGATTCCTCAAGATGACAAGGAGAACTTGGCTAGGATACTTGCTTGTATTTGAAGATGAACTTCAAGCACAAATGTGAGTGGATGGCAATGGAGTGCTATGGAGATGTGTGCCAGTGGCGCACTATATTTCCTGCAGCATAAGTTTACTCAAACAATGGATATGAAATGAAGAAGAAGAGGGTTATATTTATAGAGTTGTGTGGGAGAAGATCAATGGTTGAGAGGAAATGAGAAGATCAACAGAGGAGGATATTTGAGGAACGTGCAACAAATGGAAGAAAGACATGTGCCATTCAAAAAGAAGCTATGTTGAGTTAACTGCTCTATTGATGAGGATGAGTTTTGTTTTTCTTAAATTAGAATTTATTTTTCTAATTTAAGAGCACAGTTGCTTTAAAATTGCTTTAACTCAGCTTTTTCTTTTTGTATGAAAAGAAGAATATATTTTTAGAAGATAAGACGGATTTTTGAAGATAAGAAAGCATAATTAAATAAATAGATTTATTTAATTATTTGTAGATAATTTGGAGGAATAAAATAAAATATTGAATATATTTTATTTTTGTGGAGATTTATAATTTAATTTAAATAAAATTGCATTTTATTTAAATTTGGAAGAATAAAAGGTTTTAATTAAATAATTAAAATTATTTAATTATTTAGAAGAATGTAGTTGATGTAGATGAATTTAATTAATTAAATAAATATAATTTATTTAATAATATGAGAGGAGATGAATCAAATAAATAAATAAATAAATTTATTTATTGATAGAGGAATGTGAAGATGAAATAAATATTTAAAATATTCATTTAAGTAGAGTCATGTCATTTTTAGGTGTATACACAATGCACTTGAACAATTTACTTGAGATGGTCCACTAACATGTGTTACTATAACTAGTACGTTCTATATGCGTGAAGTGTTTAGTTGGTCTATATTTTTTATATTTTTGCGCAATGTCTTCTTGAACTGATTTAGTGATATTTTCTTGTTATGTTGAATATTTTTGCCATTCACTTGTGATTGCATTTGCATCCATAATTGTTCGGTATGAGTATAATCCATTTGCAATGTACTAGAACAATTTATTTGAGATGGTCTATTAACATGTGTTGCTACTAGTAGCTCGTAGTGTATGTGTGTTATGTTTGTTTTAAATGATATTATGTTGTACATCTTCAACGTATTTGTTTAAGTGTAATATTTTTTTTCAATTTGTTTACTATCTGAAGACCAAACTTGAATCATAGTATTCAATATGGTTGCTATCTATTGAAAACAAAATGGGCCTCCTTCAATCTTTCCTTTTGAATATGGCATTCCCATGTTTATGGCCTTCCCAGTTTGTAATGCATGGAATTGTTTACAAGATGTTGTCTTGTAAGTAGTCCTTTAAGCAATTAATTGCACTATAATGGTCACCATTTTTTACATTGCAAAAAGACTACGCAATGTAAAGTCTTAAAGATTGAACATCAAATTCTCCTTCCATTAAATAGCATATAGCATTGAAAAGGCTCTCCCCACAATCAAAGGTGGTAACTGTTGCTTTTTTCAAACCATAAAGCTGCATTTTAGGTGCCAAAGACTCAAAATACGTTTGTAGTCTTGCACAAAAAACTGAAATGCAGTTTGATGAGATGGGCACGTTTTTTGCCAATGTTTTTTTACAAAATAATGGCTCATAATGACTGCAAAGAGGGTTCTCGTTGTGAAATAATATTGAATAATGATTTGTTTGTAGATTTGTGTTGAAATGTAAGTATTTATTTTTGGTTGTTGTGGACCACAATGCAATTGATATATTCAACCATTTGGAGATCCATCGTATGCAAAACATATCACCCCAAAGCCCTCTTTCTATTTCAGAAAGAGAAGCTAAAGAAGACAATCACATTCTAGATAAATATGTATTGACATCATAAATAGCATGCATCTCGTACAACATTTCTGGATGTAATTCATATGCATACACATGCAATGCATCATAGTCATGTCATGCGTGACATAACAAAAAGTGATCAATTAATCCATTACGCAATTCAATAGAAGTATAACAAAATTGTAGGAGAACTTTGAGTGTGTCAAATAAACAATCTCCTGGGGTGTAGACAAATGAATCTATCCTAAATAAATGTTCCTTTTTCAAGGCATCATCAATGTCAAGAGTAGAGTGTTGTTTATGTAGCCTATAGCTTTCAACATTCAAAAGATTAGCCATTGTCTTTACTATAGGTAAAAGAATTTTTTTTTAACTATAAATGTATTTCTTATATTGAAGAATACAACCATAACAAGAGAACAAAGAAATACTCGTTACCTGATTTGCAAGAACGCCGTATATTTTGTGGAAGATATAAAACAACATCACAACCAATAACAAAGTAATTAGTATTCTTCAATAACCAACAAGAAATGCATAACATTGCATGGTTATTTGTATACTCTTATTGAATACTTTGTTAAAGAATTTGTAAAATAAAATGATAACAAATACGTCATAATCATGGCAGAGTGAAATTTGTAAATTGCTAATTTGAGATGTATACATTTCAAATAGTAATTTTGTTTCATCTAGAAATGGTGTCCTGTATACTTTATACTTCTAGTTCTAATTATTTCTTTACCAGGTTTCTAGAACACACTAGGAAATTGACTAAAGAACAACTTCATTCATGAGAATTATTGAATTGTAATCAGTCTAGATGTCTACCAGTAGAACAAAATTGGCTGGTTATTGTTTAAAATAATTGTTTTGCAGGCACAATAATAGTGCTAAGTTTGTTTCGTTCATGATATTCTTATGTGCTCTAAACCCTAGCAGTCATAATAAAGTATAAATGTTCTTAGGATCTCCAAGGAATCATCTTGAAGATCATAGGATGAGAGAAGGGACTAGAACCCTAGAAAACTAGCACAACAAAAGAATTGAAATCACACAGTTGGACCAAATACCATACCACGGGAACTGCAACTTGCCACCTGCCTATGTCAACAAAAATAAATATTTTCCCAAAGCAAGACACAGGGGCTGATTCGATAAAAATATGCACCTATACCTAAACCTAATAGAAACCCACAGATGAAATGTAAACATAGCCCACTCCAAAGCATGTAAAAACCATACAGATTGAAAGTTAAATCATCAACAAACTAGCACAACAAAAGCCCTGGAATCGTGCAGCTAGACCAAAGATGAAACAATAGGGATTCAAACCCCAGTGTGAAGAAAAACCATTTCTTATCATGATTCCCTCCCGTTCCCTAAAAGCATGATCTTCACAACAAATCATAGGCTTCGTGCAAAATATTTCTTCCTTTGTTGGATGAAATCCCAAATCTCGACAAAAATCCTTAAAATCTACCATGAATGATCTTCGTGCAACTGCCATACTGCATGTACACCCCGCTCTCTCTGTCTGTCACTATCTCCACATTATCATAAAAAATTATTCTATAGAACATGATATACCCATGATGTAGCTAGGTAAAATTTTCAAGTCCTCTTGGCAAAGTCATTGCCTTTAAATATTTATATTTAATATAGATCAATTTTAAGAATGTTGCCATACTTTATGTGCTATAATCAGCTTATCAACTAACCACGGAACTTATGGACTTAGGAACCAAAAACAAAGTTTGAATATAGAAAGAGAAGCTGATAAAGCTAAAGAAAATATGACTGAAGCATTGTCTGCCAAGTGTCTAGTTCAAGAAATATAACTTTCGCCGATAAAAGGAAAGATGGGTTCTTTCTCTAATAGCTTCATCGACTAACATATAAAATTTTCAATTCATATGAAGGGAAAGAAATTGCCTTTAAATATTTATATTTAATATGGATTAGTTTAAAAGAACCTTGCCTTACTTTATGTAGTATAATCAGCTTATCGGCAAACCGAGGAACTTATAGACTTAGGAATGAAAAACAAAGTTCCAATATAGAAAAAGAAGCCAATAAAGATAAAAAAAATATGACTCAAGACTTGGCTGCCAAGTGTCTTGTTCAATATATATACAACTTTCGCTGATAAAAGCAAAGATGGGTTCTTTTTCAGATAGGTTCACCGACTGAGATTTATCGCCTAATGTCTGAATCACATACCTGTCAGCAAATCAAGAAAATTTGGTATTCTTGGATAAACACATCTTTGTTGCTTCAAACATGTTTCATACATTGTATCGAAAAATTATTATGAACCAAAAACAAAGTTCCAATATATAAGGAAAAGCCGAAAAAGGTAAAAAAATATAATTCAAGGCTTGTCACCAAAATCTCATAAAACGAAATAAAATAGTCATACTTTGTTAATCATGTACCTTCGTTCCATTTTTTTTCACCTATAAAACATAGAATTGAGTGTTTGATTTTCAATCAAATATCTTCTAATCTTTTTGTTGTAATATTCGTCCTGTGCCAAAACAATGCCATAAATAAATATTATTTGCTTTAGTCAGTGAATAAACAAATTAAAGAGTTAGTTCAAAATTATGAAACCCATAATATCCCAGCATTATAAGTAGAAAAATTAATTAACCCATAATATCCTAGCATTATAAGTAGAAAAATTAATTGGCACTCAAACTGAGAAAGCCAATATGAATTTCAAAATGATGATATGCCCCATACTTTTATGCATCCCAATATAGTAACTTCAACATAGCCAAGTTTTCCTTTAAATCTTGAAATAATGTTGTACTTATTATTCATCTATCTTCATTCTAAATTGTTTCCTCCTATAAAACATAACTCACCTCTAAATAGTACTGTGTATTTAATTTTCAAAGAGATGTCTTCTTTTTTCCTTCAAAATTGTCCTTTGGTAAAAGAAAGCCGCAAATAAATATTATTTTCTTTAGTCATCTAATAAACAAATTAAACAACCTTGAATTTTTTAAAACATATTAAACAAAAAGTTTAATAGAACCACTAAATAGAGAAGTTCACTAGTACCAGTAAACAAACACACACAGAGCTCACAATAGCTATTGTACTTCTACAATTCAAATATTAGCTCTCTATTAATAACAATTTGTTTTATATAATCCCCTAATTTCAGAAAGATATAAAACTTGAAACTGATAACTTCAAATACTTTACTATTAAAGATAGATTAAAAACAAATTAATCATATAAATACAAATATTACACAATATAAGATATTAATATTTACATCTAAAATATATTAATATAAAAAAATTATATACAAATATATATTAGTATTTCATTTTTATTTTTACTATAATATAACATAAATATAAATACAATAATCATAATTCCATTCATATGTAAAATCAATAATCCCATAGAAATATTATTGTTATTATATTATTATTATTCTTATTCTTATTATTATTATTATTAATTATATTGTTTTATTCAATACAAATTAAACTAGCATATTAATATGACAATAATAATATAATATTACACAATATATTAATAATAATAATATATAAATATTTATATCACAAAATATTTTAATTTAGTCAGTCATTATTTAATCAAACATATTAATTTGTTAGTAATTTTTAATATTTATCAAACATAAAAGAATAAAATAATATAACATCTTGAAAACTAACTTATATCATTATAAATATTACAATTATTGTTATAATAATAATAATATTGCATAGACTTTTTTATAATAATAATAATAAAACATTTTCCTTTAATAACAAAAAATGAATTGTTTCATAACCAAATTTACACAAATATTGACTCACTCATAATAATATTAAAAAAGTTAATTCATTTCCATTCCACCTCGTGCCCTTAAAATTTTCTCATATTTACATAGGAAAAGTTCAAATTTAATTCAAATTTGCCCAACAAGAAAAATGATCATGTGTTTTGATTGGTTTACAATCCATAGATTAATCACTAGATAAGTCTCTGAAAAATGATAAAAAATATATCTAAAGTTAAACTAATATTAAGGATTAATTAGCCTATTCTTTTATCAATTTATCACCTATATTAAAATAAAAAATATATCTAAAGTTAAACTAATATTAATGATTAATTAGCCTATTCTTTTATCAATTTATCACCTATATTAAAATATTGTTTTTCTTGGTAACTACTTTATTTCGTGTAGATACTTTTCTATTTCTATCTTTAAATATTTGTCATTTAAAAAAAAATAGTTTACCTAAAGAAGGTAAAGTAATCTTAAAGAATAGAAAACTATGAAACTTTTTCTTTTTCACATTGAGAGTTAAAATATTTTTAGATTTTGAGTTAAAGCATTTGAAAAAGGATGAAGTAAAAAAGAAAGAGGGGGATTAGATTGGTATAATTTATTGGATAGTTTTAGATATAATTTAATTTTTCTTTCAAATCAATTTAAATTAGTTTAATTTTAATTTAATTTAAATTTAAATTTAATTTTTAATTTAGATTTTATAAAATTTTAAATTTAAATTTAAGTTTTTGTATTTTTTAATTAAATCTAAACTAGAATATTTATATTTTAAAAAATATATCTAAAGTAATATTAATATTCTATTATTAGATTTTCAACCTTTTCAAGATTCTTCTATCATACATATTACACATTGCTAATTTGCATATATAATAAAATAATATTTTACATAAATAAAATATAGAAAAAGTAATTTTTAAATTAAAAGCATGAGTAAAAAAAACACCAAAAATAATTTATATGGATTTCAAAATGTTCAAAATTCTTTTAATTTCATGTTATCAAAATTTTATCTACTAATTGACAATGCATATATTAATTAAATTACCATTAAATATGTTAAATTTTATGTGAATCATGAAATGTGTAGATGGTATGATTGTAATAAAGTTTATTTTTAACATGTCTATTAGTAAATAGGATTTTCCTTAGATATTATTAATATTTTTAAAATATTAATTATAATAATGTAATGGAACTCAAACATTGTCTAATTTAATTATCAAATAGTTAGTAGCAATTTTATATCTCATCCACACTAAAAAGTGATAAATAGTTTTCCTATTTTTAATAGCTAAAATTTACTCTTTTTTTTGTTAGGTAAATTGCAGGCTTGGGGCCTGCTCCCATTATATTAATATTAAACAAAAATTTAACATAGTTTCAGTTGAACATACATAATACCCCTTTAATACACAAGGGGAAAACACAAAATTCCCTATTTACAAGGATCTCCCTACCAACTACAACTATGCTATAAACAATATTTATAAACATATGCTAAAAATAGAACACGAAACTATATTTTCTTGTCTGTATCCCTACACCTACAACACTTATTAGGCATTTGAATCCTCCACATAGTAGTTCTCCAACACATCCATCAACCACGCATCCTTTGCCACACACCTTGCCAGTTTCTTTAGGAATGAAATCCCCTTTATTGCTTGCCTCTTCCTCCCAGCTATCTGTTCAACTCCAGCCTCCTCTACGAATGGTAGCCACAACACTGCATCTCCAGTCCAGTTGATTTTGTGGAAGTCATCTGCCCTCTGTATACCCAAGCCTGGCCTTGCCAAATTAACAACCTCCATCCATCCTTCATGGAAATCCTTTTCAACATAAGATTCCATCAAGGTTTTAATGGTTGCTCTGTCCTCATCTGCATCCAAAAGCATGGCTAAGAACATCAAAGCCAGGTTAGAATTGACCCTGTATCTATGTTCCTCCACCATATACCGTTCGCCCAGCACCCAGTCAATCATGAAGAGCACTATTCCACTCTTAGGCTTAAAGACTTGCCTAGTCAATCACGAAGAGCACTATTCCACTCATAGGCTTAAAGACTTGCCTAAGTCATTTTTCTATGATGCTTCCCAGAAATGACATTTGCCTTTTCTTGCATGTCAACCTGACTGGAGTGTCCATGCTGGGTGATCACCAACTCTCCACAAAAGCCAACCTCGAATGACAATCTGTCTATTCCTATTGTCCAACAAACCACTTAAGAAACCAGTCCGCATGCTTAATCCTCATCACCCGAATGCTTGGAAGCGACTGGGTGTCAGTCTAGTTGGCCAGAGTGTTCATTGCACACTCCCTCCCACAACTCACCTTGCTCTACATTGATTGTTGCATTGGCCAGTTCATCGGCCTCTTGCTTGTCCTCTCTTAAAACATGATTTGTCATCACCCCTTCAAACCCCTCTTGCAATTTCAAAGGATCTTTTAAAAGGTTATTCAATTTCCAATTATTCATTCCTTTTTTCCTTAAGGAATTAATCACAACAAGAGAATCCCCCTCCACTTCCACCTTCTTCATTTTGAGAGAAATGCATAATTTTAGGCCCAAGGTGAGAGCCAGTATTTTGGCCTCATTATTTGTTCAATCTGGGACTTTTTTTGCCGCTTTCCCTAGGATAATGCCTTTGTGATTCCTTACCAAACATCCTACACCAGAGACCCTAGGATTCCCTTTAGAAGCGTCATCAAAATTCATCTTCACCCAGCCTTTTGCAGGTGGCGACCATTTTGTCTCTTGTCTCTTCTGACGGGCATCAACGCCCCCTATCCCATTAACAAGAATAACTAAAATTTACTTTTAAATATTGAAAGGAATGCTATTTAAGAATAACCGATGATAATTGTAATCATAAAATAATTATAAATTTAATTACTTAGGAATGAAAGTAACAAATTTTTGGAATGTTATTTAAGAATAGTTGATGACAAATGTTAAGATTAGGGTTACAACTAGGGAAAATATTTATAACCAAAAAAATGTTAGGGTTTAAGTTAGAATTACGGTTGGGGCTAGGGATAGAATTATGAAGAGAGAGACACAAAGACAAAGACAAAGAGAAGAGATAGGGAGGGAGGGAGAAAGAATGAGAGATATAGAAAGAACAAAAGATAGAGATATAGACAGAAGAGAAAGAGGCAGAGAGGGAGATAGATAATTAGGGAAAATGTATATAACCAAAAAAACATTAGGATTAAGAATAGGGTTATAATTACAATTAGGGTTAGGGTTAGGGATAGAATTAAGGTTGACAATAAAATTATGGTTAGGGATAGAATTAGAGTTAGAGTTACAATTAAGGTAAATATTTATAATAAAAAAATTGTTAGGGTTTGAGTTAGAATTACAGTTGGGGTTGGGGATTGAATTATGAAGAGAGAGACAGAGAGACAAAGAGAGAGGGAGAAAGCACGAGAGATATAGAAACAAAAAGATATATATATATATATATATAACATTAGGGTTACAATTACCATTAGGGTTTGGGTTAGGGATATAAACAAGGTTAGAATTACGATTAGGAATAGAATCTTGTGAAGAGAGATAAAAACAAATAGAAACAAATAGAGAGAGGGAGGGAGGGGGAAAGCTGAAATATTAGAGAGAGCAAAAGATAGACATATAGATAGGAGGGGAGGCATAGAGAGATAATTAGAGAAAATATATATAATAAAAAAACATTAGGGTTAGAGTTACAATTAAGGTTAGGGTTAGAGAGAATTAGGGTTATTGATAGAATTAAGGTTAGGGATAGGATTAGAGTTAGGGTTAGAATTAGCGCAAATATTTAAAACAAAACAAATTGCTAGGGTTAGAGTTGGAATTACAGTTGGGGTTAAGGATAGAATTATGATTAGGGTTAGAATTAGGGTTATAGATATAATTAGGGTAAAGTTTAGAATTAGGGTTAGGGATACAATTAGGGTTACAATTATGGTTAGAACTAGGGTTAGAGTTATAATTAGAATTAGGGTTAGGATTTAAATTAGGGTTACAATAGGGTTATAATTAGGGTTAAGGTTAATGATAGAATTAAGGTTAGCGATACAATTAGGGCTACGTATAGAATTAGGGTTAGGGTTACAGTGCAAATTTAATTTATAAATAGGGAAATATATAACCAAAGGATTGGGGTTAGAATCAGGGTTACCTAGTTATGACTAAAATTAGAGTTAGGGTTATGATTAGAATTAGTTTTACAATTAGGGCAAATATATAACTAATTATGATTATGATTAGGGATAGAATTAGAAATAGCAATAGAATTAGAGTTACGTTTACGATTAGAATTAGGTTAAGAATTAGAGTTAGGGTAAGCATTAGAGTTATAGTTAGGATTAGGGTTAGGGTGAGGGCTAGAGTTAGGGTTAGAATTTAGGTTAGTGTTAAGGTTAAATCATAGTTAGAATTAATTTTTAAATTAAAAGCATGAGTAAAAAAAGCACCAAAAAAATTATATGGATTTCAAAATGTTCAAAATTCTTTTAATTAGGGTTACTATTAGAATTAGGGTAAGAATTAGAGTTAGGGTAAGCATTAGAGTTACAGTTAGGGTTAGGGTTAGGGTTAGGGCTAGGGCTAGAGTTAGGGTTAGAATTTGGGTTAGGGTTAGGGTTAAAATCATTGTTAGTGTTGATGCTCAGAATTGCGCTGTTTCCAACACCAACATGGGAAACTCTGAAATGTGGGAAGCTTTTTAGAGTGACCTCCAGATTTTAAAGAAGCTGGCTCTTCTTTATCTCGAAAGTGTTTGGGAAAAAAGGGGAGAATGAAATAGAATCACAAATGTAACTAAAAAGGAAACTAAAATTATGGTGATGCGCCTGAATGTAATTTTGTATCTCAACACTTAAGTACAGCGAAACTATTTTAAGATTCAGTCACATTAAAGAGCCAAATGCATGATCAATGTAACAGATTAAAGACAAATAGAATCAAAGGCTCACAAATCAGAATGCTTTGTAATAACACAGAAAATATCAGCAAAGGCACAGAACTCTGTCTTTATTAATGTTCAAGTTACATAAAAGGCACAGAATCATGCACAGTTATGCAAACTTTCTGAATCAAGAAAATAGAACAAAGGCAAATGATATTACTGGCGACCACAAAAGATCCTCAAACTTCTCTAACAATCTGTGATGCAGAAAATCTCTATATCCTCCATGTTGTATATATCTCGCACGGTGATCTGAACCCATACTTATAGCATGCAACTGGCCCAAAGATTGCCCGCATGATCAAATCTCAATGGCCTAACCGAACTGGTAGTTAACTGAAGGTATCTGACAGAGGATCTCCTTCGAATCAAAAACAGTTAGCCACTCTGCAAATTCATTGGCTGCAACAGATACATGTAACCCCACATACTTGAATCAGGGAGGGACGCGTGGCAGCTCTCTAATAGTCTTTGCGACTATAAACCCTTGAAATAGCCAGCATTCATACGCGCCTCTTTCCTAAAACTCCCTCATCTTTCCAGATCAATTAGAAACAAACACCTGGCATCCTCCGCGTGACTTACTTAACAAACTACTTCTTCCTCAGGAAATACCAAAATCTGACACTTGGCAGCGTCCGCGGCCCTTCCAAAAACACATGGCATTTTTCACTTTATTCTGAGTCTTTACTGTGGCTTATACTAAGAGTGATCGGGCTCCGCCACCTGTCACGGTCTGCCGAACTTTGAAACTCAAGAAATATTAAAATTGGGACCCACCATACTTCTACACCTGAGCAGCCTCAAAAAGAAAAAGGGACAGATGGCGCCTTCCGCTTACATGAGAGACTGTGGACGTGGTGGCTTCCGCTACTCTTTGAGAAACTTTAGAAAATTTACAGGGTCTTGTGGAAGATGACACTTGGTGGCTTCCGCTATAGTCTGAGAAACTTTTGAAACTTTAACAAAACCTCTGCGGACGTTGCCACTTGGTACCCTCCGCGTAACTCCAAGAAACTTTATAGAAACATTACGGACTTATAAAGATCACGCAGATGGTGACAGATGGCACACTCCGCTAAAGTTATAGGAATATTAGCGGGGTCCACTATACTTCCTTTACTTAGCGCTGAAAACAAAAGGAACCCACGGAAGATGACACTAGGAGCTTTCCGTAGAAACCTTATGGGACACGCGGCACCTTTCGTGAAACTTTAGGAAACTTTAGAAACACCCTCCGCTTCTGCCACTTGGTGCCTTCCGCGCTCACCAAAACTCTAAAAAGGGGCTCGCTACATTACAAGAAACCTTCAACAGGAACGTTTAAAACTTTGATGAAACTTGAACGGGTGCCGACACCTGGCGGCTTCCGCCTTACTCCAAAAGATACGTGGCACTCTCCGCGGCTACTCTAAGAAACTTTATAAAGTATCACGACTGCTGACACGTGGTGGTTTCCGCTGCACCGGGAGAAACTTAAAAAGGGGCCCGCTACATTACAAGAAACCTTCAACAGGAACGTTTAAAACTTTGATGAAACTTGAACAGGTGCCGACACCTGGCGGCTTCTGCCTTACTCCAAAAGATACGTGGCACTCTCCGCGGCTACTCTAAGAAACTTTATAAAGTATCACGACTGCTGACACGTGGTGGTTTCCGCTGCACCGGGAGAAACTTAAAAAGGGGCCCGCCAGACTTCTTTGTAAAAAGGCTTTGAAACTTATAAAAATGGATCCTCGGATGCTGACACTTGGCGACTTTCGTAGGACTCAAAAGGGACGCGTGGCTTCATCCGCGGAACCTTCAGCAACTGTATAATATATCTCGGGTACTGACACTTGGCAGCTTCCGCTGAACTCTGGGACTTAGCAAAATTTTCAAAAATGGGAAACCCTCGCACCTGCACTTTGTGCCCGCACTGTGTGTCAAAAACCCTTGCTGCAAAACTGAAGTACTCAGAAACAAAACTGGACCCGCATAGCCTAAACTCAAAATTCAAAATGTAGAGTATTTTACTCTAGAGTTCTTGGCGACCCCGAGGACTTTTGAGCCTGCTAATAAAGAATCCCAAAAATGTATCCACACAGCAAAACTTATAAATTCTGCAAAGCCGTCTGATATACAGACCACTCAGCATTGGATAAACCTTGTTTATTTTGCAAGTCCTGGAAAGCCAAATCTAGGTTGATCATATCCTTATGCGAGAAACTTTGCAAAATGTGGACTACTGCTTTCAACTGGAAATCAAGCTGGGCCATAGGAATCAAAACAACTTCCACTTCTGATACGGATGAGGCATCTGTTAAGCCCTAGAAAACTGATTGATCATTCTGTCTGGCTAGCAACAGAGGCTTGATTTCATCAACCATTAGTACTATGTTGCTATCAGGAAAAGGAGAAGGAAGTCCCAGTTGCACCAAGTCTTCAATGTGTTTCTTCATATCCTTTACTCCTTCCTTTACCACATCCAGGAGCTCCTGGCAGGTAATTGCAGTAGAATTACAACTCAAAACCTTGTTCACCCTTTTGGCAGCAATCATCCTGTCATTGATCCCTACTGCCGACAATGTTTCATCAGATGTGTCATAAAGTTTCCCCAGCAGCAATTGAGAATCAGAAACTCTCATGGACATAATAGACAGGGTGGCCTGAACTGAGGTTTCCACCTTTTCACATAGTTGCTGAGCATGTAGCAGGAAGGCTAAAGAGGGTCTGAGCTGGATAATCTCCTCAGAGATTCTTGCCCATACCAATGCATATAACTCCTTGACCAAATTTAACACTCCTGCATTTTGCAGCCTATTTGCCAACTCAAGGGTCAATTGCTTGGTCGTTTGTTGCTCAGCCTGTAGTTGAGCCTGAATAGTAGCAACATTATTTTGTTCCTTCAACAGTTGCTGTTACAACTGTGTGGCCTGTTGAGAGGAATCCTGATGCCTCTTTTGCAATGTGGCCTTTTCCTGCTTCAAGGTAGACAGGACAGACTTCACCTGGGTCAGCTCTTGCTTTAATGAAGCATTTTGGCTCTGTGTAGCCTGATGGATCTAACATGAAATAGTATTTTGCAACTGTTTATTAAGATCCTCAATCTCATCATCCTTTGATTTAAGCTCAGCAGCCAGAGCCTCACTATGTGTCTTTTCCTGAGTCAGATTAGCCTCCACCTTCTGCAACTTCCTGGATAACTTTAGATAATCAGTGGCTACAGCAGAAGTGGTTTCATTTAGCAGCTCTACCCTGTCTTGTGGCCTAAAGAGTGACATATCCATTGCCACTGCACTCATTGTAAAATCCTGGGGCTGCATCTGCTCATTTGGTTTTGCTACATTTGGTGACAAATGGGTCACAGTTAGCTGCTGCTGAATTGGGTCAAATAGTGACCTCATATGTGGGACAGCCTGAGCTTTATTATCCTTCTTTCACTTCTTGTCCATTTGGGCCTCCCTAGCCTTCTTGGCAGTGTCTGCTTGAGCTTGGAAGGTAGGGGGAGAGGCAATGCACCCGCCCGCAAAAGGATGACCGTGTGGCAGGCCATAAGGAATAGCCAAATGTTGGCTAGGAGGAATCTGAGGGGGTACCCTCCTGGAAAAAGTGGGAGAAAAGGGAGGTAATGAAGTGGCCTGCAATGACATGGCCTGTGTAGTAACAGGTGGGGAAAACTGAGAAATTGGCACAGCAGAGGTGGCAGGGAATAATACTTGGCCAACTGGGATTGCCACCCCTATTAAAGAAGAAATAGATGGAGAAGAAGAGGGAGAAGAAGCACATACCTGAGGGGCAACTGAGACACTTGGTGGTGGCTGCAACAAAGGTTCTACCTCCTCATCTGAATCAGGCTGAAGTTTCAGCCTCTTATGTTTCCTTGGCCTCTCTTCTGCTTGCTCTGTTTCTTTCTCCTCAACATTTACCACTGTTACCAGTGGTGTTTGTATAAAACCAGAAGCCCCACTTACTGATACTGATGGGGTCCCTCTAGGTGGTGATGCCAGCACACTCTTTTGCTTCTCTATAGTACTTAGGGATTGGGGCCAGGTGGTTACTGCGGTTGCAGATGATGTTTGTCCTGGGGCCTGCACTGTGTGGGTGGATTCAGGTTCCTCTTCAGATTCTTCACCTTTTTTTCTGATTTTGCTTGTATCAGGGCTCGAGACAGGGGAAGGATGCCATTCATCCCAAATAGATTCCCATTTCTCATCTGTATCCACTTGCCAAAAGAATGGGTTATTTCATAAATTTCCTGCCTATATTTCCAATAGGCTTCTATCTTCTCAGCCTTCTATTCCCTATCTCTCAATAAACTCTTCTTTAATCCAGTGCCCATTTTGAGTTTAGGGTCATAGGCCTTCTCCTTTTTGTAAAACACCTCCCATGGTCTGGGTCCCTCAAAAGGCAAATCTGTCAGCTCTGCATATAGATCAGGGGTGTCTTCCTTAGGGTTTCTTCTATCGTCCCAGAAAGGACGGCCCTCGTGCACAATGTTGGCACCAATCTTATTATTCCTGACCCATGAGGCAATGAAACTGACAGGGTCGTATCTCCATTTGTCTTCAACTAAAAGAAAACCCAAGACATCTAACTTTCTCAGCAATAAATGCTCTGCATTCCTGACCAATAGGGTCATGTTCTTCTTCACCCAGGGGAGATCATACATCTTCTTCTTCTTCTTTCCAGCTCCATACTCATTATCAACCACAGACACTTGCCGGGTGACCTCTAAAAAGGCTAGCCTAGGAGTCAAAACCTTAGGTAGCAACATTGGTTCCCCATTAAAACCATGGACCCTGATAATAGTGTGATGAGACCCAAAGAAATAATCACAGGGAATGGGGGAATTTGCCATAAGGCCTCTGACACTCAAAGTCAATCTATTCTCAACAGGCTCTGGGCTTAGGTGAGTAAAAGCAGGGGTGACAAAAAGTTCCCAAAACTCATAAGGGTCAGATGATTCAGACAAAACATGAGTCCATGCGGACACAGGGATGGTTCTGTTTGGATAAAAACTTGGGTCATACATGTCTAAATGCATATACTGGGAAAAGAGGGCATAATTCTGATATAACATAAGGTGGAACAGATAGGAGGAATACCTAAAAATCCCTATTGATTTGAAATTGGCGAGTTGTTCAGCCATTGAGTAGGCAATTTGCTCAGAGAAATCTAGCCGAAACTTCTGGGACCTATCAACAGTCTTCATTCTGAAAAGAATGGCCAGCTGTCAATCATAAACAGTTATATCTTCCTTCAACCCGAAGATAAATGCTATCATAGATAGTGCTTTCTGGCTGGCTTGTGTAAATTGTGCCCTTCCTGTGGGCAGCGTTGGCATTTGGGTATTGTCATCTCCCAACTGCATCTCTGCATTAAGAAACCTCAGTTGAAACTTGATGTTTGCCCACGTCTTCTGCATTTTGGCGACTGTGGGAAATGTGGCTGTGCTGTCATAGTGTAAGGCCAACATGTCCCTGATGGCCTTTGGTGTTATTTGCACCATGAAGGGTCCCTTTTGAATGGTGCTCGAAGGTGCATGAAACAATTCAGCGCATACCTCAATCAGGTCCGGGCATAAATGCACACTCGGGACAATGAATTTCGCCAATTGGGAGGTCCAAATTCGCATGCCGAATGTTTTGAACTGTTTAGCTTTGGCCTTCAGGAGGCATCTTTGGTGTGCTCCTTCTCGTAGAGCTTTGTAAGACTTTTGTAGGGCCGGTTCTGCAATACCATCTGCAAAATCTAGAACCTTTGCTGGGTCAACTGCATAGCCAACTTCAGGAACCCTAGTCATTGGATAGGTTCGCAATAGTTGTGAAGGGGCCGAAGCATATGATTTACTAGCAAGGAGCTGGTCAACAGACTCGTAAATCCCAAGCCCCTGTTGAGAAGACTGTGATTCCGCCATCTCTATGCTTGCTGGAAACTATATAACTTTCTGTAACTTTCAAAAGCTGTTGGACTTACTGTGAATGAGTATGAAAGCTTGTAACAAGGACAAAAACTTTGCAACAGGGAAGACACACTGAGGAAGTAGTTTTTTGCAATGGAAAGCAGCAACAGGGAAGACACGTAGCAGAAGTAGCAGCAAATGAAACTCGGTTTAAGCCTTAACTCGTGCTGTTGGGATATTTTAATGACGCATCAAATGTCATAAATGATATTTAAAATGGAAACCGTTATAAAATCTCAAGCGATCTGAGTGGGACAGAGTGTCAGACACGTCATAAAAAGCGGCTGCGCTAGGTACCTTTTTAGGAATTTTGGGGATTTGAGTGTTTCAATGAATGCAAAAGTTTTGAGACTTTTAAGAGTTTTAAGTTGTGGCCATGTGTTTAAAAAAAACACTTATTTAAACAAAAAGCGGGAAAAACAAAGCGGGAAAACAAAGCAACGACAAAAGAAACTATCTAACTATAATACACAGGAAAGGCGGTGCCTAATTGAAATGCTTCAAGTAGATCCCGTTGACAGGAATCTCCTCAGGCTCACCCTCCATTGTTTCAAGCTTGAAAGAATTCTGCTCTTTACAGGAATGAATCTTATAGGGGCCAGTCCATAATGATTCAAACTTACTGTGTCGACCCGGCTTGGCAGCTCTCTCATCCCATTTCAGAACAACTGATCCAACTTCAAAATGAGGGCTTGAAGTTTTCTTATCAAAACAATCTTTTATTATTTTCTGATGTTTCAATAATGATTCATGTGCTGAATCCCTTTTTTCTTGAACCTCCAGGAGCTCAGCAAGTCTGACCTGCATGGGGCCATTTTCCTCAATCTCAATTTGTTTCAATAATTGGAGAGCAGGAATCTCCAAGCTCAGGGGCATCACAGCAGGTTTACCATAGACTAATTCATAGGGGGACATTTTTGCAACTTGCTTTGGTGTAATTTTGTCTGCCCACAGTGCTATATTAAGCACTTTATGCCATTCTTTGTGATGATCAACCCCAATTCTTTTAATAAGTCTAATCAGATTCTTATTAGTTGATTCTACTAAACCATTACCCTGAGGATAATAATTGGAAGAGGTCTTCAAGTAGATTCCATACTTTAGTGCAAAATCAGATATCTTTGCCCCCAAAAATGCCTTAGCATTATTTGAAATTACAGTGCGAGGAGGCCCAAAGCGAGTAGTGATACCCTCCAGAAAATCTAGAATCACTTTCTCCATTGCTTCTTTCAGTGGGACTGCCTCACTCCATCTGGTAAAATAATCTGTGGCAGTTAGGATCTATTTGTGCCCCATACTTGACACTGGATTGATCATTCCAATGAAGTCTAGACCCCATTGGGCAAATGGTTCATCAACAATTATAGGACTAAGGGGCATTGCTGCATTCCTTCTCTTTCCTACATAGTACTGGCAAGATTGGCATTCTTTAACCAATTGATAATAGTCTGCGAATAAAGTGGGCCAGAAGTAACCTACCTGACTTATCTTTATAGCTGTGGTTCTTGCAGAAAAATGTCCACCTGACACTCCATGGTGCATCTCATGTAGTATTCTCTGGGCTTCATCTTTTTCTATGCATCTTAAAAGTATGCCATCAGTGTTTCTTCTGAAAAAAACTTGGTCAATTAAAACAAAATGAATTCCCTGTTGCCTATAGTACCTCTTCTTATCCTGAGAGAGCTCCTTTGGGAATATTCCATGTTTCATAAACTGGATCCTATTTGTGACCCAAGAATTCTGATCAACTTCTTGTATCCTCAATACATTTTCTTCCTCTGTTTCTTCAGTTATCATTTTTTCCATATCTTGAACCATATACTGGCACAAACCCTTGCCTCTGACAAGTTTAGTTGGTCTAACCTCCACATCATATTCAAGAATCTTTGTAATCCAGTTTGCTCTTTTCTCAGTGATTTCTCCTTCCATAATATATTCTTTAACACTTGGATGAGCCACTAGTATCAAAATCTTATTACCTGTGACCATGTGTCTGAATTTCTTGAGGGCTTTTACCATAGCATATGCCTGTTTCTCTACAAAGTTATACCTGGCTTCATACTCTCTAAGAGTCCTTGAGAAAAAGGCTATAGGATGCTCTCCCTCTTGTTGGTCATCTTTCTGTGTTAGGACAGCAACAACACTAAATTCTCCTCCATAAACATACATTATAAAAGACTTAGAGAAGTCAGGGTTCCTCAATACTGGGGCTGTTGAAATTGCTTTCTTGACCTCTTCAAAAGCTTCTCTCCCTTCTGCAGTCCATTTGAAAACCAGGTCTTTCTTCAGTAGCAGTGTAATTGGTCTTATTAGGCCTGCAAAGTCTGATATGAATCTACTGACAAAGTTAATCTTTCCCAAGAAGGACTGAACTGCTTTCTTATTGACAGGCAAAGACAGGTTCATTATAGCAGTGACTCTTTTTGGATCTATAGAGACTCCTTCTTTAGAAACTATATGCCCTAATAATTTACCTTGAGGTACTGCAAAAATGCATTTCTTAGGATTTAGAGATATTCCAAACTCTTGGCATCTCTTAAAAACTGCTTCTAAATGGTCAAAATGATCTGCAGCATTTTTAGAGAAAACAGTGAGGTCATCTAGGTAGATTAGAATGATTTTATTGATAATCTCTCCAAATGCTAAATCCATTGCTCTCTGAAATGTGGCTCCAGCATTTGAAAGACCAAAAGGCATCTTTGCATAGGCGAATGTTCCCCATTTTGTGGTGAAAGTAGTCTTATGCTGATTTTCATCAGCCAACCAAGTCTGGTTGTACCCAGAGAAACCATCTAGTAGAGAAAATCTCTCTGATCCAGCCACGGTCTGTAAAATTTGTTCCATAGACGGTAAGGGGTAATGATCCTTCAAGGAAGCCCTATTTAGATCCCTGAAATCTACACAGAGCCTTATGTCTCCATTATTTTTCCTGACTGGTACTAGATTGGACACCCAAGTTGAGTGTTTGATTGGGAAAATGATCTTTGATTCTAATAGTTTCTGTAACTCATCTACCATCAAAGGTTCAATCCTAGGGTTCACTGGCCTCTGCTTCTGTCTAACTGGTTTAGATCCTTCAGTCAGCTCTATAGTGTGTTGAATGATACTTCTATCATAACCATGGAGATCTTCATAGGTCCAGGCTATGACCCTATCATATTTCTCACATAAATCAATTAACCTTTTTCTTTCCTGTTGAGTGGCAGAATTTCCAACCTTCAGCCTTCTTCCCTCACTAACCTGAATCTCAGAGTAGTCCTCTTTGTTTGCTTGGAATCTCTTCTTTTCTAGGCTAGCATCTTCAGGATCAAACAAGTTTTCCAGTGTAATCAGTCCCTTAGGGAGCTTGTTTGATTTCAGTTGGATGATCTGCTCACCATATGCTTCTTCAATTTTTGGTTGTAATTGATCAGCAAATTCTCCTGACTATTACAAAAATGAGAGTACTTGAAAATCATTCTCAAAAACCTGCCAATTTTCATCATTGTCTGGGATGGTTGGTCTCACAATAACTTTGACTGACTCATTATTGACCATTAGATCAGTTAATGGATCAAACTGTGAACCAATCTATGCCATCCTATCTGCCTCAGAATTTTGGGCTCTAGGGACCACTTCTATATTGAAGGCTTCAAAATTTTCTATCAAATCCCAAATTCTGTGCCTATAAGATCTCATCCTTACATTTTTTGCTATTGCCTTCTCTCTTATTTGTTTCACCACTAGTTCTGAATCTCCTCTGACTATCAGTTTCTTAACTCCTTTCTTTTTTGCCAATATAAGTCCATGCACTAAAGATTCATACTCAGCATCATTATTGGTACAGGCAAAATGAAAGCGAATGGCTCTTAAAATCTTTTCACCATCAAGGGCAATAAGGCAAATCCCTGCTCCAGCTCCATTTTTGCTTCTGGCCCCATCAAAATGTAAGGTCCAGATTCTTGAGTCATTTATAGATTCTTGGGTCTGGGAGGACTCTTTCCTTAAGACATTAGGGATCTCCTGGTCTTCCTCAAATATAACACAAGTGCCCAAACCCGTTGAGTCATAGTTCCCAAAAGGATCACTCTGCATCATGGTTAACAACTGATTATCCTCCACTTGCTAATCATATTCAGTCCAATCCCCTATTTCTTCAACAAAGACCCTTTCCTCCTTATTTAACATGGCATGGGCTGCTTCTAATTTTGGGGTTGGTTCATTAGTAATATGGTCTTTTGACAATGGTTCTGACAGTACCTTCATCTTAGTCCCATATTTGGTCCTTATGATGAGATGAGACCAATCAAGTGACATATAACCTCCTATCTTAGCTGTGAAATCTCTGGATAGGCATAAGCCAAAAACAGGAGGAATATCTATGACTACAACATCTTGATTAACAATTATATTGGGACAAGTATAAAGTTGTAGTGGAAGTTGTTTAATTTTCCCTATTGTTTGTACAAACTTCCCATCTAACTGCATAACTCCTTTTGCAAGTGGTTCATATTTTATCTTCAAAGCATCTGCTATTTGCTTTGGCATCACTGTGGTACTAGCCACAGAGTTTATCATTGCATTGTGTAATAGCTTCTTCCCAACTATCAAAGTCAAATAAAAGGGATCTGGCTTGGATTTGCTTACCTCTGGTGCATTGTTCAGAAGTGTTGTTGTCTGCAGAGAAACAGGGTCCTTGAGCTTTTCTTTATCAGTAGGTCCTCCTTTGGCAACAGTCTGTTTAGGCACAGCTTGGCCCTGTAAAGCTTCTTGCAACAATGTTTTTTGCTTAGGAATAGCTAACATGTCCCATATTGACACATGTGCTGGAGTCCTCTTCAACTGATCCACCACATTCACAGGTCCTATTGCTTGTGCTCTGGGATAATAAGGGTATCTTGCTTTTTCTTGAACTTGTCTAGAAACTACTTGATTCTGCACTGGATGAGGTATTTCTTGCCTAGTAACTGTATTTTGATGATCTTGAAATGGTGGAACTCCCATAATTTCATTATTTGTAACTCCAGGCTGTTCCATCATCCTTCTCTTGGCTCTAGTATAGTAATCTGATTGTACCAATGGCTTCTTAGAAGTTGAAGCTTCATTTAAGAATACTAACTCTTCATCTTCAATCCATGAGAAAAGAACATGCTCAGGGGCTATTTCTTCTTCTTGCTGCAAGGACATTCCTTGCATCTAAGCCACTAGAACTGAATTTTGCATGCCAGGGGATTGATAGGGCTGAGTGTCAGAAGTATTTGCAAATTGTCCATCCACTCTTCTTTGCTCTGCTATCTTTTGTTGTAGATTACCCCTAGGACAATCTCTGGGCATATGTGCATTATTACAGGGAAAACACCAGGCATTGGTGCCATCTGCATAATTATTCTGCCCTGGGACAATCTCTCTATTTGGATTGGAAGGAACAGTCTGCAAGGGTGTGGGGACTGCAACCAGTTGGTTTGATGGCTGAGGGTTATTTTGTCTTTGGGGGCCCTGATATTGGTTTGGCTGTGGAGGAGGTCTATTTCCTTGATAGCCTTGATATTGGGGTCTGGGATAAGGATTCTGCTGTCTCTTTAGGTTAATTATTTCATTTGAAAATGTTCTCAGGATGTTCTTGACATCATCCATCTCTGAAGACTGGGTAGGGGCAGCAGCTTTAGCAGGTTGTTGGGGAAACGTGTACATGGACACAGGTGGGGTTATTGGATTAGGATTTTCCTAAGGCAATGGTAGGGTAATCTCTGGAAACATAGGCATAGGAGGCCTTGGGGACAATTTTCCAGCATCTATCAAATTATTTTCGGCTCTGACTGCATAGTCATAGGCTTCTGGCAGGGTCTGACCTCCAAGTGATTGAATCATTACTGCTATATCTGAATTTAGGGCTTTAAGATAAAACACTATGGCCATACCTGGTAATGGTCTTGCTGTAGCAGGAATCCTTTCCCAAGTCTTCTGAAATCTGGAATTGAAATCATTCATTGCCTCTTGTGGTGCCCTCTTGATGGTGATCAGTTGTAACAGAGAAGATTTATCACCCTTTTCTTTGAATCTTGCAAAGAAGGCGTCTCCAAGTTGATCCCATGTAGAAATTGAATTTGGGGTCAAAGATCTATACCAGTCCAGAGCCTTTCCCTTAAAAGAAGCTGCTAAGAGTCTTATAGCCACATTTTGCTGTGTGATCACATGTATTGCACAGACATTAGACACATCTTGTAGATGCTCTTCAGGTGTTTTGAAATCCTCCCCACTGAATTTGGGCAGAGCTTTCAGGGCATTTGCTGGAATAGGATCCCAAGTGGCTGGAAGTACTGGGAGAATCAAGGCACTGCCAGTATTCCAATTTGCATAGTTCCTTGGGGCTACAGGTGCTCCCATGTTTGCACTTGAGGTTGATGTAAACTGATTGACCCTTCTTCTTGAATTATTTATCAATGGTGATAAAAGAATACCTAGGTTCATAGCTGATTGAGCTCTTGTCACAGGTCCACAGCTCTGACTCCTCGTGACTCTCCGGCTCATGCAGTCTTGAAAGAAACTTCAAGAAATGGTCCCACCGGGCGTGCCAAAAACTGTTGATGCTCAGAATTGCGCTGTTTCCAACACCAACATGGGAAACTCTGAAATGTGGGAAGCTTTTCAGAGTGACCTCCAGATTTTAAAGAAGCTGGCTCTTCTTTATCTCAAAAGCGTTTGGGAAAAAAGGGGAGAATGAAACAGAATCACAAATGTAACTAAAAAGGAAACTAAAATTATGGCGATGCGCCTGAATGTAATTTTGTATCTCAACACTTAAGTACAGTGAAACTATTTTAAGATTTAGTCACATTAAAGAGCCAAATGCATGATCAATGTAACAGATTAAAGACAAATAGAATCAAAGGCTCACAAATCAGAATGCTTTGTAATAACACAGAAAATATCAGCGAATCAAGAAAACAAAACAAAGGCAAATGATATTACTGGCGACCACAAAAGATCCTCAAACTTCTCTAACAATCTGTGATGCAGAAAATCTCTATATCCTCCATGTTGTATATATCTCGCACGGTGATCTGAACCCATACTTATAGCATGCAACTGGCCCAAAGATTGCCTGCATGATCAAATCTCAATGGCCTAACCAAACTGGCGGTTAACTGAAGGTATCTGACAGAGGATCTCCTTTGAATCAAAAATGGTTGGCCACTCTGCAAATTCATTGGCTGCAATAGATACATGTAACCCCACATACTTGAATCGGGGAGGGATGCGTGGCAGCTCTCTGATAGTCTTTGCGACTATAAACCCTTGAAATAGCCGGCATTCATACGTGCCTCTTTCTTGAAACTCCCTCATCTTTCTAGATCAATTAGAAATAAACACCTGGCATCCTCCGCGTGACTTAACAAACTGCTTCTTCCTCAGGAAATACCAGAATCTGACACTTGGCAGCGTCTGCGGCCCTTCCAAAAACACATGGCATTTTCTGCTTTATTCTGAGTCTTTACTGTGGCTTATACTAAGAGCGCTCGGGCTCCGCCACCTGTCACGGTCCGCTGAACTTTGAAACTCAAGAAATATTAAAATTGGGACCCACCATACTTCTGCGCCTGAGCAGCCTCAAAAAGAAAAAGGGACAGATGGCGCCTTCCGCTTACATGAGAGACTGTGGACGTGGTAGCTTCCACTGCTCTTTGAGAAACTTTAGAAACTTTACAGGGTCTTGCGGAAGATGATACTTGGCGGCTTCCGCTGTAGTCTGAGAAACTTTTGAAACTTTAACAAAACCTCTGTGGACGTTGCCACTTGGTACCCTCCGCGCAACTCCAAGAAACTTTATAGAAACATTACGGACTTATAAAGATCACGCGGATGGTGACAGATGGCACACTCCGCTAAAGTTATAGGAATATTAGCGGGGTCCACTATACTTCCTTTACTTAGCGCTGAAAACAAAAGGAACCTGCGGAAGATGACACTTGGAGCTTTCCGTAGAAACCTTATGGGACACGCAGTACCTTCCGTGAAACTTCAGGAAACTTTAGAAACACCCTCCGCTTCTGCCACTTGGCGCCTTCCGCGCTCACCAAAACTCTAAAAAGGGGCCCGCTACATTACAAGAAACCTTCAACAGGAACGTTTGAAACTTTGACGAAACTTGAATGGGTGCCTACACCTAGCGGCTTCCGCCTTATTGCAAAAGATACGTGGCACTCTCCACGGCTACTCTGAGAAACTTTATAAAGTATCACGGCTGTTGACACGTGGTGGTTTTCGCTGCACCGAGAGAAACTTAAAAAGGGGCCCGCCAGACTTCTTTGTAAAAAGGCTTTGAAACTTATAAAAACGGATCCTCGGATGCCGACACTTGGCGACTTCTGCAGGACTCAAAAGGGACGCGTGGCTTCATCCGCGGAACCTTCAGCAACTGTATAATATATCTCAGGTATTGACACTTGGCAACTTCCGCTGAACTCTGGGACTTAGCAAAATTTTCAAAAATGGGAAACCCTCGCACCCGCACTTTGTGCCCACACTGTGTGTCAAAAACCCTTGCTGCAAAACTGAAGTACTCAGAAACAAAACTGGACCCGCATAGCCTAAACTCAAAATTCAAAATGTAGAGTATTTTACTCTACAGTTAGAATTAGGATTAAGGTTAGGGTTAGAATTAGGGTTATTGTTAGACTTAAAATTAGGGTTATAGTTAGAGTACAATCAAGGTTATGATTAGAATTAGGGTTAGGGTTAGAGTTAGGATTAGGATTCCTATTAGAATTAGGGTTAAAGTTAAGGTGGGTTACTATTAGAATTAGGCTAAGAATTAGAGTTATAGTTAAGGTTAGGGTTCAAATTAGAGTTAGGGTTAGAGTTCAATTAGGGTTAAGGTTAGTATTAAGCTTAGGGTTAGGGTTCAAATTATAGTCAGGCTTAGGGTTAGAGTTAGGGTTAGGGTTAGGGTTAGGGTTAGGGTTACAATTAGGATTAGGGTTAGGTTGAGTTAGGATTACAATTATCAATGTGGTTAGGGTTAGGGTTACAATTAGGGTTAATGTTAGAATCAGGTTAGGGTTATAATTAGGGTTAGGGTTGGAATTAAGGTTAGGGTTAGAGATAGAATTAGGGTTACTAAATTAAGGTAAGCATTAGAGTTACAATTAGGGTTAGGGTGAAATCATAGATAGAATTAGGATTAGGGTAAGGGTTAGAATTAGGGTTATTGTTAGATTTAAAATTAGGGTTATAGTTAGGGTAGAATCAGGGTTATGATTAGAATTAGGATTAGGTTAGGCTTAGAGTTAAGATTAGGGTTCCTATTAGAATTAGAGTTAGAATTAAGGTGGGTTACTATAGAATTAGGGTAAGAATTAGAGTTAGGGTAAGCATTAGAGTTACAATTAGGTTTAGGGTTACGATTAGGGTTAGGGTTAGGGATAAAGTTAGAATTAGGGTTAGGGATAGGATTAAAATCATAGTTAGAATCAGGATTAAGGTAAGGGTTAGAATTAGGGTTATAGTAGGTTAGAATCAAAGTTATGATTAGAATTAGGGTTAGAGTTAGGCTTAGAGTTAGGATTAGGGTTCCTATAAGATTACACTTAGCATTGTTTTATAAGCCTTAAAACCCTCAACCTAATCGTATTGCTAAATCTAACCTTATTTAACATAATTTCAACACTAATTTTAGTCGTAACACTAATTTTAGTCGTAACTCTAATAATAATGCCAACCCTAATGCTAACCATAATGTAAACCCTAATTGTATCCCTAACCATAACTAGATATAATTAGGGTAAAATTTAGAATTAGGGTCAGGGATATAATTAGGGTTACAATTATGGTTAGAATTAGGGTTATAGTTATAATTAGATTTAGGGTTAGGATTTCAATTAGGGTTACAATAGGGTTATTATTAGGGTTAAGGTTAATGATAGAATTAAGGTTAGCAATACAATTAGTGCTAGGTATAGAATTAGGGTTAGGGTTACAGTGCAAATTTAATTTATAAATAGGGAAATATATAACCAAAGGATTGGGGTTAGAATTAGGGTTAGGGTTAGGGCTAAAATTAGAGTTAGGTTTACGATTATAATTAGTTTTACAATTAGGGAAAATATATATTTAACCAATTATGATTACAATTAGGGATAGAATTCGAAATAACAATAGAATTAGAGTTAGGTTTACAATTAGAATTAGGGTAAGAATTAGAGTTAGGGTAAGCATTAGAGTTATAGTTAGGGTTAGGGTTAGGGTGAGGTGTAGAGTTAGGGTTAGAATTTAGGTTAATATTATCATAGTTAATATATTAGGATTATAGTTAGAATTAGGATTAAGGTAAGGGTTAGAATAAGGGTTATTGTTAGATTTAAAATTAGGGTTATAGTAGGGTAGAATCAGAGTTACGATTAGAATTAGGGTTAGGGTTAGGATTATCGTTCCTATAAGATTACGCTTACCATTGTTTTATAAGCCTCAAAACCCTCAACCTAATCGTATTTCTAAATCTAACCTTATTTAACATAAGTTTAACCATAATTTTAGCCGTAACTCTAATAATAACACTAACCCTAATGCTAACCATAATCCCAACCCTAGTTTTTACCCTAATTATATTTCTAACCCTAAACCTAACCCTAACCTTAATCCTAACACTAAAGCTAATGATAACCCTAATTATAATAAATAGATTAATTGTAACTCTAATTGTAACCTAAACACTAACCCTAACCATAATTTAAACCCCTAACTCTAATCCTAAATATAATATATAATATAATCATATTTAGAATTATTATATAATATATTATATAATTTTAATTATTATAAATAAATAAATATTATAATATATTATAATAATATATCTAATATATATTATAATATTATATTATAATTATAATAATTCATATAATTATATAATATAATTTATAATATAGATTAGATATATTATTATAATATATTATAATAATTATTTTTTAGGGTAAGTGCCACCAAAGGGGGTGGCTCCCTATATTAATATCAGAAATAAAAATGACATAGCGTTAGAGATGGTGTTTATCCCATCTACCATTACATTGATTCGCTCAATCTGTTAAGCCGAATACAGGTCTCCATAAACACTAACAAAATTGGCAAATGGAGCCATGTCATAGTTGTCTAAACCTTCCCTAAATATTCCCAAGGATTGTGCTGCAATTTGCTTCTTGTTGATTGCCTATGCACCAAAGACTCCAACATTGAGCCCTTTCTTGGGATTTACATGAATGTTTGTGATGGAGTTGATCACCTCAGAGATAATGTCTTCCTTGACAGTGAAGTGGGTGAATCTAGAAGCACCAGTCATGCTTCTCGTTGCCTGTGCCACATTGATGCAGTAAAGTTCCATGATTTCCTTGCCATGCTTGTGGCCTCTTTGTAGAAGCTGCTCTGCAATTATTTGCTTGATTGTGTTCTTTAGGCCTGACTCCTGAACTTTGAACAACCTACCCATATGTTGCTTCTAGTTTTCATCCTCGCAACAACATGTGAGACCAGACTTCCTTCCTCCTGCCATTTTCTTCTTTCTGTGGGACTCCCTTCCACTTAAGTTGGGCTATGAGTTGTATCCAAAACTCTCAAGTAGTTCTAATGGAAGCTTTTTGTATTGAAAGGTCAACTTTATAGATCCACTCTGTGCCTCTCTCTTACTTGCTTTTAGATTTTCTTACCTCCGAATCCATCTCCTTGGATTTCTTCCCATCCTATAGATTTCGACAATCTTGTTTTCTAGTTGACCATGAAGTATGTGAGCTGGTGAGTCTAATTTTGTCACAAGGAAATGATGTCATACTCTGAAATTGCTCTGCTTTCTAATCTTGGATATCTTTGTTGGCCTTTGGCCCATGAGTTTAAGATCTTTAATCCTTTCCATTGCCCCTACGGGTCTGTTGATCTTTGGTAATTGAACCCCTTTGTCCGTCCTAATTACCTTTGATTAGGGGTTAGTTTTTAGTCATCCTTCTTCTAGGCTTAGAGTCTGCTGGATTTCGAGAGCCCGCCAATAAATATATTATAATAATTATTAAATATAATATTATATTATAATAATTCATATAATTATATAATATAGTTAGAATTAGGCTTGCCTCTCCCGATGCTACTAGCATATTTATATTTTATAAAATATATCTAAAGTACATCAAGAGATATCCTTCTCGAGGTGCCTAATGTTAGGATTAGTGATTAAAAAATAGGCGCCTCGAGAAGGATATCTCTTGACGTACTTTAGATATATTTTATAAAATATAAATATGCTACTAATAACACTAAGCCTAATGCTAACCATAATCCCAACCCTGATTATATTCCTAACCTGAACTAAATATAACTAGGGTAAAGTTTAGAATTAGGGTTAGGGATACAATTAGGGTTACGATTGTGGTTAGAACTTGGGTTAGAGTTATAACTAGAATTAGGGTTAGGATTTCAATTAGGGTTACAATAGGGTTATAATTAGGGTTAAGGTTAATGATAGAATTAAGGTTTGTGGTACAATTAGTCTAGGTAGAGAATTAGGATTAGGGTTATAGTGCAAATTTAATTTATAAATAGGGAAATATGTAACCAAAGGGTTGGGGTTAGAATTAGGGTTAGGGTTAGGGACAAAATTAGAGTTAGGGTTATGATTAGAATTAGTTTTACAATTAGGGAAAATATATATAACCAATTATGATTACGATTAGGATAGAATTAGAAATAGTAATAGGATTAGAATTAGGTTTACGATTAGAATTAGGGTAAGAATTAGAGTTAGGGTAAGCATTAGTGTTATAGTTAGGGTTAGGGTTAGGCTGAGGGTGAGGGCTAGATTTAGTGTTATAATTAGGGTAATGCATCCCTAGAGTGTTAGACCAACAAGTGCAAAATTACAGAAATAATTATTTTTTTATTAAAGCAAGAATTTGCAATAACAGTAACCAACGATATCATAATACACATCAAAAGAAAAGTGCACCTCTAACTCCTCTAAGGAAACATAATTGCATCAATAGATCATAAAAGTCTAAACAACACAAGAGATAAACATCATGCTACTATAGATAAGAACCACTGTTACAATGCAAGGAAAGTTAATTTACAAAGCTATAGTACAAGATTACAAGGCCGATCATATCGGTTACAATAAATACATATAAAAGTATGCAACATCAAGAATTGGATCACTTCTGCACTGAACTCGATCTGATTCTCCAAGAAGACCAATAGATAGCTCTACCTCCCAACCATGTGGAACCCTGAGGTCTACCCCACCGAGCTAGGATATAACAATGAGGTTCTACTAGGACAAGGTTACAACCATGAACACAACCACAAGATCCAGACTCCATGTAGACAAACAACATATCCAGACTGTACAGACCCGAGTACTCCACAAGACAGATCAAACAACAGGCTAAGATCAACCAAGATGACAAGACTTCACTCCAGAGATAACAACCAATAAGAAACAACAAAACTCTGTAAGGAGAGTGTCATCGCATGGTCCTAGAATGGGTTACCCAGGCCATCTACTACCAGAAGTTGGCCCCCATCTATGGTTACCCTGGCAGCCTCTCTTTAGGCACTAGCCCCATAGGGTGACACATGCAGAGCTAACAGGTCCTCTCATGGAGACAAGGAGGTCAGACTTGCCAACCAAGCCTTCTCATCCCATCCTTAGCCTGTGAGAGCACTCAAGGCACGGGTGATGTATCTTACTTATCTTGTTAAGTGTTTTAATACCCCAACCCTCCTAATTACATTATTAAGTTTCCACTTGCTTACAACTTCCATGGGGTTACCCAGGCGGCCTCTCACTAGGCACCGGCCCCACCATGAAAGCCACTCCTTTAGCGTTCTCTGATTAACCATACATACCCCACATACAAGGATAAAGTCACAAATCAGTTCTGACCCATAACTTACGCCATTCACTGGGCCACAATTTGTGGCAACACAATCTGGAAACCAAACTGACACAAGTAACAAGACCAACTGTTAAGCCTTGGGTCGATAATGGAGTTCTTTACTAGGTTACCATAGTACCTTTCCCAACATGGAAACTAGGTTACAACAACCATGACCATAAATGAAAAATGACAAGGGATCAAGAGAAAGAGAAAGCACAACACCAATATAACCTTGCCACTATACCACACTGGATTCCAAGGTGACAAGTCTCTGGAGTTACACAGATCTATCATGACAATCAAAATCAACTAACCAAACATGTCACTTACCAACTTAACCTCTTACGGAACTCACATGCACACCATTGCACTAATTAGACAAAGCACAATCACAAGACTCAACACTGAAAAGATTGCAATGAGCCAAAATCATCACTAGTATACTTTGGTTCAGGGTCAATAATAACATCGAAGAGTATATAACAAAACATTAATCAAGCTATTTTACTATAGACTCAAGAAAAGGCTTACTTTCTCTCTTAAGTTTAACTCACAGACTTACTTATACTAACGTATTCCAATCACATCACAAGGCTCTAAAACTACAACTAGATCATCATTTTTCAATTATTCTACTCAAGTTATAGAACAATGAATTTGTTAAAATTTAATCACTAATACTAATAAGAGACACCATATTTTGCCCACCAAATTTCCTAAATTACAGTGAAAACTGTACATCGTGGATAACATTTAAAGTTCAAAATAATAGGTCCTAACATGAACTATTAGGATGACGAAAATATGCTACAATTTACAAACATGGTTATCCAAAAGACAAAAAATTAATAATAATTACTTAACCTAAAAGTCAACTACCATTTAATAATCTAAAAGGATAACACCTAACAAAGAAAGATCACATTGCAAGGAAGGATGAACTTTAAAACTAATCTCCTAGGCACAAGATATTCCTTATCGATTCTCCTAAATTTTAATTATTTTAGATAGGTTAAGACATTATAATTAATAATGGTAACATTTGGTTACACAAATCTTAATTTGCTTTTAACCACCAAACAAGAACATTTCTAAAATATACAAGTGTGCTAAGAGCGAGGTCAAAATGTCATCTATATAATACTTTCCTATAATCTTAAGTCACTAGAAAACATACTAACAACTTCAACCAATTGCTACAACCTATTCAAATTCCTAACATACTACATTTCCAATATCCAAATCGATCCCTATGAAATATCCTATAAGCAGTCTAATTCTTATAATAATTTTAAAGAACTCCACCCCATCATCAATTAAATGGTGACTTTCTAATACAAGGCACTTTAGTAGCTAATCTCATCTATTAAGACATCAGGGAACTTCACTACACTAACATACTGCACTACCAATCGGGCTCTAAAGATTCTTTCCCCAAAACCCACTAAGACTACTAATTTCCATCTAGAACCCACAAATCGCACAATGAAAGCATAGAAGGAAGTCAAATTTCAGAGGTTAAGAATGGGAAGGAGACCCAGATGCTAGGAAATGACACAAGCTGGCTGGCTGCAGCATACAACCATCAGGAAGGCAGCGACACCAGATATGGAGGCACGGCCCTCAGAAGTGTTAAGTTTGAAGATGCCTGCTAGAGGAAGGCAGGGGAAACTGTATTACAGTCAAGACTCAAGTCGGGTTTAATAGGGTCGACAACATTTCGGTAGAAAGGATGTCGTACGACGGCCAAGGATAAAGTCGACCACAACAATCAAAAATTTGGTATGGGTCGACCATCAAACTTTTCCCATGTGCATCTTGGCAAACTAAAGTTTCTAGTTTAATGATTAAGAGAGAAAATTAAGAATGGCCAAATTGTCAAAAGGGTTTCAAGTCATTTCCTCTAGATCATTTATTAGAAGTTAAGGCCTGAAAAGAAGACATTGGAATCATTTTGGAATTGATTGGATTTAATTGAAAAGTGCATATATTTTGCCATACCATAATTTTCTCCAGGAGTTAGAATGATAGCCGACTGGGACAAAATATACTTTGCTATAGAGGTTGCATGAGCCTTACAAATTGATGTGGGCTGCTACAGAGACCAACACTAAAAGTTGAAAAATGAATTGATGGATGGGCAAGATACCATGATAACGAAATTTGAGGAATTAAGT
Source organism: Cunninghamia lanceolata (assembly GCA_027924645.1). Taxonomy (NCBI): domain Eukaryota; kingdom Viridiplantae; phylum Streptophyta; class Pinopsida; order Cupressales; family Cupressaceae; genus Cunninghamia; species Cunninghamia lanceolata. The sequence goes on from BSBN01000599.1 coordinate 6,181,626, forward strand.
GGAAAAGACTTACAAGTTCATCAATCAAGACAGAGAAGAAAATGTCATCGTTAAAGAAAAGTTCAAGAATCGATCTACAGGTGAAAATTGCAGTGATCCATCAGAGAAAAAATAGGTTGAGGTTGAAAAGATTACTTGAAGAATCAAAGGTTTTACCATTCCTTCCAGCAAACAACCAACAAGAGCAAGGAGTTTACAAACGTGACAAGGGTGACTAACAGGTCGATTCTATGCCAGAGACCCTCAACAAGAAACCTAAATTCTACAGAGCAACAAAGACAAGAAAACATAGGATTCACAAGACATATCTGAAAAATTCATGCTTCAGAGTTGAAACTTCTTCCCAATTTCCTTCCCTTTCTCTGCCCACTATTTCTCTAAAAACCTCCTCTTCCCCCAAAAAACCACTAGAACCAAACATAACCACAGACATAAAACCCCCCCTCACACCAAATTTCTCTGAGACCAAAAATAGGCAACAGCCATTAATTCCAGTAACGCCCAAATTAATTACACAATCCCTCTTCATAAGGAAAATTTGAAATTTTTCTTAACATAGAGATTCTCAAATCTCCAAATATATCTGATAACTCTCAACAATAAATTATTCACCCAAAATAAATTTTTAAATCAAGTATGTACTAATTACCTCTAAAAACAACTTAAGACTCATAAACATTTAAAACATTACAATATCTAATTTTACCAATAATAGACTTTACTTCAACAATAATCAAATTTTACGACAATATAAAAATGTTATAAGATTTAGCATAAGGGTAACAAGGAACACAAAGACAAGATTAAACAACTCAACAATGTTCCACAACACATGATGAACGACAACAAGAAATAAGGATCAATGTCACATCACGACACAAGACTACAATAAGGACTAGAATCGCAATAGCGGAATAAACCTCATGTTATCTCTGTCACTTTATCCATGGTGTAGGGCCTACTCAGGCCTACTAAGTCAGGTGGATTCGAGACTCGGTACTTGCAACCTGCATGAAAGCCAATGGGTTATATATGATCAACTGTATATATATATCAACACACACTGAGACGGAGAATCGCGGCATAGTAGGGTGCTCGATCTGAGCAGTACTACACCGTCCCCATTCTGAAACAAATCTATAACTATTTCTATATAAAAACAAATGCATAAACATGATATTATCAAATCATCACTAAACATGTCCATCTCATCATACATAACAACAATACCATCATAATCTCATTTCACATGTCAGAATTAGATCAGTCGAATATAATCTATCATAATCAGAATAAGCATAAACCATAGTCTCAATAGGTCAAATGTCTCAGAAATGTCTAGATGCAGAGAAAAGGCTAACAATTGTCTCAGATCAAGTAGAGAGTAATGCAAAACTAACAACTATCACAAGCCAAAAATGAGGGGGCATTACATCCTCCCCCTAGAGTCAGGCTTACTCCTGGATGCCTGCACACAAAGAAGGGTATAACTCTCTCATCCTAGAAGCATCCTCCTAGGTAGCAGAAATATCATCATTAGGATCCCACTGGACCCTGACTTGCTCCACGTCTCTGCCCCTGAGAGCGAGTCTCCTGTGCTGTATAATGGCTACGGGCTCCAAAGCTAGCTGCCCATCCTCTACCTGTAGAGCAGTCCAATCAAGAATATGAGTAATATCTGGATGATAAGGTCTAAGTACAGAAACATGAAACACATCATGGATGCGTGAAAGGCTGCGCGGAAAAGCAAGATGATAAGCAACAGGACCGATCCTCTCCAACACCTCAAAAGGTCCAACAAAGCGTGGTGCTAGCTTAGAGCCCTTTCTATAATGGATTGGACTCTTTCACGGTCGCACACGCAAGAACACCTGATCACCAACTGAAAACTGTTGATCAATCCTATGAGCATCTGCATACTTCTTCTATCTGTCTTGAGTTGCCACCAAATGCTCTCTGATCCTCTCGACCTGCTGCTCCATATCTCTAAGCATATCAAGACCAAGAAGGACTCTATCCTTGAGATGATCCCAACTCAACGGGGTCCTATAAGGGCGACCATACAAAGCCTGAAATGGAGACATGCTGATAGCACTGTGATATCCATTATTATAGGCAAACTCCACCAGGTACAGGTAGTCCTCCTAACGACTCTGTTGATCCATCACATACATCCTAAGCATATCCTCGAGAACTTGATTAACCCTCTCTATCTGACCATCAGTCTCAGGATGGTAGGCTGAACTAAAGTTTAGCTATGTCCCCAAGGCATGCCGCAAAGAAGTCCAAAGAGCAGATGTGAACACTAGATCCCTATTGGAGATGATCCTATGAGGAATCCCATGAAGTCTGACGATGTCCTCCATGAACACTCTGGCCACCGTAGAATCATTGTAAGAGGAACGTACAAGAGAGAAGTGAGCCACCTTCATCAACCTATCCATAGTGTCGATGAGAGGATACCAGCAAACCAATAATGAAGTCAATCGAAATGATGTCCCACTTCCACTCCAGAATCAAATGAGGCTGCAAAAGACCTACAGGATCCTGATGCTCCGTCTTCACCCTCTGACACTCAAGACATCTCGACACAAAATTAGCAATATCCCTCTTCATGCCACTCCAAAAGTACAGCTGGCGCAGATCTGCATGCATCTTCATAACACCCGAATGTGTAGAATATGGTGCTTGATGCGCCTCAGACAACACTAGGGTTCGAAGACCCTCAGAACTAGAAACATAGGTACGGCCCAAATGTCACAAAAGACCATCCGACTCAAGAGAGTAACCAGAAAATCTACCCTCTAAAGCTCTACCAAACTCAATCTCAGACTTCACCTCCTGGTACCAACTGTCAGAAGGAAGCGCTGTGAGAATCTGACCTCTCAAATCAACTAAAAGAGAGATTGCTAAGATCTCATGCCTCCGACGACTAAGAGCATCTGCCACCACATTCTCTTTGCTCTAAATATACTTGACCTCAAAGTCATACTCGCACAAGAACTCCATCCAATACCTCTACCTCACATTCAAGTTTGGCTGCGTGAAAATATACTGCAAGCTATGATGATCACTGTGCAGGTCAAACTGATGCCCTAAGAGAAAATGCCTCCATCTCACCAAGGCATGCACAACTATGGCTAATTCTAGATCATGAGTAGGATAGTTCAATTCATGATCCTTGAGTTTGCGAGACTCATAGGCAATCACGTGACCATCTTGCATCAGAACTACTCCTAAACCCTCCAAAGAAGCATCTGTACAAACAACAAAGTCCCCTGTAGGATCAGGAACTGCTAAAATAGGTGCACTGGTCAACTACTCCTTAAGGGTTTGAAAATCTTCCTGACACTGCTCTGACCAAACAAACTTCTTCCCTTTCCTCTGAAGAGAAGTAATAGGATGAGCAATCCTCGAAAACCCCATAGCAAATCGGTGATAGTAGCCTGCCAAAGGCATAAAACTATGGACCTCAGAAACATTAGTAGGTGTAGGCCAATCCATAATAGATTGGATATTCGAGGGATCCACTGCAATACCCTCTCCAAAGATGACATGACCTAAATACTTCAACTCCATCTGAAAGAACTCACATTTCAACAAATTAGCATAAAGTAGATTTTCTCTCAGACACAGCAACACTTGACGCAACTGCTCCTCATGCTCCTCCATAGTCCTCAAATAGATCAATATATCATCAAGAAACACAAGGACAAACCTGTCGAGATAAGTGTGGAAGACACCATTCATCATGCTCATAAAAACTGAAGGTGCATTCGTCAACCCGAATGGTACTACTATGAACTCATAATGTCCATAACGGGTACGAAATGTCATTTTGTGAATATCTGCCTCAAAAATCTACAACTGATGATATCCTGACTTAAGGTCAATTTTAGAGAACACCTTGGCTCCCTCAAGCTGATCGAACAAATCATCGATCCGAGGCAAGGGATACCTATTTCTTACTGTCACCTTATTGAGCTGTCGATAATTGATACATAACCGCAGAGATCCATCCTTCTTTTTCACAAAGATCACAGGTGCTCCCCAAGGAGAAACACTAGGATGAATGAACCCTTTGGCTAATAGCTCCTTCAACTGCAGTTGAAGCTCCTTGAGCTCTTGAGTAGTCATCTTGTATGGAGCTCAAGAGATAGGCTTTGCATTGGGAACCAGATCAATCTTGAAGTCGATGTCACACTTAGGTGGTATCCCTGGAATATCAGATGGGAAAACATCAACATACTCTCTCAAAATTGGGTGATTGTCATGAGATGCCTCTTGACTCTCCTCCATCTCCAAATCAGTAACAGACACTGCAAAAAGCTGACATCCCTGACGCATGCATCTCTTAAGCTGCATAGCAGAAATCATACATAGGGAAATAGGTCTCTGAACTCCTACCACCTCCACCTCTGCATCAGAATCATCCACACATCTAATAGACTTATGTCGACAATTGATCACCGCCCGATGGGCCTCTAACCAATCCATCCCCAAAACTACATCATATGAACCAAGGGGTAGAATACGAAGGTCTATAGAAGTAGATAGAGAGCCAATCCTCAATTCACACCCTAAAACTAGAGACTCAACTGCTACCTTAGCCCTAGAAGCTAACTCAACCTACCACCTATCATCCTGCTTTGTTGCCACTAAGCCACAATGCTCCACAAGAGGTGATATAAACAAATCAGATGCACCAGAATCAAATAGAACAGAAAAATCAATACCTCACATGCAACCAGAAGTCTCCACCATAGTGCCCTGATGCTCTACCTGTCAATTATCCACCACTGCAAAGACTCTATATGACCTACCTGCATCACCAACCATTGGCTCAGATGCCACCGGTCGATGTTCAAACCTTGATGCACCCTTCTGCAGGCACTGCCTAGCAATATGGCCTTGTTGGCCACAAGAGAAGCACCTGGTGCCTCTACCAAAACCACCGTCACCCTGAAAAGTACTAGACTGTTGGAAACTGCCTCTACTCACTACGGATTGCATACTCTAAGCTAGCTAATCAAAGTGATTGCGCTTATTGCGCTGCCAAGACTGGTCTTTCTTAGCTTGAAATCTATTACCTTGCTGCGGCTGATAATTTTTCTGTTTGGCCTAAGAGTGTTGCTGCTGACCACTCTTTGAGGGTGCATGAGATCCTGAAGCCTAAGTATGTCCACCTTGCGAACCAAAACTTGAAGAAGGTGCACTACCAATCTGCACTCCTGTATGTCCACCGAGTGACAGCCAAATTCTCTTCCACTAACTGGGCTTTCTCCACTGCCACCTCCATAGACTTAGGTTCAAAATGTTGTACCAACATAGACTCATCATCTCTGATACCCGCATACTGCTTGACCTCATAAAATCTGTGCTCATACTGCTCAACTGTCATGGCCATTTGTCTTAGCTCATGGAACTCATCTGCATGACGCTGCCTCCAACGGTTAGATAGAAAGCGGGCATTGAATCTCTCTAAGAATAACTCCCAAGACATAGTGCTAATGTCTAAATGCAGCTTCTGCTCCTCTAGCTGCCACCAAGTCGAAGCAAACCCTCAGAGATGCAAAATAGCACATCTAGCTTTGGTGTTTCTTCCATAAGGATGCATGGCAAAACACCTACCTAAGTCCAATAACCAAGTCTCTACCTCAAGAGCTCTACCAGATCCATCAAAGATGGGAGGGCGTGCTCTCATTAGATCTCTCATATGGCTGGCTAGTGTGGCCTCCTGCTCAGCTGTCAACTCCCTACGCCTGGGTGATCTCTCTCTCTCTAGGACCCAGCTAGTCTACCTCCTGACCCCCTCTAGGCTGCTCAACCTCCTATCTAGGACCTAATTGAGCAAGAGCCTCCTCAAGTAACTGTCATAATTGGGTTCCCTCAGGCTGGCCTTAACCCTCCATATTCTAACCTCTGCCTTCATGGGCACTCTCATTAGGAGAACTGGGAGGAGGTGTACTGCCACCATCTCTCCCATGACCCCTGCCTCTGCCACGGCCTCGGCCCCTACCTCTAGGCATCTACCTACAACACCAAAAGATGATTTATTACACACAGAAAGGAAAACAACAGTTAATCCACAAAGTTTAAGCACTAGGTCACATAATGGGCTCAATTATAACAAGAGTACCCAGTGTTTAAACTTGGCTCTAATACCAAATGTGATGCCCCATCATGCATCCCTAGAGTGTTAGACCAACAAGTGCAAAATTACAGAAATAATTTTTTTTTTAAAGCAAGAATTTCTAATAATAGTAACCAACGATATCATAATACACATCAAAAGAAAATTGCACCTCTAACTCCTCTAGGGAAACATTACTGCATCAATAGATCATAAAAGTCTAAACAACACAAGAGATAAACATCATGCTACTATAGATAAGAACCACTGTTACAATGCAAGGAAAGTTAATTTACAAAGTTACAGTACAAGATTACAAGGCCGATCCTATCAGTTACAATGAATAGATATAAAAGTATGCAACATCAAGAACTTGATCACTTCTGCACCGAGCTTGATCTGATTCTCCAAGAAGACCAATGGATAGCTCTACCTCCCAACCATGTGGAACCCTGAGGTCCACCCCACCGAGCTAGGAGAAAATAATGAGGTTTTGCTAGGATAAGTTACAACCATGAACACAACCACAAGATCCAGACTCCATGTAGACAAACAAGATATCCAGACTATACAAACCTGAGTACTCCACAAGATAGATCAAACAACAGGCTAAGATCAACCAAGACGATAAGACTTCACTCTAGAGATAATAACCAATAATAAACAACTAAATTGTGTAAGGAGAGTGTCATCACATGGTCCTAGAATGGGTTACCCAGGCTATCTACTACCAGAAGCTGACCCCCATCTATGGTTACCCTAGTAGCCTCTCTCTAGGCATTGGCCCCATAGGGTGACACATGCGGAGCTGACATGTCCTCTCATGGAGACAAGGAGGTCGACCTTGCCAACTAGGCCTTCTCATCCCATCCTTAGCCTGTGAGAGCACTCAAGGCATGGGTGAGGTATCTTACTTATCTTGTTAAGTATTTTACTACCCCAACCCTCCTAATTACATTATTAAGTTTCCACTTGCTTACAACTTCCATGGGGTTACCTAGGCGGCCTCACTAGGCACCGGCCCCACCATGAAAGCCACTCCCTTAGCATTCTCTGATCAACCATACATACCCCACATACAAGGATAAATTCACAAATCAGTTCTGACCGATAACTGACGCCATTCACTAGGCCACAATTTACAACAACACAATCTAGAAACCAAACTGACACAAGTAACAAGACCAACTATTAAGCCCTGGGTCGGTAATGGAGTTCTTTACTAGGTTACCACAGTACCTTTCCCAACATGGAAACTAGGTTACAATAAATATGACCATAAATAAAAAACGACAAGGGATGAAGAGAAAGAGAAAGCACAACACCAATATAACCTTGCCACTATACCACACTGGATTCCAAGGTGACAAGTCTCTGGAGTTACATAGATCTATCATGACAATCAAAATCAACTAACCAAACATGTCACTTACTGACTTAACCTCTTACGGAACTCACATGCACACAATTGCACTAATTAGACAAAGCACAATCACAAGACTCAACATTGAAAAGATTGCAATGAGCCAAAAGCATCACTAGTATACTTTGGTTTAGGGTCAATAATAACATCGAAGAGTATAAAACAAAACATAAATCAAGCTATTTTACTATAGACTCAAGAAAAGGCTTAATTTCTCTCTTTTAATTTTAATTCACAGACTTACTTATACTAACATATTCCAATCACATCACAAGGATCTAAAACTACAACTAGATCATCATTTTTCAATTATTCTACTCAAGTTATGGAACAACGAATTTGCTAAAACTTAATCACTCTAATACTAATAAGAGACACCATATTTTGACCACCAAATTTCCTAAATTACAGTGAAAACTGTACACGTGGATAACATTTAAAGTTCAAAATAATAGGTCCTAACATGAACTATTAGGATGACGAAAATATGCTACAATTTACAAACATGGTTATCCAAAAGACAAAAAAAATTAATAATAATTACTTAACCTAAAATTCAACTACCATTCAATAATCTAAAAGGATAACACCTAACAAAGAAAGATCACATTGCAAGGAAGGATGAACTTTAAAACTAATCTACTAAGCACAAGATATTCCTTATTGATTCACCTAAATTTTAATTATTTTAAATAGGTTAAGACATATTATAATTAATAATGGTAACATTTGGTTACACAAATCTTAATTTACTTTTAACCACCAAACAAGAACATTTCTAAAATATACAAGTGTGCTAAGAGCGAGGTCAAAATGTCATCTATATAATACTCTCCTATAATCTTAAGTCACTAGAAAACATACTAACAACTTCAACCAATTGCTATAACCTATTCAAATTCCTAACATACTACATTTCCAATATCCAAATCGATCCCTATGAAATATCCTATAAGCAGTCTAATTCTTATAATAATTTTAAAGAACTCCACCCCATCATCAATTAAATGGCAAATTTCTAATACAAAGCACTTTAGTAGCTAATCCCATCTATTAAGACATCAAGGAACTTCACTACACTGACATACTGCACTACCAATCAGGCTCTAAAGATTCTTTCCTCAAAACCCACTAAGACTACTAATTTCCATCCACAACCCACAAATTGCATAATGAAAGCATAGAAGGAAGTCAAATTTCAGAGGTTAAGAATGGGAAGGAGACCCAGATGCTAGGAAATGACATGAGCTGGCTAGCTGCAGCGCACAACCATTAGCAAGGTAGCGACACCAGATATGGAGGCACAACCCTCAGAAGTGTTAAGTTCAAAGATGCCTACCAGAGGAAGGCAGGGGAAACCATATTACAGTCAAGACTCAAGTTGGGTTTAACAGGGTTGACAATATTTCGGCAGAAAGGATGCTGTACAGTGGCCAAGGATAATGTTGACCACAACAATCAAAAATTTGGTATGGGTCGACCATCAAAATTTTCCCATGTGCAGCTTGGAAAACTAAAGTTTCTAGTTTAATGATTAAGAGAGCAAATTAAGTATGGCCAAATTGTCAAAAGGGTTTCAAGTCATTTCCTCTAGATCATTTATTAGAGGTTAAGGCTTGAAAAGAAGACATTGGAATCATTTTGGAATTGATTGGATTTAATTGAAAAGTGCATATATGTTTCCATACCATAATTTCCTTTGGAGTTAGAATGATAGCCGATTGGGACAAAATACTCTGCTATAGAGGTTGCATGAGCCTTACAAATTGATGTGGGCTGCTACAAAGACCAACACTAAACGAAAAAGGAATTGATGGATGGGCAAGCTACCATGATAACAAGATTTGAGGAATTAAGTGGAAAAGACTTACAAGCTTATCAATCAAGACAGAGAAGAAAATGTCATCATTAAAGAAAAGTTCAAGAATCGATCTACAAGCGAAAATTGCAGTGATCGATTTGAGAAAAAATAGGTTGAGGTTGAAAAGATTACTTGAAGAATCAAAGGTTTTACCATTCCTTCCAACAAACAACCAACAAGAGAAAGGTGTTTACAAATGTGACAAGGGTGACTAACAGGTCGATTCTATGCCAGAGACCCTCAACAAGAAACCTGAATTCTACAGAGCAACAAAGACAAGAAAACATAGGATTCACAGGACATACCCAAAAAATTCACGCTCTAGAGTTGAAACTTCTTCCCAATTTCCTTCCCTTTCTCTGCCCACTATTTCTCTAAAACCTCCTCTTCCCCCAAAAAACCACTAGAACCAAACATAACCACAGACATAAAAACCCCCCTCACACCAAATTTCTCCGAGACCAAAAATAGGCAATAGCCATTAATTCCAGTAACGCCCAAATTAATTACACAATCCTTCTTCATAAGGAAAATTTGAAATTTTTCTTAACATAGAGATTCTCAAATCTCCAAATATATCCGACAACTCTCAACAATAAATTACTCACCCAAAATAAATTTTTAAATCAAGTATGTACTAATTACCTCTAAAAACAACTTAAGACTCATAAACATTTAAAACATTACAATATCTAATTTTACCAATAATAGACTTTTCTTCAACAATAATCAAATTTTACGACAATACAAAAATGTTATAAGATTTAGCATAAGGGTAACAAGGAACAAAAAGACAAGCTTAAACAACTCAACAATGTTCCACAACACATGATGACCGACAACAAGAAACAAGGAGCAACGTCACATCACGACACAAGACTACAACAAGGACTAGAATCGCCCTAGCAGAATAAACCTCATGTTATCTCCGTCACATTATCCATGGTGTAGGGCCCGCTCAGACCTGTTAAGTCAGGTGGAGTCGAGGCCGGGTACCTGCAACCTACATGAAAGCCAATGGGTTATATATGATCAATTGTATATGTATATATATATCAACACACACTGAGACAGAGAATCGCGACGTAGTAGGGTGCTCAATTCGAGCAATACTACATCGTCCCCACTCTAAAACAAATCTATAACTATTTCTATATAAAACCAGATGCATAAACATGATATTATCAAATCATCACTAAACATGTCCATCTCATCATAACAACAATCCATCATAATCTCATTCCACATGTCAGAATTAGATCAGTTGAATATAATCTATCATAATCAGAATAAGCATAAACCTTAGTCTCAATAGGTCAAATGTCTCAGAAATGTCTGGATGCACAGAAAAGGCTAACAACTGTCTCAGATCAAGCAGAGAGTAATGCAAAACTAACAACTATCACAAGCCAAAAATGAGGGGGCATTACAATTAGGGTTAGGGTTAGGGCTAAAATTAGAGTTAGGGTTATGATTAGAATTAGTTTTACAATTAGGGAAAATGTATATAACCAATTATGATTACGATTAGGATAGTATTAGAAATAGCAATAGGATTAGAGTTAGGTTTACGATTATAATTAGGGCAAGAATTAGAGTTAGGGTAAGCATTAGCGTTATAGTTAGGGTTAGGGTTAGGGTTAGGGTGAGTGTGAGGGCTAGAGTTAGGGTTAGAATTCAGGTTAATATTATTAGAGTTAATATATAAGGATTATAGTTAGAATTAGGATTAAGGTAAGGGTTAGAATAAGGGTTACTGTTAGATTTAAAATTAGGGTTATAGTAGGGTAGAATCAAAGTTATGATTAGAATTAGGGTTAGGGTTAGGGGTAGAGTTAGGATATGGGTTCCCAAAAGATTATACTTAGCATTGTTTTATAAGCCTCAAAATCCTCAACCTATCAATATTTCTAAATCTAACCCTATTTAACATAATTTTAACCATAATTTTGGCCGTAACTATAATCATAACACTAGCCCTAATGCTAACCATAATCCCAACCCTAATTTTTACCCTAATTATATTTCTAACCCTAACCCTAACCCTAACCTTAATCCTAGCACTAATACTAATGTTAACCATAATTATAATAAATAGATTAATTATTAGATTAATTGTAACCCTAAACACTACCCTAACCCTAATTTTAACCCCTAACTCTAATCCTAAATATAATTATATTTAGAATTATTATAAATGAATAAATTAATATTATATTATATTTAATAATTATTATAATATATTATAATAATTTATCTAATCTATATTATAATATTATATTATAATTATAATTATATTATAATATTATATTATAGTTATAATTATATTTAGAAGGACGCCAAGAGATATCCTTCTCGAGGTGCCTAATGTTAGGATTAGTGATTAAAAAATAGGCACCTCGAGAAGGATATCTCTTAGCGTACTTTAGATATATTTTATAAAATATAAATATGCTAGTAATAACACTAACCCTAATGCTAACCATAATCCCAACCGTAATTGTATCCCTAATGGTGCAGGAGCACCTACCTGACAGCTGGTCATGATAAGGCAGTTAGTAGTTTAGGTCTTGTTTGTGTTTCCAAGAAGGTCTGTTAGACCATTTGCATGTAATAAGGTCATGCTGATCAGGATAAGATCATGCTGACCAGGCTTTTGCTATTTTTAGCTAGTTAGTTATAACAGCTGGCATGATGTATGTTCGGTGGGATCTCCCAGCCGCTTGGAGAGTTCCCAGCCGCTTGGAGTTGGGTCAGTAGTACTCATATTGAAATCTTTATAAGTATGGGATCGGTTGATTGTAGACGATCGATCGGCAGTGTAGTGTTGCGCAGAGTAGGTTGAGTGTTCTGTGTGAGGAACATCATATTGTATTACATCTGTGAATCAATAAAGATCCTGTTTTGTTTCTGTTTGATCTCCTTCCTGTAATCGATCGCGGGTTTGAGAGTTTTTCATGGATTTCCTGATCCATTCCACCGGTTGACTCACCTGATCGGTGGAATGGTAATGTACAGTAGGTTAGATGTTAGGTTGTTTTCTGTTTGCATGCAGGTGCGCAGGATCGCGGTCGACAGATGCTGAGAAGCCTAGCATCCTCATGTGCTAGGTCGAGTTGATAAACTGGAGTTGGAAGATCACCCTGAGGTTGGATCGGGTCATCCCTGGTGGATCGGCGAAGAGAGATTTCGCTAAGTGCAGAAGTTCGTGAAGACGGCATCATCAGGATATTTCTGCAAATATCCTGCAGTCGGGTTAGGCATCATCATCCGGATAAATGAAGATGAACATGATGCAGTTGAGCGCATGAAGTGCGGGTTCGTCGGGGTGATCATCAGCAGGAGGAGCCGAGGAGTGTATCGGCATCAGGATCATCATATTGGGAGTGCCAAACATCCGCATATCGCGAGTAGATGCGGGAGTGGAAGTTGTGTTTTTTCTGACTAAGTATTGAGAAGGTCATCAGGATATGACGTCATCATCATCATGACATACGTCATCAGGACATTTCGGAGCAGCAGGATATTGTGAAACTGCGGGTGACGTCATCGTCATCAGGATCTACGTCATCAGGATATCGGGTGACGTCAGCATCGAGTGAACGGTGCGAGGAGTTAGGGTTTGTCATCATCAGGATAATTGGGAAGAACCGGATGTTCGTTATCCTATTGAATATCATGATGCTGTTGCTTGTATCGTCGGGCAGTGGAGCATCGAAGGCAAGTTGTTGAAGTGGAACGTCATCAGGATATTTGGAGCAACCGGATGTTGAATATCCTGCTGACGAAGGTGATGTTAAATATCATGATGAGGCCGCTAGTGCTTGGCGCCCGATGAACAGTGCAACCGGAGGATGTTTGCGCCTGTTGAACATCATGATGATGTTGAAGGTAGAGAAGACGGAAATTGTTGGTGAGGTGAACAGTGGACGTCAGGAGGATGTTCGCGCTGGTCGAACATGATGATGCTGCCGATAATCGAGTAAGGTGATGCTGTTGACAGGCGAAAGTGCGAAGGCTTGTCTGCAGGAGGATATCGGTCGGCAGGTGCAATATGATGATGCTGTTGGTTTTCGGAAACATGATGATGATGGCGAAGATGATGATGATGAGGTTGGTCTGCAGACATTCATGCTATATGCGAATGATATAGTGTGGATGCCTCTGCATCATAGTGGTATCAGAGCTCAGCAAAAGGTCTGGGCTGTTGTGTGTTGATTCTGTCACCGAAAGGGCAGAGGTAGAGATAGAGTTGAGTTGTGTGTTGATTGAGAGGTTGACAAAATGCCTCCTAAAGGTAATGGTACTGCAAGGGAACTGCAGGAAATGAAGGAGAAACATGCTAGAGAGATGAGGAAGATGAAGGAGCTTGCTGAAGCACTTCAAGCCAGGCTGACAGCCCTGGAAAAAAACAAAAAGAGGGAAGTGGAAGACAGTGAGTCTGAAGAAGATGCAGATACTGTTGAAGAGTATGAAGAGGTAGCTGAAGATCTGGATGATGAAGACCAGAGATTGGCAAAACTGTTAAAGGCAGTGCAGAGTGAAAAACCTAAGGTAAAGGTTGATGTTTCCAAGTATACTGGAAGCTTGAATGAAGATGAGTTGTTGGATTGGATTGCTGCACTGGATAATCACTTTGAATGTGAAGATGTTGCTGAGGATCAGAAGGTAAAGATTGCAAAGACCAAGTTAGGAGGTCATGATTTGGTATGGTGGGATTATATACAATCTGAGAGAAGGAAGCAAGGGAAGTCTAAGATCACTTCTTGGGATAAGATGGTAGCAAGGATCAAGGGGAAATTCTTGCCAAGGGATTATGAAATCCAGATGTTTAAGAAGCTGCAATTTTTAAAGCAGAAAGACAGGGATGTGAAATCATATACTGAGGAATTTTATCTGTTGAGTATGAGATCTGGTCATCATGAGAATGAGGTAGAAAAGGTGGCTAGGTACTTGGCAGGTTTGAGGTTTAACATACAGGATGAGTTAGTGTTAGCTAACCCTAAGAATGTGGAGGATTGTTATCAAATGGCAATCAGGATTGAAGAAAAGCTGAATAGAGGACATGATAAGTCCATGAGAGGAAGAGGACACAACAGGGGAAGAGGAGCAGCCCCTGCACAAAAGCAAACCAATGAGGTTCAAGAAGACACTGGTAAAGGACAAGGACAGTCTGATTTCAGAGGTGGATGGAAAGGTAATAGAGGAAGATTTGGAGGTGGTAGAGGTTCTACTACATTTTCAGGTAAATGCTACACCTGTGGAGAGTTTGGTCATCCATCCTTCAAATGTCCAGAAAACAAAGGTTCATCATCCAGAAATGATAGAACAAGTGACAAGAGAGTACAACTTGTGCAGGAAGAGAAAGAAGAAGAAAGTGCAAACAAAGGTCCTGAGAATTTTGGATATCCAGAGAGTGGAGAATCATTGATGTTAAGGAAAACAAGTTTGCAGGCATCAAAGGATCTGGTGCAAAGAAGAGCTCTTTTCAAAACCACATGTAAGAGCAAAGGTAAGGTATGTAAGGTTGTCATTGATACTGGTTCAACAGACAACATGGTATCTCAGGAGATGGTTGATAAACTGAAGCTGGAAAGGATTCCACATCCACACCCTTACAAGGCATCTTGGGTGAGTGATAGTCAATCACTTTTTGTCTCTGAACAGGCATATGTGGATTTCCAGATTGGCCCATATCAGGATAGAATTTTGTGTGACATATTGCCTATGGAATGTTGTCACCTACTGTTGGGTAGACCATGGCAATTTGACAGAAGGGTACTGTATGATGGGTATGCTAATACCTACACCATCCAGAAGGATGGGAAGACTATTAAGTTGATGCCATTGCAGGCAAAAGCTGCAGCACATAAGGCAGCTCAAATCATTTTAATGGGAAAGAAGGAATTTGTGCAGATGCCTAGAGGAGCAGGCATGAAGGCAGTTCAGGACACTGCAGGGAAAGGAGTTGTTACAGACAACAAGCTGAAGACAGTTTCAGTTGTGACTGACAGAGGTCAGCAGCAGGTTCAGCAACAGGGGTGCAAACAGCCACCAGTTCAGAGGAATGACAAGGATGTTGTCATAGTTGGGACTATTGTTTGTCCTATGAAGATTGGAAGAAAGGTACAGATGAACACCACAGAGGCAGTTCAGCCAGAGGTTCTGGTCAGACAATCTGACAAACACAGGGTATGTGAGCAAAAGGCCTACATCAACAGGCATGATGACTTGAAGACTTGGAGCAGCCAAGAGACAGCAGCAGCTAAAGCTGGAGCAGGTCAGAAGATTGACAACGCCACGTGTAAAGGTGGAAGACTTCCACATGCTAAACTCATGGGACATGAGTTCTTTTCCGTTGGGGAGTATGGTGCAGGAGCACCTACCTGACAGCTGGTCATGATAAGGCAGTTAGTAGTTTAGGTCTTGTTTGTGTTTCCAAGAAGGTCTGTTAGACCATTTGCATGTAATAAGGTCATGCTGATCAGGATAAGATCATGCTGACCAGGCTTTTGCTATTTTTAGCTAGTTAGTTATAACAGCTGGCATGATGTATGTTCGGTGGGATCTCCCAGCCGCTTGGAGAGTTCCCAGCCGCTTGGAGTTGGGTCAGTAGTACTCATATTGAAATCTTTATAAGTATGGGATCGGTTGATTGTAGACGATCGATCGGCAGTGTAGTGTTGCGCAGAGTAGGTTGAGTGTTCTGTGTGAGGAACATCATATTGTATTACATCTGTGAATCAATAAAGATCCTGTTTTGTTTCTGTTTGATCTCCTTCCTGTAATCGATCGCGGGTTTGAGAGTTTTTCATGGATTTCCTGATCCATTCCACCGGTTGACTCACCTGATCGGTGGAATGGTAATGTACAGTAGGTTAGATGTTAGGTTGTTTTCTGTTTGCATGCAGGTGCGCAGGATCGCGGTCGACAGATGCTGAGAAGCCTAGCATCCTCATGTGCTAGGTCGAGTTGATAAACTGGAGTTGGAAGATCACCCTGAGGTTGGATCGGGTCATCCCTGGTGGATCGGCGAAGAGAGATTTCGCTAAGTGCAGAAGTTCGTGAAGACGGCATCATCAGGATATTTCTGCAAATATCCTGCAGTCGGGTTAGGCATCATCATCCGGATAAATGAAGATGAACATGATGCAGTTGAGCGCATGAAGTGCGGGTTCGTCGGGGTGATCATCAGCAGGAGGAGCCGAGGAGTGTATCGGCATCAGGATCATCATATTGGGAGTGCCAAACATCCGCATATCGCGAGTAGATGCGGGAGTGGAAGTTGTGTTTTTTCTGACTAAGTATTGAGAAGGTCATCAGGATATGACGTCATCATCATCATGACATACGTCATCAGGACATTTCGGAGCAGCAGGATATTGTGAAACTGCGGGTGACGTCATCGTCATCAGGATCTACGTCATCAGGATATCGGGTGACGTCAGCATCGAGTGAACGGTGCGAGGAGTTAGGGTTTGTCATCATCAGGATAATTGGGAAGAACCGGATGTTCGTTATCCTATTGAATATCATGATGCTGTTGCTTGTATCGTCGGGCAGTGGAGCATCGAAGGCAAGTTGTTGAAGTGGAACGTCATCAGGATATTTGGAGCAACCGGATGTTGAATATCCTGCTGACGAAGGTGATGTTAAATATCATGATGAGGCCGCTAGTGCTTGGCGCCCGATGAACAGTGCAACCGGAGGATGTTTGCGCCTGTTGAACATCATGATGATGTTGAAGGTAGAGAAGACGGAAATTGTTGGTGAGGTGAACAGTGGACGTCAGGAGGATGTTCGCGCTGGTCGAACATGATGATGCTGCCGATAATCGAGTAAGGTGATGCTGTTGACAGGCGAAAGTGCGAAGGCTTGTCTGCAGGAGGATATCGGTCGGCAGGTGCAATATGATGATGCTGTTGGTTTTCGGAAACATGATGATGATGGCGAAGATGATGATGATGAGGTTGGTCTGCAGACATTCATGCTATATGCGAATGATATAGTGTGGATGCCTCTGCATCACCTAACCCTAACTAGCTATAATTAGGGTAAAGTTTAGAATTAGGGTTAGGGATACAATTAGGGTTATGATTATGGTTAGAACTAGGGTTAGAGTTATAATTAGAATGCAGGTTAGGAGTTTAATTAGGGTTACAATAGGGTTATAATTAGGGTTAAGGTTAATGATAGAATTAAGGTTAGCAATACAATTAGTGCTAGGTATAGAATTAGGGTTAGGGTTACATTGCAAATTTAATTTATAATTTCAGAAATATATAACCAAAGGATTGGGGTTAGAATTAGGGTTAGGGTTAGGGCTAAAATTGTAGTTAGGGTTATGATTAGAATTAGTTTTACAATTAGGGAAAATATATATAACCAATTATGATTACAATTAGGGATAGAATTAGAAATAGCAATAGAATTAGGGATAGGTTTACGATTAGAACTAGGGTAAGAATTAGAGTTAGAGTAAGCATTAGAGTTATAGTTAGGGTTAGGGTTAGGGTAAGGGCTAGAGTTAGGGTTAGAATTCAGGTTAATATTATTAGAGTTAATATATTAGGATTATAGTTAGAATTAGGATTAAGGTAAGGGTTAGAATAAGGGTTATTGCTAGATTTAAAATTAGGGTTATAGTAGGGTAGAATCAGAGTTATGATTAGAATTAGGGTTAGGGTTAGAGTTAGATTTAGGATTAGGATTCCTATAAGATTATAATTAGAATTGTTTTATAAGCCTCAAAATCCTCAACCTAATCATATTTCTAAATCTAACCCTATTTAACATAATTTTAACCATAATTTTGGTCGTAACTCTAATAATAACATTAACCCTAATGCTAACCATAATCCCAACCCTAATTTTTACCCTAATTATATTTCCAACCCTAACTCAAACCCTAACCTTAATCCTAACACTAATGCTAACGCTAACTCTAATTATAACAAATAGATTCATTATTAGATTAATTGTAACTCTAATTCTAACCTAAACACTAACCCTAATTTTAACCCCTAACTCTAATCCTAAATATAATATATTATAGTTATATTTAGAATTATTATATAATATATTAAATACAATTTTAATTATTATAAATAAATAAATTAATATTATATTAGATTTAATAATTATTATAATATATTATAATAATATATCTACTTTATATTATAATATTATATTATAGTTATAATAATTCATATAATTATATAATATAATTTATAATATAGATTAGATATATTATTATAATATATTATAATAATTATTAAATATAATATAATATTATAATAATTCATATAATTATATAATATAGTTAGGATTAGGCTTGCCACTTCAGATGCTACTAGCATATTTATATTTTATAAAATATATCTAAGTTCATCGAGAGATATCCTTCTTGACGCGCTTAATGTTAGGATTAATGATTTAAAAATAGGCACCTCAAGAAGGATATCTCTTGGTGTACTTTAGATATATTTTATAAAATATAAATATTGTAGTAATAACACTAACCCTAATGCTAACCATAATCCCAACCCTAATTGTATACCTAAACCTAACTAGATATAATTAGGGTAAAGTTTAGAATTAGGGTTAGGGATACAATTAGGGTTAGAATTATGGTTAGAACTAGGGTTAGAGTTATAATTAGAATTAGGGTTAGGATTTCAATTAGGGTTATAATTAGGGTTAAGGTTAATGATAGAATTAAGGTTAGTGATACAATTAGTGCTAGGTATAGAATTAGGGTTAGGGTTACAATGCAAATTTAATTTATAAATAGGGAAATATATAACCAAAGGATTGGGGTTAGAATTAGGGTTAGGGTTAGGGCTAAAATTAGAGTTAGGGTTATGATTATAATTAGTTTTACAATTAGGGAAAATATATATAACCAATTGCGTATGAGGAAAATCGATAAGACGAATGATAAAATCAAAACTATGATAATAACCAAATCAATAACCCATAACATAAAGAGATCCATCTCAATAAAAAGCCATTATCAATAAATCAAATGAAATAAGCAAGCTTTTACCAGATTGTATTGTTCTCTTTTGTTGAATGTGGATTGCTCAAATATATTGCGAAACCTTGTTTGCAACAAGCAAGTATAGGTGCTCAAAATGCTCAAGAAGATCATAAAAAGGTGCTTAACGATGCGGGGTATGCTCAAAGTGCTGTAAAAGAATGCTTGAGAATAAGTGATCGAAGAGGATTTATGAAGGAGATGAGGGGGGTTTATATAGGTTTCAACAAAGATCGATCAACGGTCCAAATAATTTAGAAGAATCAACGGAGGAGATAAAACAAACAACCATGATGACTGTGCACATGACATGTGTCAATCCATAAGGATATTTTTATTAAGATATGATGAAAACAAGATTGATTGAATAGATAACTCAACTTGTAATTTTGCCTTTTTTAGAGTTCTAAAAATAAGACTGATTGTGCACATGAGTTATCAAGATATTTCAAGAGGAATTGGAAGATAACTGAAATTAAATAAATAAATATATTTATTTAATTGTGCATGATAAAGGAATATAAAGATTATAAATAAAATATTTGATTTTATTTATTTTTAGAGGATAGAGATAATTTAAATAAATTTGCATGATTTATTTAAATTTAGAAGAATAATTTGATTTAATTAAATAATGTAAATTATTTATTTGTGGATAAGATAGAATTTGATGAATTAATTAAATAATGGGATTTATTTAATTAATGTAGACTTGAAATTTGAAAGAGGATAATAATTTAATTAATTAATAAAAAATATTTAATTTTTGTAAGACGGGTGTGGTCGATTCTAAACATGTCCAAACATTGCAACAACCACTTCAACTTTCCAAACCAAGTCAGCGTCCGCCTCAACAAAACCAACAAAGGCAACCATACCAAAACCAATGACAACAAGAGCGACCTCAACAAGATTACCCTCCGTTGCGTAATACTCTGAGGATCAAGCATAAAACTTCTTGAGATGAACATTGTTCAGTGGTTCATCTAGAGGAATGCCGTCAGGTGTAGCTAAAGTATAAGCTCCTGATCCATATGCTGCTATGACAATAAAGGGTCCTAACTAGTTAGGCTCAAACTTGCCCTTCTTTTCTCAATCTACTTGATTTCTTTGATTTTCTTTTAAGACAAGATCACCAACTTGAAACCGTCTTTCTTTGATCTTTTTGTTGTAATTATGTCAGAGGTGGTTTTGATAGACATGAAGATGATTAAGTGTGGCAAGGCACCTCTCATCTAGTAATTCTAGCTCCGCTAATCTGGAAGTGCGATACTCTTCTCCATCAATCAGGTTCTGCATGGATACCCTGAGGGATGGGATCTTGACCTCTATATGTAAAATGGCCTCAGAGCCATAGACCAAGGCATAGGGTGTGGCACTAGTTGGTGTTCTAATACTAGTGTGGTATGCCCATAGGGTGGGATTGAGTTTCATGTGCTAATCACAACTAGAAGCTTGCATTGGTAAGACAAGATTAGATAGAAGAAAGAGCATGGGTGGGAAGAAAAAAGGGAGGAACCCTATAAATAGGTCCCAAGGGGACCACAATCCTCACTTGCACACTAAGAGTTGCTAAATTTAGAGCTTAGAGCCTCCTAGCTTAGTGTGTGAGACTTGAGTGGAGAAGAAGTTGGCAGCGTAGAGAGATGCCGATCCCAGCACATAAGCATCAGGCAGAGCTGGTGCGGACGTATGGGAAACTAGCGGGAGCACCGATAGCGGTAAGTGCTCGATAACCTCAAGGAAAAGGAGACCCAAAAGACCATCTTAGAGAATTCTATCTTGCTTTCTTTGAGGTCTCACATAACGACACATATCTTATGCACCTCTTTCCTTGAAGTCTTGGAGGTCAAGCTATAGAATGGTTTTCACACCTACCCACGGGTATCAAATCTTTTAATGAGCTTGTAGAGAAATTTGCCACCCATTTTTCTTACAACACAAAACATGAGATCTCAATGACTGACCTATGCAACAATAAATATAAAAATGGGAAAACTTTCATTTCCTTCCTTCAAAGATGGAGACAAATGGCTAGCAAATTCCCATTCAAGATACCTGAAAAGCAACTTGTTAGCATATTTGTGTAGAACCTTAACCAAGAATTGGGATTCCATTTGCAAATTCTTAGTGCAACAACCTTCAACGAAATTACCTACAAAGGAATCAACATTGAAAAGGCCCTCATTGCTAAAGGCGTGGTCAAAATATTCAAAGAAACTAAAGACAATGCTCCTCAACAACAAACAAATGATAAACCCAAGTTTTGGAACAAAAATAAAAATGTGGTCAACGATGGTGTGGTTGATTCTAAACATGTCCAAGCATTGCAACAACCACTTCATCTTTCCAAACCAAGTCAGCCTCTGCCTCAACAAAACCAACAAAGGCAACCATACCAAAGCTAACGACAATAAGAGCGACCTCAACAAGATTACCCTTCGCCATGTAATACTCTGAGGATCAGGCATAAAACTTCTTGAGATGAACACTATTGAGTGGTGCATCTAGAGGAATGCCATCAGGTGTAGCTAAAGTATAAGCTCTTGATCCATATGCTGCTGTGACAATAAAGGGGCCTAACCAGTTAGGCTCAAACTTGCCCTTCTTTTCTTGATCTACTTGATTTCTCTAATTTTCTTTTAAGACAAGATCACCAACTTGAAACCGTCTTTCTTTGATCTTTTTATTGTAATTATGTCGGAGGTGGTTTTGATAAACATGAAGATGATTAAGTGTGGCAAGGTGCCTCTCATCTAGTAATTCTAGCTCCACTAATCTGGAAGTATGATACTCTTCTCCATCAATCAAGTTCTACATGGATACTCTGAGGGATGGGATCTCGACCTCTGTAGGCAAAATGGCCTTAGAACCATAGACCAAGGCATAGGGTGTGGCACCAGTTGGTGTTCTAATACTAGTGTGGTATACCCATTGGGCGGGATTGAGTTGCAGGTGCTAATCATGACCAGCTTCATTGACCATTTTCTTGAGGATTTTGAGAATTATTTTGTTGGAAGCCTCAGTTTGGCCGTTACTTTGCAGATAGTAGGGAGTTGAAAAGCACTGCTGGATATTGTATTGTGTGCATAAGGCACATACATCTTGATTCTTGAATGGTCTCCCATTATCAGTAACAATGGCTTGGGGGATACCATATCGACAAATGAGGTAGTTTAGGATAAACTTGGCTATTTGCTTACTAGTGATGTAGGTCATGGGAATGGCTTTGACCAACTTCATGAAGTACTTAATGGCAGTAATGATGAATTTGTGGCCATTGGATGAGGATGGGTGGATTTGTCCTACAAGGTCAAGACCCCAGTGAGAAAAAGGCCATGGAGTTGTCACAGGTTGTAATTCATGAGTTGGTGCGTGAATCAAATCTCCATGCTACTAGCATTGTAGACACTTCTTAGCAAACTGTAAAGCATCTTTCTCTATTGTAGGCCAGTAATATCCTATGCGGAGTATCTTCTTAGCAAGATTAGGACCAGTAGAATGTGTGCCATAGACACCTTCATGTATGTCTCGTAAGGTAGCTTCGGCTTCTTCCGCGTTAAGACATCATAAGAGGATACCATTGAGACTCCGGTAATAAAGTGTATCACCTAGAATAGTGTAATGGGAGGATCAACAGATAAAGGTTTTGTGTTGGGTAGCATATAGGTCAATGGGAAATGTACCGTGTTTGGAACATCGATGATTGGTATCAACAATTGCTCGATCAAGAATTCACATTTATGTGTGTTTGCAGGCATGTCTATAAGTGATGCAACAAAGGCCATAGAATCTGTAACTTTGTTATGCTCTCTTGGAATTTGCTCAAATGTGATGCTAGAAAAGTGTGGTTTGTAGGCATCCACTAGTTGCTTGTAGGGGACCAACTTTTCATATTTTGTTTGATACTCATCTATGACTTGTTGAATGACTAGTTGTGAGTCTCCATATACCTATAGTTCTGTGATGTCCCATTGAACTACTATATTGAGACCTATGAGGAGTGCTTCATACTCAGCTATGTTGTTGGTTCAAGGAAATGCAAGCTGATATGACTTGGGGATATAGTCATTTTGAGGTGTGATGAATAAGATGCCGACCCCTGATCCATGCTGTGTGTAGGAACCATCAAAGTATAATTTCCACACTATTGAGGTAGAAAGAATGAAGAGATTCTCATCTAGAAAGTCAGATACCATAGGATGTATATTTGTCATGGGTGCTTCTGCTAGTTGATTTGCTAGGGCATGTCCCTTGATTGCTTTATGATCCACATACTCAATGTCATACTCACTAAGGATCATGACCCACTTAGCTAGTCTGTCTATGAGAGCTACTTTTGCTAGTAAATACTTCAATGGGTCAATTTTGACTATTAGATTTGTGTGTTGTTTAAGCATGTAATGCCACAACTTTTGGGAAGCAAACACTATTGCTAAACAAGCTCTTTCCATAGGTGAATAATTGAGTTCATAACCCACCAAGGTCTGACTGATATAATAGATTGCACGCTCTTTTCCTGACTCATCATTTTGTGCTAGAAGAGGCCCTAGGGTTGCAGTTGTAGTTGAGATGTACAACATCAAAGGTCTATCAGCGACTGGTGGTACCAAGACATGAGGTGTAGCTATATATTCCTTGAGCTGATCAAATGCTGCTTGGCACTTATCATCCCATCTAAATGAGACATCCTTTCAAAGCAAGTGTTGAAATGGTTGATATTTATCCACTAGCTGTGAGATAAACCGCCTAATAGACTGTAACCTTCCTTGCAGGCTCCTTAATGCTTTTAGATTCTTTGGTGGAGGCATCTCCACTATAGCTTTGACTTTTGCTAGATCTACCCCAATGCCTCTATGAGATACAATGTATCCCAATAGCTTCCCTGATGTTACACCAAACACACACTTCTTTGGATTGAGGTGCACTTGGTATTTCTCGAGCTTGTCAAAGATCTGTCCTAGAATTTGTATGTGATCTGCCCTAGAAGATTTTACTAGTATGTCATCCACATAGTCCTCCATGATGTGATGAAAGAGATCATGGAATATCACTGTCATTGCTCTTTGATAGGTTTCCCCTGCATTTTTAAGACCAAACGGCATGATGCACAGCAATAGTTACCCCAAGGACAAGTAAAAGTTGTTTTATGTTGATCTTCTTCTGCTATCTTTATCTGATTGTAGCCAAAGAATCCATCCATGAGAGAAAGCATTTCATGACCCGTGGTCAAGTCTATTATGAGATCAATGTTCAGTAGTGGAAAGTCATCTTTGGGACATGCTTTGTTAAGATCTCTAAAATCATTACACATGCGAATGCCCCCATTCGGTTTAGACACAGGTACAATGTTTGAGACCCATTCTGAATAATCAATAGGGCGGATGAACTTTGCATCTAGCAAATTCTGTATTTCCACTTTTACCAAGAGAGCTATCTATGGATGCATCTTCCTTAGCTTTTGCTTGACTGGTTTAACTGTTGGATCAACTGTGAGATAGTGAACCACTAGCTTAGGGTCTAACCCTGGCATATCAACATAGGTCCACGCAAAGTTGGTGGTTCTCTATAAGAAGAAATTGTTAAGATTCTTGTGCTCTACTTTTGATAATGATGCGGCAAGGAATGTGGTCTTCGGATTTTGCTTTGTACTAAGGTTTATCTCTGTAGAATCTTCCACTAGGAGAGCTAACTTCTCTTGGTACTTAGATGGTAGGAGAAGGTCAAATCCTCCATCCTTAGGTGCCACAGTTGGGTTTTCACCTTTGGATATGTCCTTTGTTTTTACTATTTTTTGATTAGGAGGTGCCATAGTGTGGTTTTCACCTAGAGATCTTGCTTTATTTTTACTTTTGCGATTGGAGGATTTGGCATTTTCACCAAAATAAGATGTTGGCTCTAGTTCCATTACAAAACCATATTTGTGATCACCCAAAGGGATACCATCTCGGAGTCCCAAGAACTTGGCTATAGCTTCATCATTCTGAAATACATATAGAACAGGGGACCCTTGTTGGTCCCAATCAATAAGTTTAGGGTAGACAAGTGCTACTTTCTGGGTGTTTGTAGTGGATGTTAAGGATACAGAGGATAGCATGAATATGGAGGATTCTATGAATAGGTCAGTCATATGGAGGGAAGAGTCATCAATGATATCCTCATTAGATGTTGAATCTGTGAGAGAAGTTTCAGCCACCTTGTCGAGGATACCCTCAATGTCCAAGGCGCGTGATACCTTCCTACCAATTCCTAACCCCTTCTTGTCTAGTTTCTTTGTCACAATAATGGGTTCCATTGTTTCTTGATTCTATTTTCCAAGGCCACCTTTGCCATTATAGCCCATGTTTTTGACTATCCTTAAGCCATTGCCATATTGCTTGACTGGTATTGTGACTGGTTTTTTCTCCCTGTAGAGCCAAGAAGAAATGTCTTCAATTGTTTCCTTAGCCAATAATTTTCCCTCTTGGAATTGGGTTAGAGATGCTGGGGGAGGAATTGCTACTTTTTTAGTTGCTTTGCCAATGGGTGGTTGGCCGTAGGATTTAAGGGATAGAGGCATCTGCCGTACACAACAAGATTTTGAGATATCATATTCCCCAAAGCCTATATCACAGATGTGAGCTTTGATTTCAAGAATAGCATGAGGATTAGGTTCACTTACAGAGGCTTTTGTCAGATTTTTGAGGGTTGACATATAGTGGGGATTCAAGGGCTTTGCCATTATTAGGCACTTGGTTGCAATTCTTATAACTGCCTTGCAAGACATGGTAGAATTCAAAAGGATTAGGGTCACTGGGATAGTTATCTCTGTACCATTGAATGGGAACTTGAGAGACTGATGGTACATTGAGGGAACAAATTTCATGGCATGGATCCATGGGCATCCTAGGATAATGTTGTAAGGTAGCTCAATGTCAAGGACTTGGCACCTAGTTTCAAGCATGACTGGGCCTACATGTATAGGCAAGTGGATAACACCTTCTAACCAACGTTCAGCATCATCATACCCCTTGATTGTAATACTTTGATCAATGTTGACTTGATCCTTAGAGTATCCCAATTGTTTGAGTAACTTTAGAGAACAGATATTGAGACCAGCACCACCATCTATAAGTATGTGTTTGATCTTGCGTTTATGGATGAGAACCTCAATGTGAAGTGCATCATTATGACATGGATCGTGGGATGGGAGGTCCTTTTCAGAGAAGACCACATTGTAGGGTGAGGCAATGTTACCTATTATAGCTTGGAAATCTGTGACCGCTATGTTGTTAGGAACTGAAGACTCTTATAGGGCTTTTTCTAGCACAACTTTATGTGCAGGTGACGACCATAGAAGGTTTGAGATAGAGATCTATGCAGGGGTTTTCCCTAGATGTTCAACAAGATTGTAATCAGATTGGGTTGGAAGACTTGGTGTAGGA
Organism: Cunninghamia lanceolata; assembly: GCA_027924645.1. Lineage (NCBI taxonomy): Eukaryota > Viridiplantae > Streptophyta > Pinopsida > Cupressales > Cupressaceae > Cunninghamia > Cunninghamia lanceolata. Next base: position 6,208,506 of record BSBN01000599.1, read on the forward strand.
CCACGAATGGTGACATGACCTCGATGAGTTGTAACAGTGCAATCCGTAGATATGCCTTTGATTGTGAGGGTAGATACACGACTCTCTTCAAAATGACCCACAATGGAGTTATAGGAAGTGGAAGCTTTGTTAACACCTTTACCTTTATCTGGAGGAGGACCTTGACCATGGTTAGGGAATGGTTCTTTGTACATGTTGAGATCCTTGTTGGTGTGTTGAGTTGGTGGTTCATCCTCAAATGTGATTTTGTTTCCGTTGATGAGGTTTTGAATGATGTGTTTGAGTTTCATGCATGATGCGGTTCTGTGTCCTTTGCTCCTATGGAATTCAAAATATTCATTTTCTCTATATCACATGGATTTGTAAACAAGTTCACCATATGGAGGAGCATCTGGTAAGGTGATAAGTTTATTGTGTATAAGTTTCTGTAAAAAATTCTCAATAGGCTCTCCCAAGGGAGTGAATTGACGTGGTGGAGGGTAATCTTGTTGAGGTCGCTGTTGTTGTCATTGGTTTTGGTATGGTTTCCTTTGTTGGTTTTGTTGAGACAGAGGCTGACTTGGTTTGGAAAGCTGAAGTGGTTGTTGCAATGTTTGGAAATGTTTAGAATCGATCACACCGTCGTTGACTACATTTTTATTTTTGTTCCAAAACTTGGGTTTATCATTTGTTTGTTGTTGAGGAGCATTGTCTTTAGTTTCTTTGAAGATTTTGACCATGCCTTTAGCAATGAGGGCCTTTTCAATGTTGATTCCTTTGTAGGTAATTTCGTCGAAGGTTGTTGCACTAAGAATTTGCAAATGGAATCCCAATTCTTGGTTAAGGTTCTACACAAATATGCTAATAAGTTGCTTTTCAGGTATCTTGAATGGGAATTTGCTAGCCATTTGTCTCCATCTTTGAAGGAAGGAAATGAAAGTTTCCCCATTTTTTTGTTTATTGTTGCATAGGTCAGTCATTGAGATCTCATGTTCTGTGTTGGAAGAAAAATGGGTGGCAAATTTCTCTGCAAGCTCATTAAAAGATTTGATACCCATGGGTAGGTGTGAAAACCATTATATAGCTTGACCTCCAAGACTTTGAGGAAAGAGGTGCATACGATACGTGTCATTATGTGAGACCTCGAAGCAAGCAAGATAGAATTATCTAAGATGGTCTTTTGGGTCTCCTTTTCCTTTGTATTTATCAAATTTGGGAATAGTGAAGTTGTGAGGAAAAGGGATCATGGGTAATGACTGATCAAATGGATAAGGACAAACCTCTTCCAAAGAGAAGGTTTTCTTAGTGTGGCCAAATGTAAGATTAGATAGTTGTTGTTCAACTTCTACAAGTTTTAGCTCCATAGTTGTGGGAGGGGTTGGAAACATCTCCTGTTGTCCTAGAAGTGGTTGTTGTTGCCCATATGGAAGATTGTAGTGGAAGCCATGGGCATTGGTTTTATAAGGGTCATACGATTGGGTGGGATCGTATGTGTTGTATGTTGGGTTTAGATTGGGTTGGAATTGGGTGCTTTGATTTTGAGGAGGTGGGGGTGGTGCTAGATAAGAATGTAGGTTTTGTGATGGTTGTTGATAAGAGATTGGTGGAGGGAAGCTAAAGTTTGTTGGGTTTGGTTGCGGATTGAGATAGGTGTGGGTTAGGTTGAGAGTGGAAGATTGTTGTGGTGGAGGAACATAGGTAGATGTGTTTTGCAATGGTTGGGGTTGTATGGGAAATGTGTTGAAAAAGGTAAGTGTCATGAGCATTGTGGTGGAGGGACATAAGTAGATGTCTTTTGTGATGGCAGAGGTTGATTAAGAGTGAGCGTAGAAGAATGTTGCGGAGGAGGGACATAGGTTGCATTGACGTTCTGTGAAGGTTGGGGTTGTATGACATTGTTTGGATTAAGGATATGAAGGGTTGCTAATGGTGGGGGTGGCATTTGTTGAGACCCTTGTTGCATGGCTACATAAGTGTTTCTCGGATTGTAATTTGGTGGAAAACCTTCTCGTGATGGGGTAGCCAATGTTCCACTTGCGATTGGTGTGGGCATTTTAGGAGTGTTTTGTATATTTGATTTTGCTAAAGTGGCCTGTCTTACTAGATCTTCTTGATGATGTAGAGTCTCTTGTTGGTATTTGTAGATCTGGATATGGGTCAGGAGTGGTGATATGGGTCTCTCTACCATTGGATGTTGATGAAGGGGATTCTCATATTGTGCAATTGTTCTCCCTTGTGAGCTTTGTTCGAGTATAGGAGTGGTCATAGTTGACATGGTTTGGACCACCATTATAGTGTCTTGGGTGTTGTTAGGCTCACTGAGATTTGATAGATCAAAACCTTTGGGTAATTTGGCTCCTTATTTTGCTAGCAAGCAAAAGAAATGATCTTGGTTCTCGCTAAGGATTTTGTCAAAGGCGGCCATGGCTCTAGGATCTTGTATGTTTTCATCAAGGTCTTGTCTATCTTCTTGAGAGGATTGACCTATTTCCAAGTGTCACTCTTCTTGAGATGGGACTTGACCTATGGTGTAACCTTGTGGAACAAAACTTGGAGGCATATCGGTTGTATATTGAGGTGTATCAATCAAAGGGACATTAACTCCTTGAGGATTGTTTGGTTGGTCCTGTTGTGGCATGTTTTGAGAGTTGGTTGATCTTTCCACTAGTGTTTTTGGAGTAACCTTGGGAGTCACGTTGGATTTTCTTGGTTGAGGCGTACGAGGAGGCAATTACACTTCCTTGGGGTGACTTGCTTCACCTTCATAATTTGCTAGAGTCTAGTGGTTACCATGAGAGACACTAGAACAATATGCTATGTTTTGAGATGCTTGCTGGGCTTTCTACTTGTGTTTTGGAAAAGATAATTTTGATGAATAGTTTACTGGACCAAAGGCGCTGAACTGTTTGACCAAAGGCGCAGGACTGTGCCACCAAAAGTGAGCTATTGTACTACCAAAGGCGTTGGACTGAGCTGCCAAACCCGAGGTACTGCGATACCAAAGGCGAGCTACTGTTATACCAAAGTGAGCTACTATGGTACCAGAGGTGTTGAAGTAGGTTTTTCAGACACGAGGTATTGACACCCAAGGCAAGCTACTGTTATACCAAAGGTGAGCTACTATTATACCAGAGGCGCTGAAGTAGTGTCAGTGTTGTTTATAAGGCAATTTTTGGTAGTTTTGGATTTGATTTTGATTGGATTTGCTTTTGCAAGAGAAAACACAACAAACAAAGTGGCAAAAAGGATTGACACAATAGATAGTGAATGTTTGAGGCTCACAAAAAAGCCCAATGTTTCCACAGGTATAAGACAATTGCAAACAATATCAAGCACTTTTTATCCCTAGAGACAAGGTTTCATTGTAGTAGATCAACTCACAACTTAATACTCTGTCGACCAAATGTCATTCCATAAAATGTGTCAGACATTTGTATATTTGCGAGAGACAATAGGTAGGGATATCTCACCCTCCCCTCGAAAAGCTCAAGTAGGTCACAAGAGCTTTATGGCTGAGGGAATACTATCTCTTCTCAAGGGAGCCAATGGTGAGTATCTTGAGGGCTTAAATCGATTCCCCTTGCACTGACGATTACCGCAACGTTTGGAGGTGGACCGGGTAGTCACTATCTAGATTAGTTCTTAGTAACTTTGAGGGACCAATGCCTTACGAGCAATGTGACAAGCTACTAAAAGCTTTAACCAATCCTACTAAGAGTATCAAACACTTTGCTCAATGTGAAAATCATTTCCACAAAGAGCTAGTATACCTCTTTTCAGTTTGGCACCACAAGGTAAGGTTGACATCGGTTAGGACTTGGCTTTTGCCTTATCCCTCTTATATAGCGATTCAAACGAAAACTCTTCTTAGGGTCATCCCTTTTGGATGAAACGCAATCTAGAAGCAGACCCTTCTAAAGGAATAATTGAAATGTAAGAGCAAGCATGTCAAACAAAGGTTCAATTGTCCCGTTATAAGAAAAATAAGGTGCAACTAGATTAGGCACACACACGATTGTAGTTGTCAATTGTCCTTTATAAAATTGAAGTGTTTGGCATTCATGTCTATTGTCCCTTAAAAAATTGAAGTGTTCTTGCATTCTTATCCATTGTCCCTTAAGAAAGCAATATGTTCCTAAGACTTAGATTGCCAAAAAAATGATTTGTTCAATTGTCCCTTAAGAAAGCAATATGTTTCTAAGACTTAGTGCAATAGATTGAGCTTCTTCAATGCTCATCATGCATGAACAGGTTAGGGAAACCCATTTGCTCTATTTCAGTGATAAGAAGCTGCAACAAGTTGATTAGTTCCACACACCTTCAAAAAGTTAGCAAAATAAATCAATCTGACCAAAAGTGCTTAACTGTATGACCAGAGGCAACTTACTATATAACCAAGAGCGCTACACTGTATTACCAGAGGTGCTGCAGAACTAGAAGCGACACATTGTACTACCAGAAGCGCTGTACTGTGCTACCAAAAGTGCGGTACAGTGCTACCAAAAGCGTCTTACTGCCTTAGATCTAAAAAAGGTTATATTTTATCAAAAAAGGCCAGATCAAAATATGATTTCATGGTTGACTTGAAGATCTGAGATGTAATAGCTAATAAATCTGTAACCTGGGATCAAGAACAACTCAAATAATGCTGCAAATAGGTAGGTTAACTCAAAAATTTGAAAATACTCTTAAATACATCAACTCAGGTAGTATAAAAGATAATTGAAAGACAAATAAATCAGCGTGTCAGTCAATCAATGAAAATTATCTGAGTTCAAATCCTACCAATCATAAAGAAAGATCTCAAAACCCTAATATGCCAGAAGCACCTTACTGCTCTACCAAATGCGTTGGACTGTTTTACCAATAGCGTGCTACTGTGCTACCAGAGGCGCTACAGTATCGCCTAGGGGCACTATACTGTACTACCAAAAGCACTTTACTATACTACCAATAGTGCTTTTCTATGTCTTTTGCGTTGTTCCATACTGTACTTAAAAACAAATCAATTTCTCAAAGAAAAAGAGGGATTAGTGGGTCCCACCGGGCATGCCAAAATGTGTATGAGGAAAATCGATAAGACGAATGATAAAATCAAAACTATGATAATAACCAAATTAATAACCCATAACATAAAGAGATCCATCTAAATAAAAAGCCATTATCAATAAATCAAATGAAATAAGCAAGCTTTTACCAGATTGTATTGTTCTCTTTTGTCAAATGTGGATTGCTGAAATATATTGCGAAACCATGTTTACAACAAGCAAGTATAGGTGCTCAAAGTGCTCAAGAAGATCATAAAAAGGTGCTCAACAATGCAAGGTATGCTCAAAGCACTATAAAAGGATGCCTGAGAATAAGTGATCGAAGAGGATTTATGAAGGAGATGAGGGGGTTTATATAGGTTTCAATAGAGATCGATCAATGGTCCAGATAATTCAGAAGAATCAACGGAGGAGATAAAACAAATAACCATGATGAATGTGTACACGACATGTGTCAATCCATAAGGATATTTTTATTAAGATATGATGAAAACAAGATTGATTGAATAGATAACTCAACTTGTAATTTTGCCTTTTTTAGAGTTCCAAAAATAAGACTGATTGTGCACATGAGTTATCAAGATATTTTAAGAGGAAGTGGAAGATAATTGAAATTAATTAAATAAATTTATTTATTTAATTGTGCATGATAGAGGAAAATAAAGATTATAAATAAAATATTTGATTTTATTTATTTTTAGAGGATAGAGATAATTTAAATAAATTTACATGATTTATTTAAATTTAGAAGAATAATTTGATTTAATTAAATAATGTAAAATTATTTAATTGTAGATAAGATAGAATTTGATGAATTAAATAAATAATGGGATTTATTTAATTAATGTAGACTTGAAATTTGAAAGAGGATAATGATTTAATTAATTAATAAAAATTATTTAATTTTGGAAGAATAAAGAGGAATTTAATGAAATTAATTAAATAAAGAGGATTTATTTAATTAATGTTGAATTTTGGAGTTATGGAAGAATTTGATGAAATTAATTAAATAATTAGATTATTTAATTAACGTTGAAATGCAGGTGATTTGGAAGAATTGATGAAATGCAAGTGATGTGACAACTTGGTCATTTTCGGGTGTCTACACCAATTATGATTACGATTAGGGATAGAATCATAAATAGCAATAAAATTAGAGTTAAGTCTACGATTAGAATTAGGGTAAGAATTAGAGTTATAGTTATGGTTAGGGCTAGAGTTAGGGTTAGAATTCAGGTTAATATTATTAGAGTTGATATATTAGGATTATAGTTATAATTAGGATTAAGGTAAGGGTTAGAATAAGGGTTATAGTATGGTAGAATCAAAGTTATGATTAGAATTAGGGTTAGGGTTAGGGCTAGAGTTAGGATTAGGGTTCCTATAAAATTACACTTAGCATTGTTTTATAAGCCTCAAAACCCTCAACCTAACCGTATTTCTAAATCTAACCCTATTTAACATAATTTTAACCATAATTTTGGTCGTAACTCTAATAATAACACTAACCCTAATGCTAACCATAATCCCAACCCTAATTTTTACCCTAATTAAATTTCTAACCCTAACCCTAACCCTAACCTTAATCCTAACACTAATGCTAACGCTAACCCTAATTATAATAAATAGATTAATTGTAACTCCAATTCTAATCTAAACACTAACCCTAACCCTAATTTTAACCCCTAACTCTAATCCTAAATATAATTTATAATAGAATTATTATATAATATATTATATAATTTTAATTATTATGAATGAATAAATTAATATTATATTATATTTAATAATTATTATAATATATTATAATAATATATCTAATCTATATTATAATATTATATTATAATTATAATAATTCATATAATTATATAATATAATTTATAATATAGATTAGATATATTATTATAATATATTATAATAATTTTTGAATATAATAATATTATAATAATTCATATAATTATATAATATAGTTATAATTAGGCTTTCTACTCCAGATGCTAGTAGCATATTTATATTTTATAAAATAGATCTTAAGTACACCGAGAGATATTTGTTGTGCCTTGCACACACGCCCCATTTCGTTAAGTGGGGACCCCCTTCTTTCGAGTTTTGGCTTAGAGTGTCAGTTTAGCTGCTTGATTTCTAAGGTGTTCTATTAGGTGATCAAAGCCACATTTTTCACAATTGGAAGCATATAAGTTGCTTGGGCCCTCAAAAATGACTAAGTCATGTATTATCTTTCATCGAAACCCAAGCCCTGGAAGGCATTTGCACTAAAAACATAAGTCACTGCCTTAGCGCCAAAATCTATCTTCACTGACTAGCGTTGAAGGCTTTATCCACCGACTTTAGTCCATGACTCTAGAATCATGCGCAGGTCAGAGGATGTCCAAAATGGCACCAATGCTAAAACCTTTCCTGTTGACCTTAGTGCTGAAAACATACTTCACTGACCATAGCGCTAGAATTCCCTCCTACCGATCTTGTGCCAAAAGAACCTTGTCACTGACTTTAGTCGGCGAGGTGCCAAAGTTCTACCAAGTTGGAGACCCTCCAAAGTCTTGCTAAGGTAGGATGATCTCAAAAATAGTGCAAAGTCTGTACTTCTCAAATCTCACGTAAAAATTAAAATGATTTTCTCTGCATACTATGCACTAGGTTTGCAACCATACTTGAGGCATTAATGATGATTATTAACACGGAATATAAGGGTTTTGGTGAATTTTGAGCTCATTTTAATGCACAAGAAAATCATTTGAGAACTCTGCAAATCCCTCAGAGGCGTATAGTAAATTTGGAGTGAGGAAGAAGTTGATTTGGGGCACGTTGAAATAATTTTTTTCACTACTGCGACTACATTTAAAACCAGGTAGGGTGTTTCTTTCCTACTCTTCCAAGTTTGGGGTTTTGATTTCTAATTCAATTATTGATCTCAGCTAGGGTTTTGCATTGAATTTGAAGATCTGAGTTTGAATCAATAGTTGAGTTTTGATGGGTTCTTGCTGTATAAATGATTAAACTATTTAACAAGATCATCAACTGACAAAGAGGTGCTTTTAGAGTTAACAAGGCAACTAATCCCATGTGCTGAGAAGCTGAAGCATCTTCATAGGACAAATGTTAAATTCCTAATCTTATTAGGAAAGGGAAATTATGCATGTGTATCTTTGGGAGCAACAGAATATTCTGACAAAGAGCTGCAATCAATAGACCTTCATTTTTATATAAGAAGAAACCACTTTGAACCTCAAGGAGTAATGGAGAAATTTGTCAACAAAAAGTTGTTTCACAAGGTACATCTTGAAGATTTTTGGGCTGATTATGTTGATGATCATGAGGTGTTGCAAAGAAGACATTCTTAGCTGTCTTTGGATTTCATGAGAAGATTTCATATAATAGATGTCTCAGATCAACTTGATGACGATAGAAATGTAATATAGAGGGGACCATGGGAAGCCCAACATCAATAGCCTATTCCTCTTCCGAATTGGGTTAATGTAGAAGAAATCTTGATTGATGAAGTAATGAAGGAGCCCATCAGACTCAGTAAGGTGTGGGTCAGAGCTCAAGTTGCCATATTGACTCAGTAAGGGGTGCAGCTCACATATACAGAGGTAGAACCCAAGAAGGAATTAGATGATGAAAAGGATCAGCCTGTAGAGGTGCCAGATGTTGAAGAGAAGGCTCAAGAAGCCTCCAAGGAAACAAATAGTGAGGACCACATACCCTTGGTAGAGAAAGCAAAAGCAAAGAAAGCTGCTCCAAAATTGCAACAAAAGAGTTCACCTCTGGCTAAGAGTTGCACAAAAGAGAGATATGCCAAGTGGGCTAGGTGAGGGTTCTAAAACAAAGAGAACAAGAACCAAAGCAATAGGAGTCTCTGTCACTGCTTCTACCATTGTCTTTGCTACCTCTGATACTCCATCTGCCCCTACTCAATCTTCCATTGCAACTGCATTATGCCCCTTAGCATTAGATTCAAATATCCCAAGTCCTTCCACTTCACACATTTTGGTTGCTACCACTTCTTCTACTTCTCCATCACCATTCATTTCAATTGCCTCCCTACCTTCTATCTCCTCTATCTATTTTTCCACCTCATTCACTTTACCACCTCTCTCCACTATTCTTTCATCTTCCTCTTCACTTCCTTCCTCCTCCATCCTTTCACCTATTGTCATGCCTCCTTTGGGTTTTGCATCATTTGCCAATCTAACTCATGTAAGCCTCCCTCCATTTCCAACTCATCCATTGCCCTTGTTCAACAATTATTTAATTCATTCGGTGCAAGATTCCATCCACTTAACTGTACCACAATTACCTGGAATTGAAAAGTTCTATATGGAGTTGGAATTACAAGAATAGGGGATGGAAAAGGAAGTATTTGAAGAACCTCTCTCTGAGCCCACAAGCATTGAGGTGGTCGAGATATCTGACAGTACAGTAGGCAAAAGTATCGCAGATACAATTGTGAGAGTTGTTCAGCATGAAGTGTTAGAAAATTTGCAAAATATTGAGCAACAAGGAGATGGAGAAGAGGATGCTGATAAAGAATATGAACATGAGTTGGAAATCCTTGATAATCCACCAACTAAAGGAGACAGTCACATTGATGTCCCCAAGGATTCCTCCTCCACAACACCATATTGGTTGTAATACAGGCTTGGAACTAAAGAGCCATAGATAGAAGTAATGAAACTGGATTTGGATATGATCTTACCTAGAGTAGAGAAGCCAAAGAAGAAGAAAAAGGAAAAAGTTCAATCTAGAATCTACATAGATGCTTCAGGGTCTAGAATTACTAAGGTGGTTGTCCCACCGGTAGATGTGAGTAAGGATCGAGTAAGAACTAAAGTTTACATTGTTACAAATGTCAACTTGGTACCTGCTTCTAGGGGACTAAAGATTGTTGAATTTGAAGGTATAGTCTCCTCTATTCTAGAACAATTAGATAAAGATAAAATGACAAAGCAACAACTAAAACAATAGAACAAGGAACTAAGGGCATGCATTTAATTTCTAATAAAGCCAATGAATTCTAGTGGAGAACTAGAAACACCACTTGCCTTTCTATCAAAGGAAGAGTTGGCTAAATTTGATGATATCAAAACAACTGTTGCGGGTACATAGGAATGGTTTAGCAAAGTATACAATGAAGGGTGTGAGATAATGGATTTTGATGCCAAATAACATGAAGATTTCAGCACTCTTAAGGGAGCTTGGGATGAATTGTATGAAGGTTGTGAGTCTTATGAAGATTACTTCTCCCACCTCTTTCCTTGGGTAAAGAAGATGCTGGATCTCCCTAGTGAAATTTTGTTGTCAGAAGGCATTATGACCAAGGACAGAGTGAATAAGCCTCAGGATTGGATGGAGCAGATGGTAATGAGGAAATAAGTCTTTGATGAAATAAAAGATTCATATGAGCCTGTAAGGAATCAAATCATGGATGTCATCTATAGAATAAATGATACGTTGAGAGGTTGTCTCACTTTGGAGATGGATGATTTAGCTCCCATTAATGTGCAGGAATGTAAAGAAAAGTTACATCATATAATTTATGGGGAGCCTCCACTTAATATGGTGGGCAGATTGGACAAAATAAATGACCTCTGGGCTGCTTTCGTTGAGTTCAAGAAAGACAGAAGAAAGCGAGAGGTAGATTGCAAATTTTCCAAAGAGGCCAAGCGGTTGGAATATAGAGCCAACTACATATAAGATATAGACCCATCAGATATTAATCTAGCCCTATCAGGACTAGTTACATATTGTAATAAAAAGGTAGAAGAGGACAAAATTGACTTGGAGGATGATGAACAATAAAATTAAATGTAAATCTCGTCATTTGTGATCAATGCTATATTTGGAGGGTCATGTGACCCTATTTTGTCTTTATTATGCCTTGGAAATTGGCTTTTCCCAATATACAACTTAATGGGTATTCAAAATGTCTAGATTCAATGTATTTAGGAGTTGTATTTTGTCTTTTTCCTACAAGACAAAGGGAAATCTAGGAATGGATAATAGCTGTTGTATACGGCATAATCTCGACCATTGGTGTTGAGTTAATCTCCACCGTCCATTCAAAAACTCAGTATGGCACCTCTTCTATATAAAGGGTCATTGTCTCTCTCATTGTAACAGTCTTGATGCCGAATTGTTGACACTCTGCCATTTGAGATTAATACAAAGCAAGTTTCTGCATTATTTCTAGGAATTCATTTATTTGTGTTATCTATTTGGTTTCATGGTTCACTTCATGATCTGCAATTAGTTAATCATGGCTTGCAATGTTATTGGTTTATTAAAGGTATTTGATGAATGTTCTAAGTCCATACTATTACTTGCTTGCTAACTGTAAGTAGTTGTGCATAGTTAGCCTGGGTTATTATTTTGTGCTAAGTTCAATTGCATTACATTAGTTAAATCACACCAGTAATTAGGTATTTAATGAATGCATGCAATATGAAAATCTTAAGAATCCATAGAAGATAGCATCATTTTCTGTAGTGCTATAGCAATCAGTTAGCTTGGTTACTCAGGAAGTGGTTTAGAATTCAGAACTTTTGTCTACCATTAGTGAAATGTGCATTGTAATTGTCACTTAGGATCTTTCTAAACCCTACTTTTTTGCATTTTGTTTCACAATATCTTTGTTAGAATTAAGTTTCCAACATCATTTCATATTGTCATATCAGCTGAGATAACATAAGGGTTTGAATGTATTACCGTCCTAATCTATCAAACCTATCACATTGCATGTAAGACCCCTTGTAGGCACAGCTAGAACATCCCATTGAGAAATTCCAAGCAAGCTAAGACCTAGCTGTATTATCCTTGGAGTAGTCTTACCTCGGGTAAGATACTTTTCAAGATAGGTGTGATACCATCAATCATACCTGTGTTGTGTGCTAAAACCACTATCAACAGAATTGGCGCTAGAAGGAGGGCAACCAAGTTAAAATCTGCTCCATAAAATTAGCAAGTCTAGGGACCAGAGAAAGACATACTAGGTCCATCTCAGTTGGCGACGAGCTGCTGTCTCTGACAGAATTTAGGAGAACCAAAAGAGATCAAGGAATACCTAGAACTCTAAGGGATCAATCTGTCCTGAGAAACCCAACTGTAGCCCTAGTCAATCCCCCATCCATGGCCTTTTTCACTACTAATAACTAGTTCCCATTCCAATTATGTGCTTATCATGACATGCCCAAAAACCCTGACAAGTTCTGCTTCACGTTTTGCACCAATGATCCAGATAGAATTGCTGATGAGCACATTAAAATCTTTAAAGGTAATATGTTTATGCTTCAGGTGCAGCATGTGGTTGTGGTCTGTAGATTGTTTCCATGTTCTCTACAGGATGAAGCCTACTATTGGTTTGCCAATCTCCCTGCAACATCCATAAATTCATGGCTAAATTTGAAGAATGCATTTCTTGACCACTTCAGGATGCCCACTACTTCAGTAGACCTTTGTAGATCCTTTGTGGAAATCCGCAGAGCTAAGGGTGAGTTAATAAGTTCTTTCAACAATTGATTCCAAAAGGCCTTCATCTATTTTCAAACCCCTTACACCCTAGGTCAGGTTGCAACCTTGCCCATTTACTATGCAACCTTGGATAGACTTACTTCCATGTTCATAAGAAGAGCTATCCCAGCTCTTGGCTCCCTAGCTCAAGCAGTCATAGTGAATACATAATTAGGGAAAACAATAATAGGTCCCCTAAACCACATGGGTCCTACAATCATGCCAAATCAGATACCTATGATCAACCAAGCCTTAGCTAATCATACCCTTGTGATGAATCCTATCCCAATCCCTGCAACAACCAATGTGTTAGTTGTCCACCCTAGGGCTCCCATGGCAGAACTACCTCCAACTCAAATGTCTTTTCTCCAATCAGTTGAGGCAACCAAAGCTAAATATGACAGAGATGATATCAGGGAGTTGGCAGAGCAAATGAAAAAGCTTACTGCTGAAGTTACTCATCTAAGGAATCATAACACCTATTTGCAGCAGAGAAATCATAACCAGAATCAATATCAGAATCAAAATTTTCAGCAGTCAAATCAAACTTGGAATACCAGACCTAACTATGGTGGAGTCCCATCACCGTTGGAGAATCAAAATATTGAAAGTAGTCCACCTGGTCGAGTGATGCTGGCTGAGGCAGTGTTGTCCTCATGGTGCAAACTTCACAATTCAAATGCTCACTCTGAATTAGACTGTCTAGAATTCTAAATAGCGTCCAGTATTTTTTAGATGGAGATCCAAAATGTGGAAGCATAAGAAAATCTTCTGATAGGGTATGAACTCATTCCATCTCAGAGGTATGACACTGCCCTTGTACTTGACAGTTATACATTTCCTTTCTAAGATGACACTTAACCTGAGGAGGAATGTGAGGAGGTACATGCTTATCAGCAATATAATAAAACTTTGTACAATCTTAGAAGTAGTAAACCCAAAGGTTCCTTCACCACTTCAATTCCTCCCAACAACTACCAAATTCCACCTAACCCAAAGGCCTCTAATAATCTTGAGCCTCCCAAGGCAACACCCTAGTCAATGCACCAAGGATCTGTAGCTGAAAGTTTCCAAAGAACCAAAATAGCAAAGTTAGGACAATATGTTGCAAATGAACTCAAGAAAATGAAAGTCAACTTGTTAATCTTTGAGTTATTGAAAGTGATAGAAGTTAGGACAACTTTCTTTCAAGATATGGGAGCAAGTATTAAGATAGACTCTTCCCAAAAAGAGACCCTGCCAAAGGACAATTTAGATAAAGAAAAAGATAGGGTCCATGTAACAGATGCTGAGAAAAAAGTCACATTATACAAGGATAAAAGAGACAGTCCTCCTTTCCTTTTAACTCTCAGAATATTTGGGAAGAACCTTCATAACTGTTTAGTAGACTCAGGGGCATCTACCAATGTGATGCCTTTGTCAGTATGCAAATCACTGAGTCTCACTCCAGCAAATCTTCCAGGAAAGTCACATAGCTGGATAAGACTGAGGTAAATGTGATGGGTGAATTGAACCGAATCCACATACAGTTAGCTTCTAATCCTAGGGTGCAACAATATATAGATATTCAAGTAGTTGATATACCAGATCAGTATGGCATACTTTTAAGTAGAGATTGGTCTAGGACTTTGAATGGCTATATGGAAATGGACTTTTCCCACATGTGGCTGCCATGGAAGGGACTGGTGAATTAGATCTGCATTGAAAGAGAGCCGAAAATGAAGCATATGATTACAGAATACAATCAGACTAATGAGATTTTGTTTTCGGAAGTAGACCTGGGGGTTTACCTTCCCCAAGTTGATCAAGTAGATGAAATATTCATGCTGAGCTACAGTGAATTCCCTGATCCTCCACTTTCAAAATACCAATAAACCATAGAAGCAATATGTGTGCAGTCAATCCAAGAGTCTTCTTCTAATGATGATGAGCCTGAAATATTTGAAGGATTCAGAGACTTTGTGGCTAACTTCATGAGTGATCAATTAGCTATTAGAAAGAAAATATAGATGGAAGAATTGTTGCTGCCAGATTGGTGTTGTATTCATAATGCTTCTCATTCTATGTTCACATGCTCGCTTTGCCAAGAGGCAGTTAAACAAGTGCAAAAGCGTTTAAAGATTTCAGCAGTCATAAAGGAAAATCAAACTGCTATAGGTGCAGTAGGTCAGGAACCACAGTTAGATAAAAAATAACATATTGCACAAAGGGTTAAGGGTAATGACTCTCACAATTGGACATTAAGGTTTGATGGATCTCGGTGCAAACAAGGGTCCAGTGTAGGGTTTGAGTTGATCAGTCCCATGGGAAGTTCATATCTGGTAGCATATCAATTAAAATTCCCCTGTACAAACAATGTGACATAATACAAATCTTTGGTGTAGGACTATTGATGGAACTCCAGAAAAAGCCTAAGGTTATTCAAGTGTTTGGTGACTCTGAATTGGTCATCAAGCAAGTCAAAAGGCAATATTCTTGCAATGATAAGAGGTTGAATAGATATCGGAATCGTGTGTGGGATTTAATTGAGTGTTTTGATGGCTTTAATATCCAGTTGATCCCATGAAAATAGAATCATGTTGTTGATGCCTTGGCTCAGACAGCTAGTTCTCTTGAGCTGCTGTCTATGACAGGATTGAAGAAATTCATTGTAGAATTGGTTTTGACTCCCTTAGTACTTGATAACATCACAATTTTTTAGGTTTTCAAGGATGACAAGCATAAAATTGATTTCCTCACTTTGTCAGATGTTTTTGTTGCTCAGATAATAGATGAAGAAGAGCTAGAACCTGCTAAAATGGACTTAGAAGGAGTCCTCAACTTGAAGACAAACACTATTCCTTGGGGAATGGTAGAGTTAGAACAATTGTTTGATTCAGATAAGTTTGAAATATAGAAGAAACATAGAGAATCCCCTTGTGCACAATGTGAACCTTACAATTTGGGAACTCCTGAGGATGTTAAGAATGTTTGTATTAGCAAAGCCAGTATTGCTGAAGAAAGGATAGGCATTATTCATGCATTAAGGGATTACCACGAAGTCATAGCTTGGAGCTATGAAGATCTCAAGACATATGACACTTAGATTATAACTCATACAATACCCCTCAAGCCAGGGGCAAAACCTTTCAGGCAAAGGCAACGACTAGTTAATGCCCTACTGGAACCATTAATTTTCAAGGAAGTATAGAAACTATTGTCTGCTAGAATTATATTTCCCGTTGGGCATTCTACCTAGGTGGAAAATTTAGTTCTAGTACACAAGAAGAATGGAGAAATCAGGCTCTACGTCAACTTTAGAAATTTGAATAGGGCCTTGGGGAAGGATAATTACCCATTGCCATCCTTGGACGAAGTATTACAAATAGTCAACGATTCACAAATGATGTCTTTTCTAGATGGTTATTTAGGTTATAACTAGGTAATGGTAGAATATGTGGATAGATTGAAGACGTCCTTCACATGCAAGTGGGGAATCTATGCATATCACAGGATGCCCTTTGGATTAATTAGCGTGGGAGCTACATTCCAATGCACAATGGACATAGCTTTCAAAGGATTGGTTGGAAAATGCATCATTATATATATATATGGACGATCTCACTATATTTTCAAAGAAAAGGGAAGATCATGTGGCAGACCTGAGGAAAATCCTATAGCGATGCAAAGACTATGGGATTTCACTTAATCCTAAGAAATGCATCTTTGGAGTAACTGAAGGAAAGTTACTTGGGCATGTAATTTTTGAGCAAGGTATATCAATTGACCCTAACCGAGTTCAAGCGATTCTCAAGATACAACCCCCAGCTAGTAAGAAAGAACTGAAGTCATATTTTAGTAAGATCAATTTTGTTTGTAAGTTTATCACTAGGTTTGTTGAGATTGTTTGCCCATTGAATTCTATGTTGAAACAAGATGCTAAGATCGAATGGACTCCAAAAGAAGGCTGCATTTGTAGAAATCAAATAGGCAATTTAGCTAATGCCCCAATACTGGTGAGTCCTGATTATACGCTGCCATTCTGTATTTACTCCTTCACCTCAGAACATACTTGTGTAGTGATGTTGACGCAGAAGAGAGATATTAATGATGAAAGACCCATCACCTTTATGAGCACCCCCTTGAAAGATGCAGAGTTGAAATACCCAAACATGGAAAAACAGGCATATGCCTTGGTCAAAGCGGTGAAAAAGTTCCATCACTACATCTTGAGAAGCCAAGTGATCACAGTTGTGGCCAATGCAGTAGTCAAGGAGTTATTAATGCAAAGCGAGCTAGGTGAACAGAGAGGAAAATGGGTCACAATCCCACAAGAGTTTGATATAGAAATATAGCCCATGAAATTTGTAACGGGTCAAGCATTAACGAAGATAATGGCAGAAGTTGGTCCAGGCTTAGTCTCTCAATAGTATATGTTGGAAGATATTTCCAAAGATGAGTGGTATGGAGACATTGTGTTCTATCTCCTCAACTAGTGTTGCCCACCTCAACTAAGTTCAGTCCAGAGAAGAGCACTCAGATTAAAGAGTAACAACTTTATGATTAAGGGATCAATGTTGTATAATAAGAACCACAAAGGGATCTATCTGAGGTGCCTAGATAAAATAGAGGTACCACAAGTTCTGACAAGTTTCCATGAGAAGTTCAGAATAGGCCATGGTTCAGCCCTGTCAACTGTCAATTAGATTCTTTGGGTAGGGTAATACTAGCCCACTTTATTCAAAGATGTACATGCACATGTTAGAACTTGCCAGACATGCCAAACTATTGCAACCAGGGAGAAAAATGCTACTATGCCACTGCAACCAGTATTGGAGGTATGACCATTTGCACAGTGGGGGTTAGACTTTATTGGTATGATCAACCCACCTTCTTTAGCGGGCCACAAGTACATTCTAATCGCTACTGATTACTGTACAATTGTGTTACATTAGTTAAATTACACCAATAATTGGGTACTTAATGAATGCATGCAATATGAAAATCTTTAGAATCCATAGAAGATAGCATCATTTTCTATAATGTTGTAGCAATCAGTTAGCTTGGTTACTCAGGAAGTGGTTTAGAATTCAGAACATTTGTCTACCATTAGTGAACTGTGCATTATAAATGTCACTTAGGATCTTTTTAAACCCTACTCTTTTGCATTTTCTTTCACAATATCTTTGTTAGACTTAAGTTTTCAGTAGCATTTCATATTGTCATATCAGCTAAGATAACATAAGGGTTTGTATGTATTACCACCCTAACCTATCAAACCTGTCACATTACATGTAAGACCCCTTGTAGGCATAGCTAGAACATCCCACTGAGAAATTCCAAGCAAGATAAGACCTAGCTATATTATCCTGGAGTAGTCTTACCTTGGGTAAGATACTTTTCAAGAGAGGTGTGATACCAACAATCATACTTGTGTTGTGTGCTAAAACTTGTCATGCCCACATTTTCCATGTGGTCATGACACACCACACATGTGTCATGTCCACATTTGTCATGTGGTCATGACACGAACTACCAAAAAATTTTCTACCCAAATCTACAAACCCCCTTACACGCCACTAGCGTGCCCGGTGACATACACACTCAACGCAGTTGCACTAGCAACTATGTTACGCATGTCACCTGAAGGCGGGGAAGTCAATCAAGTTCAGGTTAATATGATCTCCAATCACTACCCTACGATGATAGCCACAAGGGGGTTTACGTCGCTCAAGCGAAGTTGTGAGGGACGGATCCTATCTCGGTATCCAACCCTAGAATTTACCCTAAGAGATGGGACGATTCTAATTCATATCAAAATATAAACTAAGTCATACTAACATCATAAAACAGGGGATAATAAACTAACATTAAATTTAACTTCGACAAAAGCATTTAAGTAATTAAATAAAGAAATAAGGGAAATTTAATTGATACTTAACCAAAATATATATTGTAGACACCCAAAATTGTCCCAAATTTGTCCATGTCTAGCAACACCTTAAAATATTATCCTAGACATCTTGTAGCATTTTGTCATAAATCCCACTCTTAATCCCATTTATCCATTAGCTAATTAATTAAATAAATTTTATTTATTTAATTTAATCCCAATCATATCCTAATCCCACTTAGCCAATTAATTAAATAAATTTTATTTATTTAATTAATTTCCACATCATATCCCAATCCTATCCTAATCCCACTATCCAATTAATTAAATAAATTTTATTTATTTAATTAATATCCAACTCATATCCCAACTAATTCAAATATTTTATTTGAATTAAGTTCTCATCATAAGCCGACTTTCCAATTAATTAAATAAATTTTATTTATTTAATTAATTTATCTTATCATTAAGCTGACATGTGTGCCTCTTTCATTTTAAAAAAATAAGTGGTACTACATATTTTATTTAATATCTTTCACATGTAGTACTTTTTATGTACACAGGCACACATGAGCCCTATTCTCCTTGACACTTGTCAAATGACTACAACTCCCTTGAAGAGTGAGATAACCGGATCAATCCTAGCCGTCCACATCAATCAATTAGGTTTTTAATTTCAACCATCCATTCAAACTAAGCCTTTCCTATAAATCAACACCCTCATAAGCCATTAGCATGCATTGAGCCTTAAACACCCTTATTCTGTTGAATTTTCTAAAATGCATTGATCCTCAAGTATCCACATGCTGTCGAAATATCATTAGAGCCTTTGCATCCTTCAACTATCATTCTATCATCTTCATCTTAATGTTATGCTGCAGAAGTGAGCACCCAACATTCCTCCAACAATAATCCTTCAAAATCTTGCATGCTCATGCGAGGTGGAGAAGAGCAATGGAGATAAATCAAGTTTGACATGGAGATCAGTTTGCATTTACATTTGTTATTTTGATTTTCATGTTGTCTTGTGCTTCATTGTACATTGCTAGGGTTTTTATCATTGTTGTTTATTCATTTGCCCTGATTTGCAATTTTACCCTAACTACATTTTGGCACGCCCGGTGGGACTTACTTCGCTTGATCTTTTTTCCAGGTTTTTGTAGTAAAAATTTGCATTCATATAACCCCCATTGTTGAGTTTTGCAGGTTTAATTAACTTTTTGTTGCAGATCTGCTACTTTTTGAAAAAACCCTAGGTTTTAAAGATTTCATCATATCTTCCAAACGGCTATGAATTTTTCTACAATATTTTAGCAAAAGTTTTTCCATGATAGAAGGAAGCTACAGCAGAAACATTTTGGGTTTATCACGATTTTTGTGGGATTTATCACGTTTTTATGTTTTTTCATAAAATTGCAATTCTGGGCGCAAATTAGTGAATTTTTCAAAAAGTTTTACATTTCTGGAAATCTCTCAAAATTTTAATGGGGTTCTATGTTTTACAGATTTAATTTGGAGGCCGTTTACAGTGTGAAAAAATTAGATCTTTGCCGACTGTATTATTTTCATAAATCCGCATTTTTGGGCGCAAATCAAGAATTTTTCTGATTTCTTTACATTTTCAGAAAGCTCTCTAAAAATTAATGGGGGTCTCTTTTTTGATTTTTTAATTTTCGAACCAAAAATCTATCGAAATAATCAAATCTAATTCAGTTATGCATCTAAAATTACAATTTTTCTTGCCTGATGAGCCTATTTTTTATGCCTGCATTATAATATCATTTTTTTTTTATGTTGTAGGTGATCATAAGGAGCTGGAGCAACATTGACATCAACATCTACAGCAATTTGGATAGTGAATTAATTAGGTGCAATCATTTCATCTCTTATCTTATAATCTTGTTTGAATCACACATTTGGATTTTGGGCATAAAATGAACAATTGTTTGCAAATTCACATCAAAAATTGGGCTAAAATGAACCATTGTCTTTCATCACATTTGGATTTGGGTTTTAAAACAAACAAGTTCTTGAATTGTCTTCCACACATTGAATTTCTAAGGTTAATGAACCCCATGCGAGTGTGACCAAGTAAATGTGTATGCTCTCTCCTTGCGTCCTAACATGAACTTGGAGATCAAAAACATTTACTTGTGTTGCTTTTGTTAAACCTTAGAGAGGCCTGCCTTGGTATCCACCCTAAGGGAACGACCTCAAGTGGTACTTTCATCTGGTCCGCTATAAAAATCAGAGGATAAGGCAAAAGCCAAGTCTAACCAGTATTAGCGCTCACCATACAGTCCTAACTCGAAAGGTGTACCTTTGTGTATATTAAAACTCCTAGTAGGGTTAGTTAAAGTCTTAAGTGGCTTGCTGGATGCTCGTGGGGTGCTGGTCCCCCAGATTTTCACTAGAACCTCCTTGTGATAGTGGCCTTGCCTTGACTAGGACTTGTTGAAGTGTCTTCACGTGCTTGCTTAACCATCACATTATTCCAAACTAACAACCTGCTTATGTGTCTAGCGTGAGTGATTCATATGTGTATATGCATAATCATTTGTTTGAACATTGCCACATCAAGCTCTAAACACCCAAACATATAAAGACAAGTCATCCTACACATTCTTCCAATAACATTCAAACCCAATCACTTTCATCCCAAACATAGCCTAGTCATCATCCAACCCTTCATAGCCAAATCACTTCCACATCATCATCCAAATCCCTAAACAAGCACTTGCTAAAAGGACTTAAGACAAACACTTGGTGACAACATGTCTACACTAGAGGACCTAGAAATCAAATTCTAAAGATTCCTCCAAAATCTTTATCAAGGATCACAACCCCTAAACCAAGATGCCATTGAAATATTACAATTCTTCCTCCAAAGAGCTCAACCCCATGCAAGCCAATCACCTCAACTGCAACACTTCGTAGCCCAAGTCCAACACCTTTTAGCCACTAGTCAAGCTCAACAAGTACATCAATCCTTAGCCAATCCATACAAACCTAATCCACCATCTAGCCACTGTCATATCCATCTAATTCCTATCAACCTAATCCACCTATCCACCAAGTCAATGCCACATCAACCTATGAACATCCACCTCAAGCTTATCCAATCCTTCATGCTAACATTCCAATGCACTACCAAGCCCATCCACAAAGTAATCAAGTGATATTACAAGAACAACATACAAATCCAAATGGCCTTTTGTATATAAACCAAGTGAGCACAAGTCAACCTTGCCAACAAGATCAAATGCCCACATCTTTGGGTCCACCTCAAGATATTTTGTCTACATATCCTACCATTGTACCTAGCTACCAAGACTATCAATGGCCTCTCCAACAAGCACAAGTGAGCCTGAGTCCACCTTTGCAACAAGATGCACATGCAACTCCAAGTGGTCCTTTGTACATAAACCATGTGAGCCTAATGCAACAAGATCTAATAACCTTTGACAAGGGAGATACCAATCTAGAGTGGCCTCCACCATCCAATCACATGCCAACACATGAGCCAACTAATCCTATCCCGACACCACTATGTGATCCTATCCCTAGTCCATTAGTCCATCAACCTTCCAAATCACCAAGCCCTTCATTACCTTCATCACCATGTCATTCTAATCCTTCACCAAAGGATGCGACTGAGATAGTTTTACAAAGAATGCTTGAACAAAAACTCATTCAACTTCCTGAAGTCAAATCATGTGAAGAACGTCCATATGATGAACATGATTATTGTGCATACCATGATGAAAGCCCATGATACAAATACATGCACCATGTTTTTCCCAATTGTTTACAAGGTGTATCAACATACAATAAGAAATCATGCCACATCATCCCAATCCCATGTGTCACACCCATCTAGTCCACATCCTAATCCATCAAACTCCATTATCCTTCCATCCAATCAAAATCCTAGTCCTATGCTTACAACATCATCCTCTATTATTGCTCATCCATTATATTGTCCATCTACACATACCCTTGCAAAGGATGTGATCCATTGGCTACTAGCTAGGAATAAATTATCTCCATGTCGAACACCCATTCATGAGCCTACCAAAGAACTTCCAAAGGTCATGTCCAATCCTATAATCCCATCATGTGGTCCACCTATCCTTGAGCCTCTTCAAGAGCCTTCAATTAACATTCTTAACCCTTCAAGCCCATCATGTGACCTACAAGCCATCAAGCCTATTTGCGAACCTTCTATCATTAATCCAAGTCAAGAGTCATCATGTTCTCATGTTGTTGACCAAGAGCCTTCCACTTCCATTCAAGCAACCCAAGAGGTATGTCAAAGGTTTAATCCTAAGCATGTGGAAACATTAAGCCCTAGTCCAACTCAATATCAAAACACTTCCATTCAACCTATCCATAATATTTACCTTCTTTATGATCAAGATGATACCTATGAAGAAGCTATCCATGAGCACCTTGATCCTATCCATAATCCTATATCTATCCATCAGCAAGATATCCAAATTGCTCCTAGTCATCTGCCATCTAGCCGTATCCATGATGAGCAAACATCCACTTGTCATGATGAGACACTTGTTCCCCAAGTAAGCATAAAAGATCAAACAAATAGCTTGGATCTTAGCGAACACAATGCTAATCAAGATCCTAATGATCCTCCTTCCACATCCACCATTGATTCCACTTCAAGTCCACCATCATGTCCTATTGGTCTATCCACCCTTATACATGAGTGTTCTTCCTTAGGACAATAACGACCTTTATCTACCTCACCTTCTCCATCCAATAACAAACTCAAGTCTAGTGTTCAAACCACACCTGGTCCCATTGTCCATCACATACTCCAAAACATGAACTACCAAGGCAAAGGTCTAAGTCTTTATGAACAAGGTATTTTGGATCTAAACCATGTCAAGGTCCCTCCAAACTCATATGGCCTTGGATACACACCCCAAGGTAAACAAGGCCAAGATGTTGGTACTCCCTTCATGCATCCTAAATCTACCACTTTCCATCGCACCCCCCGTCATCTACCCAAAACATATGTTGCCATTCCACTTCCATCATCCTATAAATGTCAAAAGCATGTGACCGTACACCTTCTGCCATCTACTTTGCCTCCACTTTTACCAACTCCAAATATCCCTCCATCCACCTTGCCACCATTGCTTCCAACACCTAACATACCTATCATTCATAAGTATCCTTACATCCCTAATCATGGCCAACAAAAGCACACATCGTTTAAGCATAAAGCTTCCAATCATTCCACCCACTCCACCCACCCCATGGGATTCCAAAATAAACATTTGGATGCCTTTATCTATAAAGTCAAAAATCCAACTAAAACTCCTAAGGACCCTCATGCCTTAGAGCATCGATGTGAAAAGTCTCTAAATCATCCATATTCTAAGCACCATACATTCACAAAGCTATCCAAGCCCATACCTCCAAAAGCAAAGTCCAAAAACAAAATGATTTGGGTTCCTACGAAAATAGCTAGCAAGTCTAATGAGGCATCCTCATCCACATCTCAAGAATCTCAACCACCTATATCCATCCAAAACTTCCATTCCCTTCAAAAATCTGACAAACAAAACAAAAGCACTAAAAATGCTAAATCTATGTGGGTTCCTAAATCACTTTATCAACCATCTCCTAAGCAAACAACCCCATTGCTTCCTACACTACCATCTCATCAAAAGCTTCAATGTTTATCATGGTGTGTGCAACCGTTGGTCATGGTTCCCTTCCACTCCGCAGCACCTCCACATAACTACATCTACCCATCTTCCATCCATTATCCTACATATCTCCCCCATGCTAACCCTATGGCCCATGCTTTGGCATAAAAATTTCATCCATCTTCATTCCATAAGCCTATATAATCCACATCATAATCAAATATCCCCATCCATCCATCCTTGCATGAACCTTCCATAATCCACATCATAATCTACTATCCACCTAATCCATCTCTCATCCACGCAATCCCTTATCAACATCTATGAGCATAATGACATGGTCCATGCAAAGATATCATCCATCTCTAATGGGACACTATCACCTCTCATAGCACTAGACAATTGAGTCCCTCCTATCCATTACCATAGTGAAAACCTGGCAAACAGGCGCCATGTGTAATTGTCATCCCATTTAAAAAATAAAAAAAAAAGAGAAGAAACAAATCAAAAAAAAAATAATAAAGAGAAATCCCTTTGTCCAATGGTGAAAACCTGGTAAACAGGTGCCTTGGATAAGTACCATGATGAAAACCTGGCAAACAGACGTCATGTGTAGGTTGATCTTCTATGTCACTTACACTTGGGGGCACATTGTCTCATCCAACCTATCATTTTCCATCTTATCATGTCTTATCTTGCCATATCCTATCCTACCATCATTAGCCATTACATCCACATACCTATCATGTTGAGTTTATCCATCATTCCATCTTTGATTTTGATGAAGACATAGGGGCAAAATGTCGAAACATGTTTGGATATTTCTTGACATACCTTCTTTCCAAACCAAGTCCTATCCATTGACCATTTATCCATCCCATTCAAACCAATCCATCATGTCATCCCTTGGTCATGAACTTTGTCACACAAAGAATCCTAAGCATTACCACATAGAATGGGGCAAGTTCTTCCTATGCAACATAGCCTTTGGAGATCACATCCTAGCCCCCTTATGATTCATCCACTATGGCGTATCCGTATCATGAGCTTTCCATCTTATAGCTTATCCCTATCCGTTTATCATGAGCTTTCCACTATAGCCTACCTATCCGTTTATCATGAGGCATGCATCCATCTATCATGAGCTTTCCCTTTTACAGCTTATCCTTTTATCCATCCAACTCTCATGAGCCTTCCATCCCTTGTTGCCCAACCTTTTATCCATCCAATCCCATTCATCCATCCTTGCACCTAGACTTGGTTTTCTCCCTTGTCATTGGTATCTAAGCACAAAGGCTACTCAAATTGTACATCCATTGGCATTTTCCAAAATATGTCAAAAAATCCAAAAAATCAAATACCCAATGAAAAATCCAAGCAATAAAACCAATCATATCATCCAAAACAATCCACTCCATCATCATCATCATTGATTCTTCCTATCAATAACGTTCATTCATCTATTTCAATCAATCACTTCTTCCAATCATATCAATCAAATCAATCTAAGCAATGATCTTAAATCCAAGTCACACTAATCCATATCAAGCAAGCTAATCAATCAAGGAACATTATCCAATCAAATCAATAGGTTTTGATCTTAATCTTGTCATGAGCCCAATCAATCATTATCAATCATCATCAAGGGGATATAGCGTTCCCACATCCTTGTGTTGATCTAGGGATATAGCTTTCCCCGCAATGACAACACTATCTATCATCATCAATCAAACAATCAATCATTGGTTTACGACTTGACAAGGGCAATACCTTGTTTGTTTTCCATCCTTTGAGCACACTGAGAACACTTGCTTATGCTTAGATTGAGTGGGCACTCTAATCATCACACCATCACTATTATCATTCAAAACAATCCAATCATCAAAATAATTAACCCAGCAACAACAAACATCACAACTAAAGCACATCAAGCCAACCATCAAAACAAATCCAATCACTTCAACAAACCAAAAGCAGCTCAATCCACCACATATCATCACATCCTCAACATTTCATCTAATCAATCCTTCAATCATCAAATCAATCCAAAGAATCAAAACAATGATCCAAGTGCAAGTCAATCCTTTAAGCTATACCAATTAAGTTAATCAATCAAGTCAAGTTATCCAAACGCAATCCATGGTCTTGATCCTAGCCTTGTTGTAAGCTAAATCAATCAGCCAACCAACCAACCAAATCAGCAAACAACCTTGTGTTGATCTAGGGATATAGCTTTCCTCACAATGACAACACTCTCAACTATCATCATCAGCAATTAATCATTGGTTTACAGCTTGACAGGGGCAATACCTTGTTTGTTTTTGTATCATTTGTGCATGCTTGCTTGCTTGTGTGTGTTATCATTTTATCTTGCATTTGTATCAAATCTGTATCATTTATGGCTAATATTCATATCTTATGTATGTTGGAATAGCTTTTTGCACTATCATTTGCATCTAAGGTCATATCATACCTTTTGTGCGTTAGGACTTCAATGCTCTAAGTTTTCTTCCTCATACGTTAGACAAAGTTGTATTACGCTGGGGCACGAGACACAACGTCACCCTGGTCCTTATACCTTGGTGCATAACTTCTAGTGCTATATCAAACATCATGGATGCTCACCTTCCATTGCAGCATAACACATCCATCATTTCTTCTATCTATCCCCTTATCTTTGTTTTGTAGCCAAACCATTTCTTTTCAAGAGCCTACTCGTGTTTGTCCAACCCACCTATCCTCTCGAGGGGGCATCATCATCCCATTTCATCCTATCATCATCATCCCATTTCATCAATCATCATCCCTATCCTCTATCCATACCTTAACTTCTTTGAAATGATGTTACTCGACATAAATCTTATCATCTCGAACATCATCTCAAAGAGGGGCAAAATGTAGACACCCAAAATTGTCCCAAATTTGTCCATGTCTAGCAACACCTTCTTAAAATATTATCCTAGACATCTTGTAGCATTTTGTCTTAAATCCCAGTCTTAATCCCAATCATATCCTAATCCCACTTAGCCAATTAATTAAATAAATTTTATTTATTTAATTAATTTCCACATCATATCCCAATCCTATCCTAATCCCACTATCCAATTAATTAAATAAATTTTATTTATTTAATTAATATCCAACTCATATCCCAACTAATTCAAATATTTTATTTGAATTAAGTTCTCATCATAAGCCGACTTTCTAATTAATTAAATAAATTTTATTAATTTAATTAATTTATCTTATCATTAAGCCGACATGTGTGCCTCTTTCATTTAAAAAAGATAAGTGGTACTACATATTTTATTTAATATCTTTCACATGTAGTACTTTTTATGTACACAGGCACACATGAGCCCTATTCTCCTTGACACTTGTCAAATGACTACAACTCCCTTGAAGAGTGGGATAACCGAATCAATCCTAGCCGTCCACATCAATCAATTAGGTTTTTAATCTCAACCATCCATTCAAACTAAGTCTTTCCTATAAATCAACCCCCTCATAAGCCATTAGCATGCATTGAGCCTTAAGCACCCTTATTCTATTGAATTTTCTAAAATGCATTAATCCTCAAGTATCCACATGCTGTTGAAATATCATTAGAGCCTTTGCATCCTTCAACTATCATTCTATCATCTTCATCTTAATGTTATGCTGCAGAAGTGAGCACCCAACATTCCTCCAACAATAATCCTTCAAAATCTTGCATGCTCATGCGAGGTGGAGAAGAGCAATGGAGATAAATCAAGTTTGACATAGAGATCGGTTTGCATTTACATTTGTTATTTTGATTTTCATGTTGTCTTGTGCTTCATTGTGCATTGCTAGGGTTTTTATCATTGTTGTTTATTCATTTGCCCTGATTTGTAATTTTACCCTAACTACATATATCTCATTTAGGCTAGGGAAAATTTGGTAGCATAACGAGGCATTTTGAGATAAAGCAGGGTAACTCATATATTGATTTTAGCAGCATAATACCACCTCATCATCTATAGGAGGATGCAAAATTTAAATTTAAAAAAAAAACCTACTTAACCCTTTTCCAAGATTTAAATAAAAATAATTTAAATGCCAAATTTGACTAATATTCCCATCCCAAACATTTTGAAATAAGAATAAAACAATTCAACTATATTTAATTTTGAAACTAAGGCATGACTTTAATATTCCTCTTTCCAAAATTTAAATCAAATAAATAAACCTTTCTTTAATAATAGAATTAAGTTCATCTTATCACTAAATCCCACTTCCAATAATTTTCAACTAAATAAATAAATTGGATACAACTTTAACTATAGCCCCAACCCATTGATTTAAAATAGAACCAAAAAGACTATATAATCATAGGTATCAAATTAATTCTCTAAAGGATGCACAACCATAAAGCAAATAACTCAATAAAATAGTAATTACACTCACACCCATAAAAGACAAAATAGGCTCCACTCCCTAAGTGAGTTGCATACACACTAATCCAGATTAGGACTAATAACACACTATTAAAACTAGGGCACCCAACCCTAGACAGGCATTATAAAATTCACTCAAATATGCCATTTGCTCTCACCCACAAGTTGTTAACTCTCTGGTTGGATGTGCAGGTTTTGAGGAAGCCAAGCAGTTGGATGGTACCTCCCCAAGTGGGAGGTATCAACCCAAACATTGGAATAGTTATTTGTTTTCTTATGATATTTCTAACATTCTACAGGTTGCACATTTGTTTATGTTTTTCTACATTGGAATTTCTATTTGCCCAACTAGTTTATCTCATTACACAAGTTTAAATTGCTAGCAAGAGTTTTAGAAAGTAGTTTATTATTGTTTGAAAATAAAAGCCTATGCCTCTAATTTTCTAAGTTTACAGCACTCTAAACTCTCTGGTTTTCTTCTTTTTATAAATCTGGATAATGTTAATCACAGAGAGTTTTAGAGTAAGAAAGACACAGTGATATAATATCCACCTTAAAATATATATATATATATATTCTGCATTTTAAGAACACAGAGGTAGCTATTACACAGGGTATACATTTTAAATAAAATACATAGTGGTAAACGAGTCATTTAATGCTCGCTGGGGTAAAATGAATACGTAGTGGAAAAGAAAATATGACATCACCGCATACACACACACACACACACACACACATATATATGCCCGTGTGTGAGTGCATCGATAGTCACAGTGAGCCCTAACGCAGAAGGGGCCGAATAAGGAATTTACAAGCGGCGACACCCTAACATTTTAGACCATCTTAAATATTGCAGGGACTCAGGGTTTAAATGGTGGCCAATGATGTGAATGGCACCTTATCCTGCAATATTTGCCTTATCTTAGGACTGCAACAAACAATAAAGGATGGGTCTGGCGGGGATTCTGCCACACAGAAGCTCGGCCCTTGGCGACCGAGCCCTAAACCATGTGCCTCAAAAAGCTTTGACGCATCAATAAAAAAAACCCTAACACATAAAACAAAATGTAACTGCCATTCAAAACTCCTAAAAATAATCAGGATTATTTAGAAGTCATTCAAGTTTGTAATGAATGTTTGATAGGGTATAAACAATATTATATATATATATATATATCAAATTAAAACACTGGTAACAAGATAAAAGCTCACTGTCATAAGACAGTGAGCAATAAAACACAATAACTTTATTTCTCTTTTTTTTATATAGCAACATCTAACTATATAACATTATATGAATATAAATATATCCTACATTACAAGAGTTGGTAAAATGAAGCCTACCTTAAATTATTTTCCTTATAACATCAAGGGTAGAAAATTACATTTTTTTTTGTCTATTTAACAAGAATGAGTCCATTTAAAAGTAGAGCTCAAACATAAATGCACCTCTCTCTCACTATAAGTCATTTCTTGAACAACTAAGGTAAGATTTGTTTGCACTAACACCTATCATATTTCCTTTACATTTTATTCATAGTAAATAAAGAGAGTGAAAGAGAGCTATTTTCATTTCAACATTGGAAGAAAAGAATATATTATTTCCATTAATCATATAGAATAGAACTAATACTTACAAAGGGAGTATAACAATAACAAACCCCCCCTTTTTTTGAACAACTCCCAAATGAGAACCAACTCATTACAACCCCAAATAGGGATGAGGCATCTCAATGCTCTCATTTACAAATATATAAGAAATCCATGAAACCCAAATTTTCTCTCCAAAGCCAACTCCTCCCAAGCTTCCATGTGACCTACAAAACACACAAAAATAGGATTCCAAGCCCATGGGATGCTCTCCTCCCAACCTAGGCCTAAAATAAGCCACCCCCAAGCTAGGAGGCCCTCCAAAAAACCAAGGATCATTACACAACAAAATACACTCACACCAAACACATAACTCCCAACCAAGGCCAAACACAAAACTAATCCATTTGAAAAATGGATTTGATGGGTGAGAGAGTGGACTCACTCTACTCAAGGAGACCCACACTCTTAATAACAAATAAATCATATATCACTTGGCCTCTTGCCATATTTCTTATTTCACATAGCAAGGCACTCATGCCATAACCAAAACTTTCTCATAACTCCAAAAGAAGGCCATTGGCCATAAAACCATACCAAAAACAAAGAGGGGAAACCGAGGAGGTTCTCAACCTCTCCCACCCAAACTAATGTGATCTCTCTCACATGGAGAGCTCACCCCACAACCCATAAAACCCAAAACACAACACTACATCAAAAAATGCATGAAATAAACAACAACATACATGATACATAAGCAAATAAGAAAGTAAACAAAGAGCTTGTCGCCATGAGGAATACCTCTCAAGCGTCAACAATGGAGGTTGATAGTGAAGCACTTCCACAAGTCTTCCCAACTCCTTCCACGAATCTCAAAGTTCTCCTCTCCCAACACAAACTTAAAAAATTCCCCAAAAGAAAAGAAAAAACAAGAACCCCCATCTCATCAAAATGAGAGATAAATAGATAAGGCTCTCAACCCCTAATGGTTGAGAAGGTGACACTTGTCACCCTCTCCTCCATCCACATAACCCTCCTCACAACCCCACAAGAATGTGGAGGTGACACTTGTCACCTCCCCATTCCACAAAACTACACATTCTCCCACAAGTTCTCTCACACATGTGTGAGAGCATAGGGGAATGTGAGCACATAAAGGGAATATTCTTATGAATGAGGAGGTGACACTTGTCACCTTCTCATTCATATAAGCTACACTCTTCCCCACAAGTGCTCTCACACATGTGTGAGAGTATAAGGAAGAGGTTCACACATGTGGGAAGATTATAAAGCTTGAGAAGCAAGGGTAACCTTACCCAAGTGGGAGAGGTTAAGGTTAAGTGAGATGGTGACCTTCCAACCACCCTCACACTTCCCAAACTCGTCACTTGACTTCAGGGTCAAGTTTGGGTGACCATACAAGGTCCAAATCAAGTTTAATCATGCTTGGAATGGTCCTAGACCCTAGGGGTATGACCTAGGGTCAATATTTGACCATTAATAGCACTAGGAAACACATAAATTCACTTGAAAAGGGTTCCAAACATTTAGAACTAAAATAAATTGTGCAAACCCAACATTACAATTTTTTTTACAACACATCAAGAGATAAATTAAAAAGGGGTAAACCTTACAAAACTAATCATAAATCAATTACAACTAAAATCAACATTCTCATACACAATTGACCTTAGTCCAACTTAGGGACTAGGTCGGCTTAACATGGATAAACATGTGGTTATTGTAGGACCTCCAATCTTCCATGGGCATGGAAAGTAACCTGCACACTTTCACAACACATTAATAGCACATGGTAATATAGCCTAGGCGAAATGAACTACATGTACACACACATGATCACATAATGAAGTATAATCTCAATGATAATCCACATGCCAATAAATTACATATTTCACAATTCATCCATAATTCACAAGTACAATCAAACTCGCATAACTCAAGGGATATCATTAGTTAAATCACAACTAAACATATCATCTACATCTAATCCAACATGCCACATAAATATCATGGCATAAAATGAAATCTAACATGGTATTCTAAACATCCTCAAGGCATAAACTAACTAACTAAATCATTTCAATTGAACCAATAACACATTCAACATTATCAAATTTACAATCAACTCACACATGTAGGATAGCTCCATCCTTCAATAACTCATATATCACAAGATAGTGCCACAATCTCTATAGTTCAAACCCTTAGTGAGGGTGAAGTAAAACAACAAGGTCTAAAAGGACAACTAATCCCAGTCATACTTGGGTGGGCCTCACAAAACCACCATCAACAGATATCCTTCTCGAGGTGCCTAATGTTAGGATTAGCAATTAAAAAATAGGCGCCTTGAGAAGGATATCTCTCGGTGTACTTTAGATATATTTTATAAAATATAAATATGCTAGTAAACTTTTAAAATAAAACAAAGTAATGATAGAAGAAAATTCTTTAAATGATTATTAAATTCAATCTACAAGTATTAAGTTCAATTACAATTATTAAATTCAATCACAATTTTTTTAGTTTGGAATCATTAGATGCAACCAAAAAATTTCTTTAGTTTGGAATCATTAAATTCAATCACAATTATTTGAGATGGGAATTCTTACTTATACAAATTAATTAGATGTGAACAATATAGTTAATTTTTCTTCAATTTACAAATGGTTTCAAACAATCATTTAGTAGCATTAGATAGAATGGTTTAAATTCAATGATTATTTGTTTTCAATGGTTTACTTAAAGTTTCTCAATTTTGATACTAGACATTTAAGATTTTCTTCTTGTTTTGGATAGTTAAACAACTTAATCAAGAGAAACCAAAAACCAAATCGTAGTGTTCAGTTTTTACAGTGCCTCTGGTTCACGTTTACAAGTAATGTCGTCACAATTGAACTACTGCACTTATTACCTAACATAGATGCAATAATGGTGTATGTGGCATCGACACTATAAATCGTTGAGTAATAAGGGACACCATGATATTAAGTTTGAGGGACGGTTAATCTCCCTCGGGCACCAAACTAACAAGATTAATTGAATTGATCCAACTAGAAAATATCTCCCATCACATGGTTTAAAGGGAATTTAGAATAACCTTGTCGTTTTATTGAAATTAGAAACATCTTTCTTGTAAGGGAACATTTTATCAAAGGAGGAAGAGAGAATAATGATCATGTATTTTGTTATTTTTTTATTTTAATAGGAATAGGAAGTAGTGATTTAGTAAACAAGTATTGGTCGAGGAGACCAAATGCTTTTAATTGCTTCCCTTTGTGAGTAGCAGTTGTAAAGGAACTGTCTGGGGAAATTGGGCTCTAGAAAGGGTTGCATACCCACACTCAATAGTTCACATCAAACATAGAGTAGAAAATAGAACTACATATATATTATACCTTAATCTCATTTGGAAGAGAGTATGTAGGCATCTTGGGAATGAAAAATGTGTCAGTGTGCAGGTTTTCAGGCATGGGGTGGGGAGGTATTGAAACACTCATTTTATTGATTCACCCCTTCAAATTAATTATTTTATCAAGGGAATCACTCCAACAAACCTAAAGTGAAACTTCAAATGCAAAGACAAGATAGAAAACATTCAACGTATACTTGAAAGAATCCTGAATGGATTCGCTTGATTCCTTAAGGCTTTAAGCCAAATTCTGAGATGGGACTCGACATTTTAACTATATATATTTATTACTCATTAATGACGATGACCTTAGTGCATTCCCATTAGTCAAGGGAGTGTAGTCTTCAGCGAGTGGCTCAGGATCTATTAGATCCTGATTGGCCTAAGTCTCTGGATAGAGTGCGTACCTATCCCTTTATGGATGGATGCCTATCCCATTAGGATAGATGCCTGTCCTATTTGGATAGAGGTATACCTACCTCTTATGGATAGATGTCTATCCTATAAAGATAGATGCTTGTCCTAATTGGATGAATACCTATCCAGTCTAGATAGAAGTACCTAATGTTGCAAGGTGTGCGCCCTTGGTCTCCTTGTGCTGTGTAGTGCGGCACTTGGGTTCATGACAAGGCTTAACCACCTCCTATGGATTCATTAACTCTGGTGGTTGTATCAAGTGATCTTTTGTTGTAACGGTAACCATCTTTGCAACAATTGGTATCAAAGCCTGGGTCACAGGTTTGAACCCCTCGCTTGTGCTAGGGGGATTGTTGCAAGGTGTGCTCCCTTGGTCTCCCTGTGCTGTGCAATGCAACACTT
This sequence comes from Cunninghamia lanceolata, assembly GCA_027924645.1. Taxonomy (NCBI): domain Eukaryota; kingdom Viridiplantae; phylum Streptophyta; class Pinopsida; order Cupressales; family Cupressaceae; genus Cunninghamia; species Cunninghamia lanceolata. Next base: position 6,242,873 of record BSBN01000599.1, read on the forward strand.
GGGTTCGTGACAAGGCTTAACCACCTCCTATGGATTCATTAACTCTGGCAGTTGTATTAGGCATTAACATGAAGATATTTTGGTTCAACAACAACCGTCTTTGCAACATCTGAGTATATGATTGAATTTAACAATTAATAATAATTTTAAAATATAAAAAAAAGTTAGTGCTAATTTGGGGATTAAGGATTGGGTCGTTACACTTGTAGAGAGACAGAGAGAAAGAGCTTGTTAGAGGGAGTTGCATTTGTGTAAATGAGTGAGAGAGAGTTGTTTATATGTGAATCTCAAGTTATTTTTGAGGGCCTAATTAAGTTGAGGCTGACAAGGTGCATCACTCAAGTCAAGAGGCTGGCATTCAAATAAGTTCTTTCGAGGCCAAACTAGTAGGACCCTAGCACTAGGTGCTAGTTTCCTGGTATTTTAGGCTCTTGAAATGTCATATGTCCAAGGACTCAGCCTTGTATCTTAGAAAAGTGGTGGAATGTGGATACATAAGGTTTCATGAGGTAGAGACAAACATATATATTGAAATAGATGCCAAACCTAGTGTGAAATTGTAAGTGGTGACAATTTACGACACTACAATCGCCTAGGGTTTTCTATCTTTTAATTATAAAAGCAAGATGACATATGTAATTATGTAATCTAATTTTATTATTGCATCCAATATTGTGCAAATTTATCCTTTGTACTTTTTTTTGTTATAGAAGGAAATCCTACGTTTTGTAGGTGATCCTAGCATCTTGGGTCAATCAATGACTCTTACATGGTATCAGAGCTCTAGATCTGCAAACCCCTTCTTGAATTTAAAGATAAATTAGGCAAGAGACATTTGTTGGGTGTAATTTTGTATAAAACAAAGCCTTTCATTAGATTCATAGCAGTCAAAATAGTTAGATTAGCCTTTTATTTGGCTTTATTTGAGCTCCAGAGGCCAGATTTAAGGGCTTCAGTGGGTGTTTTTTTTGGAATCTAGAGGAAAGCTAAATTTCAAAGCATTTTGGGTCAAATATGACCCTTTCATCGAACTTAGAAGGCCCAAAAACCCTTAGATTGATTGTCAAAACATGAAAATCAGTGTTGAGTATTTTTGGGGCAACTTCTTTTTTGCTAAGCAGGTTGTTCAACCTCCCCAGCATGCAATACAAGGTGACTAGTTTAAATTTTTTTTTTAAATCCTATTTTTTCAAAAAAATCAAAAAAATGTTAAAAGGGATTTTTTAAACAAGTTTTTTCATTGTAAAAAAAATATTTAAAAAAGTTTGAAAAAAATTTAAAGGGTCCTTACACAGTACCGTACTGTGTAAGCCCTTGCACAGTATAATAGTAGGGTACTGGCCTGCTATTGCAGGCCCTATGGATACTTTGGGCCTCACAACCCTTTGGAACTATTTGGACATGCATTTTCATGCATGCCTTTGCCCTTGATCTCATTTGTATAGGCTTGATAAACCCTTGTAAAATCCTCTAAAAATACTAAGCCTTATTTACAATGGTCATAGTTTGCTTCACGTTATGATTTGTTGTTGATTGCCTATTGGCCATTCCCGATATCCTAAGTTGTAACCAAAGTGTCTTAATTCGTTCAAGTTACCAGCCCTTTTGTTGGGTCGTCAGTACCGGGGCCCCCTTCTAAAACAACCTTATAGGCATGTGCTACAATTTACAGTTAAGTTGCACCTAGTCAGCGCTCCACGTTGTTGTGTTTCCATTCTGTTGAAGCTTTCACCTTTGCTAAAATGTGTATGTCCCCTGGGAAATTGCGATAACATCCTAGTCATCTCGAGTGTCTTGTCTGTTACCTAATAAGTGTCTTGTCTGTTACCTAATAGCGGGTGCTTCACAAAAATTTGATGTCCCACTCAAACTCTCTAATGTCACCCATGAGATGGTGAATGACAGCATGGTAGTTCTGATGATTCATCAGCACCACATGGGATTTTTTAATTCCCATAAGGTCATCCAATAGCTTTGCCAGAACTGTGAAAGCAATGAGGTGGACTACAGTGTCCACGGTGTCTGCAGCGCTCATAAAGAAGTGTGTTTCACTGAAGATAAGGACTTCGTTGTGTCTCTCAATGACTCAGTGTGAAGATGTAGAGATGCCACTGTGGCAGATAACCTTCAAGATTTATTGGGATATCTAGCCTCCGCTAGAAGAAATTCAAATTTCTGCGAAGACCATTGATCAAGATAAATCTATGGTTGGATTTCAAAGTTATCAAACGATTCCTCGGTTCGCCAACTGTCTCCAGTAGCCATTGATTTGGTTCTTTGAATAGATCTAATGGCTTCAAAAAAATGAGTCTATATAATGGCATAGCACGGTAAACAATGAGATAATGTTGTAAGCCCGAAGCATAAAAGGCAGAAATCAAGCATGTACGTGGTCCTATTCTTCCATTGATTGGAAAGTTGGCTTGTTATTCTAAGTGATTGTCCTCCTTCTGATTCAAGATGGATGTGATCTAAAAAAAGGAATTGATTGTATTCTAAAGTTCTTTGGCAACCCTTTTTTTTGCCATTGTAGAGGGTGAGGCATCTGGTTGAGTAAGATATCACCTGTGGAAGGATTATCAAGATTTTTAACCTAATGTTAAGGTAGAGTGAGGCAAGAAGCTGAGTGTTTAAAATGGGAAAATGTTGAGATCGAGGTTCCTACTTCGGTTCTCTCATTATAGAAACAAAGGCTTTGTTGAGCATCCCACATGCAGAAGCTTTGGATTTTGGGCAATTGATGTTAAAATTAGGGTAGCGCCTCCTTTTCCTCTTTTAGCAGTATTGATAGGATATTCATAGATTGCCAAATAAGATTGAAAGTACTACAATGTTAGCTAGATTAAAAGGATTAAGGCATTGATAGTAGGTGACTACTCAGGTGTGGGAGTCTCTACAATTTTGCTATAAATGGATCTATGTGCTTGTGTGGTGTGATCACTTCTTCTGTGAAAACAAATTGATGAATATTTCTCATTCTTGTATAATGTATATGCCACCCCATGTCTTAGGGAGTACTTCTCTCTTCTCTTGGTTGATGCTATGTTCATACAGAGTAAATTGATGAGGGATGTGCTTCTAAAGGATGGGGGGAATTGGAAAGAATTGAGGGGCGAAGTGGCAAGCATCAAACTCCTATCATTCCCTAGTTTTCTTTTGATATCATCTTGGTGGGGGAATCGGTTTCCTATCTAGCGATTCCAATAACTTTATGTCATTTCGAGTCTCCAAATTGGGCTTGGAGGAGTATTGTACTTGTTCATCCCTCTTTCCCACCCTCATGATGATGGTATTCATCTAGTTGCCAGCTGCAATTGAGGGAGAGTTGTCCATTGGGATGGAACAACTGGTGATGGAAAGAAAGTGAAAAGTTGAAAAGAATAGTTAGTTCTTTGTCTAACTTAGATAGATGATTGTTGTTGCTTCCTCTATTGGGGATTTTTTTGCACTTCTAGAGTCATCTATATGTGTCTTCCACCTACATCCTAAGGTTTGAGGTGGTTGGAAGCCTCAACTCGAAAGATGAGGAGTCATGTGTCTGTGTCTGGAAGGTGGCACAAGGTGGAGGACACCATCATTTGGGTGTCCTTGGGGTTGTTGTTCCTTGCAAGTATTCTCTTTTGAAGGGTGGCTTAGCTTGGCATGTATATGATCAACCATGATGGTAAGGGATCAAATGAGCATAATGACCCATTTCCACGAACAGGAGTAGGATAGGTAAAGGAAAGAATGGTTAGCCTCCCCACTTAGGGGAATGATTTGATTCTCACGTAATGGCCAATTTTTCTTGGAGCTATATTGCAAGGAGGGAAATATATTTTGTCTTGTTGTGTTTAAAGGATGCCTTTTGGCATATTGTATTTCTAACAAGATTTGTAGGGATTGTCAAATGAAAACATGACATTTGTACATGGCTTGAAGCTTGTTTGCTCCCTTGTTTCAATAAAAGGGAATATGGGGCCATTTGTAAAGGGTTTCAAATCTCTATTTTGGGTAGTAGTGCATTTGTGTTTTAGTCAAGTGAGTAGAATAAATTTGCATGTCATTTTGTGTTCAAATCTATAGAGCAATGATTCATTTTCAATTTTGAATATATTGTCATTCTAGTTGCAAAAATCTCTCCATATGTATAATGAAGTTAATATGAATGATGAATATCAAGGATATTTTGATTCATCTTTGTAGTCCTTTGGAATGTGTGTATTATCTTTGGCTTTCTCTTAAGGAGAGAAATAATTGCTTGGGAAATACACTGTTAATTTCATTCTACATTGTGGTTTAAAGGATGGTTTTACAGCTGTAAGTATAGGAAGCATTGATGCCATTAGTCCATTTGTAATGAAGTAAGATTGCTTTAAGGATACACTTGTTTTATGCAACTTGACTCTATAACCCTGGGATTAGGCACCGATCTCTCACTAGGCTGAAGTGTTGATTTAGATCCATCTTAAAAATCAAGATCATTTCTATTTTTGTTATTGTTTTAGGAGTAGAATTGGATTAGTATCTATTCTCAATCCTGGTCTGAACTGATTCACCAAAGGATCAAGCCAATATGATAGGAATCAATCATTTCCTTGGTATATTTGCATTGAGAACCTTTTGTTTAACAACATCCTAAATAAGTTTGAAATATCCCTAGATGTTGTAAAGGTACACCCACCTTGGTATTGCAAAACCAAAAGTGTAGAGGACTTCAACAAATTCTAAGTTGAATCTTGTTCATTGGCCACTAACCTAGATTCCTTAATTACAAGAAATTGGCTAAATCTTTAAAGGATTTAGACAATTAGTCAGAGGAACTAACAAATTAGTGAATCTATTGGGGAATTATTATAGAACTATCAAAAGATAGTCTGGTAGTTTGTCATGGGTATTTAGAGTTTGCACAAGTGCATCATCATTATTATTCCATATAAAGGGTGGCAACTCTGATGTTCTCCTTGTTGGTTGATCAAAGAAGAAGTATATTGTGTGTGAAACTTGTATGTTTGAAGAAATCTTGTATGGATCTGTTGTTGGAGAGAACGTAGAATGAAAACAAGCTTTAAGTATCTTTGTGTTGTGTTACATTCAATCCTCTATGAAAAGAGGTGGTGACTCTGTGAGATGAGAACTTGGAAGAGGTGTGAAGAAAATTTCAATAAGAGAATGTGCAGCATAGTCCTAGGTATTTTACATACTCTTGTCTTTTGGCAAGTTATTCTGTGTTTAAAGATTAAAACCAGGAAAAGCCTTGAAAATAATTTGGATCTTTAAACTCACTTAGAAGATCTTAGGAAAGACAAGACTAGAATGTGCATTATAAAAGCTTAAGATCATGTTGTAAGATAAAATTAATTTTTCAGTGTATAATTTTGAATTTAATATGAAAGGTATGTGAAAACTAGGGAAACTATATTGTCAATCTATGCATCCCTATATGGTTTCAAATGTTACAATGCACAATATGCAACCTCACTTATGTTATCAAGGAGATTTCATTAATGAAAGATATAGAGCCATAAAATTTAACAATATTTATGGTTTTCCAAATCATGTACCCCATGAAATTCGGGGTAAGCTACCAAAATTCAGTGGCAGTAAGCTTGAACCAACAAGTAAGCATTTACATGATTTCATTAATGTAATAGGAGATAATGAGGTAGAATTTGAGGATGTGGTCATGAAGATGTTTGTTCAATCCTTAAAAGATAAAGAAAGGGATTAGTTCTCTTATTTACCAGCATGCTTGATCATTTCTTGGGATGAGCTCAAGGCAACTTTCATGGAGCAATTTGGTGAGAGGGTCAATATGAGTTTAGTAATCAGCAAGTTTATGAGCATTCAGCAAGAAAAGGATGAGTTAGTTCTAGAATTCAACCTAAGATTTGCAAAGGCTATGAGGGATATCCCTAAAGTTGTAAGGCCAAGTGATGCATTGTGTCTAGTTATATACCTAGGTGCATTTGATGAAGAAATGGGTTACTTAATAAGAGACAAGGATCCCAGAATAGTTCATTAGGCATATTCTATAGCCATGGATATTAAGAATAATTTGAAATATACCATGACTAAGAGACACAAGTCTGCAGGTATAGAGTGTGTTAAAACAACCCACACAAATGTAAGGGGTGGATCGGGAACATGAAGTAGCAATGTTTGTCAAGAGTGCTGACAGGATGTCATAAGGTCCTAACACTTTAGTTGAAAAATATCAATTTATCGACCGGGTAGTGTCGAAGGTTGTATGCAATAGGGAATGTCATTTGGATATCTCATCTAGAAACAATTTCCCAAATCTTTAAAAAGGCTCAAACAACATATCAAACTAGAAAACATTCAGACTTTATACTAGAAAGCATTTGAACTCTATACTAGAAAGCATTTGAACTCTTAATCTAAGAAAACATATAAACTTTATACTAGAAATTCATACACGCAATTTTTACTATGAACTTGAACAGTGACTAATCCTATAACTGCACACACACTCAAACTTTCAACTAACAGTTAACAATAATTTAAAACTAAAGCAGATGCTCCAGAAATGTTAAACAAATAGAGCTCCAAGAATTAACATTTTAAATATCACAAGCTACATGCACACATAATGGAACTAAACATAAATAACACTACTCTAAACAGAACATTCACAAAAACAAAAATACGTATCTACTCTACAATCCCATGACTAGCCAACTCTTGGGAGAAATCCATATTTTAACTCAGATCACATTCAATTGTTTCCACAACAACATAGTAACTCCATTCATATCTTCATAACTCAGAATAAAATACTCAGAATAACACTATTTGTATTCATTTTCATAAAAATATTGCAGAACATAGCTCCTCGATTATTCGCCAAAAAGAGCTTGATTTTCATTCTTCACACAATATGATATATATCCATGTTTTGAGCAACTAACTAAAACTGAACTATTACAAAATCCTATATTCCAGATGGTGGTTAAATGTCATTGAAAAAGTCTTATAACAGAAAAAAAAATTTCAACTACTGATGTCTTTATGGAATAAAAATGTATAAAAGGCTCTGAGTGGAGCCATAAAGTCTTAGATAACCAATAGAAGTTAACGTAATTAAAAGAGTCTCCAATCAATGCACGCCTAAATTTCTGGCACCCTCAACTTCCGACGCACTTGACCTCACCTGCTTGAAGTCCACTCCTCTCATAGGCCATGCATTAATCCTGCACAATTACTCAACTCTACATACCATTATATCAACATTTAATAGCTAATTTTAATCAATTTAGGAAATAAAGATTTGTACAAATTTCATTAAAAATAGATAAATATTGCTTCTAAAAACAAACAAACTGGCATGGGTAGGGTGATTGGGCAATACAAAACGGATTATTTGTTTTATCAAAGGAATGAGGTTGTTTATACCTCATCAAGTGCAGTAGCTCAAATAGCACAGTGAACTCACTATTTCATCATCCAGATGATAGTGGGTTAAGGGAGATGTATGAGCCTAGATGTAGTATTCCACATATAAGCAATGAGAGTAAAAGAAAATTAGAAGATATGTATTATAGTGAAAAGGGTGATGCTTATGAACAATTTATTGGCTATGTGGATGAGGATTATAGCTATAATATTCCAAACACTGGACATAATAGACAAATGGATGTATATGGGTTCACTCCTCATTACAAACCTATTGATCTAGAAATAGGGAAGGGTCTAAGTATCCAACATGATGAAGTACCTCACAAGGTGGGGATGCTGAAGAGGGGTATGCAAGCATGCCTTTTAAAGAATTAAGACATGACTTTGTAGCAGTTAAATTTCTTTGCTATATCAGTTATGATAATAGTGTATATGATCATCCCTTCAATGATCATGGCAACACTTATGAAGTTGAAACAAAATGCATGGCTCCAATCAAAGAATTTGGAGATGTGAATGATTATGAGGGGGCATGTTTGTCTATTGGTGAGAAGGTTGCATACTATGGTAGAATCTCATGATATGAGTCTGAAAAGATAGTTTTTGATGGTACAAGTGCTCCTGAAAGTTTATCTTCATTCTCTTTTAGTGATTATGACAATTTTGAATGTATTGATGCTGAGAAGGATTTAGATCCTCATGTTGAGAAGGTAGAAACTTCTATGGAAACAATGAGCATGAGGTAGAATCCCCTTTATGATGAGCCTCTAGATTCACTAGAAATGAGGAATGATAATCCTCAATGGAGCAGAGTTAATCCTCTTTTTATAGAAGACCAGGAATATGAAGAAGATGAAAAGTTTAGGGGAGAACAATCTAGGATGCAAGTGGACTGTTCATATCATGATCTATGTTTTGATAGAGGTTTGGCTCTATTGGGAGTTGAATCTTCTCTGCCTAATACAAGTATACATGATGGAGTAAATCAACTACAAAATGTGGGTGAATACAAGTTTATATCAGCTCAGGGTGGAGTGATGCCTGCATGTGAGCACTATTGTTCATCGTATAAAGGACATAATTTAGAGAATCACTTGGTTGATGTATCTCATTCCTTTGCTTTTAATCAATCTAAATTATCAGACTTGGAGCTGAAATGTGGCTTCAATGAGTTAGAGAAAATGTATGTTGGGATATTCCAAGAATATATTGCTTATGTATGCTTTAAATGTGACATAAATATAATCGATGAAGATAATGTTACTAATGCCATCCACCCAGTGGATTATGAATATTTTCACTTCTCAATTCAGTTTGACAAACTCTTAAGTATGCAGGGCAATGATCATGCAAATTATTGGAATAGTTGGCATAATGTGGTGGACTAGTGTGTTAGCCTCATAACGTATGAAAATGTGTTGCAATCAAGACTTGGTTGTAGAAATCAAAGAAGCACAAGATAGTTTGGTAATGACAGATTTAGAAGTGTCATGAAAATGTTGGGAATTAAGGTGTCTCAACCTTGGTAATTCTCTACATTTGTAATGTTTGTATTTATTATTTAATTGCCTATGTTGTAAATAATTGGAAAATCCATATTGTCATATTGTGGGATGTGGCACGGTGATGTGTCAATCCTACATCGATTATGACAACTTGTATTTTTGTCCTCACATGAGAAGATAGGCATCCCACTTAGTGGTAGGAATATTCTGCCATGTGTCAACATCTTCTATGTTGTGTAAGGAATGTTTGACCGAAACGGTTATGATGGATTCCTATGACGAATCTATGACATGCAAGAGTCAAGAATAGAAGGTTGTAAGATAGGTAATGACATGTGTGTCATGTAGCATGTTTGAATAAGGCATATTTGGGTGCCCCAAGGTGGAATATGGTGTGTTGTAAGAGAATATGCTATTTATAGCATGTGTATGATAGATTCTCTTACAGTTGTAAGTTGTAACCTCTATGACAGATTCTATGACGGTCGTAAGTGTCGTAAGAGCATCTGTCATAGCCCATTTTGGAAATAGGTGACCTCTTTGGGATGGGAGTTGTGGACAAGTGTCAGACACATTCTACAATGTTGACCAAGTGTCCCTAGGCATGGGTTTTGGTCCAACATGCCATATTGGACACCCATTCCAAGATAGGCCCAATATTGCCTTGTATTTTCTTTATATACAGGTGCTTGGAGATGGAGATTGTATCATAGGTTTATAGGTACTATTATGCTGCCAGATTAACTCCAGACACAAGTGTCGAAGACCATTGAAGCTTGCATTGCAAGTGTATTGTAAACATTCTTTCAAATTTGTTAATACATTGTGCAGGTTTTTGAGTGTGGGGTTTTTCACCCGATAAGGGTTTTCCCCACCGTAAATCTTTGTCTCTCTTCTTCTGTCTACTTTCTGGTTCTTGTGTTTTGCTGCAATATCTCATGTTAATGGTTTAACATTGCTGTAATAGTTAGGATAAAGTTGAATTTGCATAGCCCTCTCCTTAATAGATTAGAGTAGTAGCTTCCTTTCAGAAAAAGGTATACATCCATAACAATGACCAGATGGATTGTGGTAGTATTTCTAGTTTTAGCTTGAAAGAATCATTGGAAAATAAGATGTATGATAGGGAAAAGACCTATCTCTTCTCTTATGGTGGCCTAGGGCCACCATGTAAGGTGTACGATATGCAAAATTGAGCCATCTAAAATTTGGTGGTTGCAGGGTAAAATTGAACACTCGGCCTGCTTCCCAACCAGAGATTCTGGATCCTTATGGTGACCTTGCAGTCAATTGTCCACAACTAGAGCCACTATTTGGACTTGCATTTTTATGTGCACCTTTGCCCCTTGTCTCATTTGTATAGGCTTGATAAACCCTTGTAAAACCCTCTGAAAATACTAAGCCTTATTTACAATGGTCATAGTTTGCTTCGTGTTATGATTTGTTGTTGACCGCCTATCGGCCATTCCCAGTATCCTATGTTGTAACCCAAGTGTCTTGAGTCATTCAGGTTACCGACCCCTTTTGCTAGGTCATCAATACTGGGGCCCCCTTCTAAAACAACCTGATAAGCACATGTTGCAATTTACCATTAAGTTACGCCTAGTTAGCAGTCCATGCTGTTGTGTTTCCATTCCTCTGAAGCTCTTGCCTTCACTGAAATGTGTTTCGGTCCTCCATGAAATTGTGATAGCATCCTAGTCAGCTCGAGTGTCTTGTATGTTACCTAATAGTGGGTGCTTCATGGAAACTCAATGTCCAGTTGGAACTCTCTAATGTCCCCTACGAGACAACGAACGATAACATGATAGTTCTGATGATTCATCAGTGCCATGTGGGATTTCTTAATTCCCATAAGGTCATCCAATAGCTTTTCCAAAACTACAAAAGTAATGAGGTGGATTGCAGTGTCCATGGTGTTTGCGACGCTCATAAAGAAGCATGTTTTGTTGAAGATAAGGACTTTGCCATGGCCCCAAATAACTCAACGCAAAGATACTAAGATGCCACCGTGGCAGATAAGCTTCAGGATTTTTTGAGATATCTAGCCTCTGCTAGAAGAAATTTAAATTTCCAAAAAGACCGTTGATCAAGATAAATTTATGGCTGGATTTCAAAGTTATCAAACAACTCCTTGGTTCACCGACTATCTCCAGTAGCCATTGATTTGGTTCTTTGAACAGATCTGATGGCTTCAAACAAACAAGCCTACATGATGGCAGAGCACAGTAAACAATGAGATAATGTTGTAAGCCTGGAGCAGAAAAAGTAGAAATCAAGCATGTACTTGGTCCTATTCTACCATCGATTGGAAATTTGGCTTGTTATTCTGAGCAATTGTCCTCCTTCTGATTCAAGATAGATGTGATCTAAAAAGGGGAATTGCATATATTTTGAAGTTCTTTGGCAACCCTTTTTGCCACCATTGTATAGGGCAATGCATCCGGTTGAGTAAGATATCACCTGTAGAAGGATTCTTAGGATTTTTCACCTAATGTTAAGGAAGACCGAGGCAAGAAGCTAAGTGTTTAAAATGGGAAAGTGTTGAGATTGAGTTTCCTACTTCAGTTCTCTCATTATAGAAATAGAGGCTTTGTTGAGTATCTCACATGCAGCACCTTTGGATTTTGGGCAATTGATGTTGATATTAAGGCAGCACCTCCTTTTCCTCTTTTGGTAGTATTGATAGGATATTCATAGATTACCAAATAAGATTGAAAGTACTGCAATGTTAGTTGGATTAAAAGGATTAAGGCATTGATAGTAGGTGACTACTCAGGCATGGGAGTCTCTATAATTTTTCTATAAATAGATCTTTGTGCTTGTGTGGTGTGCATCACTTCTTCTGTGAGAACAAATTGATGAGTATTTCCCATTCTTGTATGATGTATATGCCACCCTATGTCTTTGGGAGTAATTCTCTCTTCTCTTAGTTGATGCTATGTTCATACAAAGTAAAGGGATGAGGGATGTGCTTCTAAAGGATGGGGGGAATTAGAAATAATTGAGGGGTGAAGTGGCAAGCATTAAACTCCTTTCATTCCCTGGTTTTCTTTTGATATCATCCTCATGAGGGAATTGGTTTCCTGTCTGACAATTCTAATAACTTTATGTTATTGTGAGTCTCCAAATTGGGCTTAGAGAAGGATTGGCCTTGTTGACCTCTCTTCCCCTTCCTCATGTTGATGGAATTCATCTAGTTGCCAGCTACAATTGAAGGAGAGTTGTCCACCAAGATGAAATAGCTGGTGATAGGAAGAAAGTGGAAAGTTGACAAGAATAGTTAGTTCTTTGTCTAACTTAGACAAATGACTACTGTTGCTTCCTCTATTGGGGAGTTTTTCACACTTCTAGAGTCACCTATATGTGGCTTCCACATACATCCTAAGGGTTGAGGTGGTTTGAAACCTCAACTCAAAAGATGAGGAGTCATGTGTTTGTGTCTGGAAGGTGGCACAAGGTGGAGGACACCAATATTTGGGTGTGCTTGGGGTTGTTCCTTGCATGTAATCTCTTCTAAAGGGTGGATGAGCTTGGCATGCATATGATCATCCACAATGACAAGGGATCAAATGAGCATAATGACCCGTTTTCATGAACAGGAGCGGGATAGGTAAAGGATAGAAAGGTTAGCCTCCCCACTTAGGGGAATAATTTGATTCTCAGGTAATGACCAATTTGTCTTGGAGCTATACTACAAGGAGGGAAATATATTTTGTCTTGTTTTGTTTAAAGGATGCCTTTTGGCATATTCTATTTCTAACAAGATTTGTATGGATTGTCAAATGAAAACATGACATTTGTACATGGCCTGAAGCTTGTTTGCTCCCTTGTTTCTATAAAAGGGAATACATGGCCATTTGTAAAGGGTTCCAAATCTCTATTTTGGGTAGTAGTACATTTGTGTTTTAGTCTAGAGTGAATAGAAGAAATTTGCATGTCATTTTGTGTTCAAATCTATAGAGCAATGAATCATTTTCAATTTTGAATATATTGTCATATTGGTTGAAAAACTCTCTCCATATGTATAATGAAGTTAATGTGAATGTTGAATATCAAGGATATTTTGATTCATCTTTGTAGTCCTCTTTAATGTGTGTATTGTCTTTGGCTTTCTCTCAAGGAGAGAAATAATTGCTTGGGAAATGCTTTGTTAATTTCATTTTGCATTGTGGTTCAAAGGATGGTTTTGCAACTCTAAGTATATGAAGCATTGATGCCATTAGTCAATTCGTAATGAAGTAAGATTACTTGAATGATACACTTGTTTTATGCAACTTGACTCTGTAACCCTGGGATTAGGCACCAATCTCTCACTAGGTTGAAGTGTTGATTTAGATCCATCTTAACAATCAAGATCATTTCTATTTATGTTATTGTTTTAGGAGTAGAATTGGATTAGTATTCATTCTCAATCATGGTCTAAACTGATTCACCAAAGGATCAAGCCAATCTGATAGGAATAAGTCATTTCCTTGGTATATTTTCATTGAGAACCTTCTATATAACAACAACATCCTAAATAAGTTTGAAATATCCCTCGATGTTGTAAAGGTACACCCGCCTTGGTCTTGCAGAACCAAAAGTGCAGAGGATTTCAACAAATTCTAAGTTGAATCCTATTCATTGGCCACTAACCTTGAATCCTTAATTATAAGAAATTAGCTAAATCTTTAGAGGATTCAGACAATCAGTTGGAGGAACAAATAGGAACTGTGATCCCTTAAGGGGCCCGTAGACCCCTTTTGGGGTAGCTCCACCCCCCACACCCCAATAAATATAAATATATATGTATTTATATATATATATATATATATATATATGTATTTATATATATATATATATATATGTATTTATATATATATATATGTATTTATATATATATATGTATTTATATATATATGTGTGTGTGTGTGTGTATTTATATTTATATATATATATCTTTTTCTGATAAAAAATCTCTCTACCAATTTGACCAGTGACCTACTTCAGCCTCTGTGCCCCTTTTTTGGGGGTCTTTTTGGTGGTGACTCTATATTTGACAACATCTAACTCCTTCACTAATTTTATTAGCATCTCCAAAATTTGGTGGACTTCTATTTTATTTGGCAAGCTTCTACATTTGGCGGCATCACTAAAGTTGACCAAAGTTCTGCCAAATTTAGTAGTAGGGGGTCCTTTTGGCCCTAATTAGTGGTTTAGGGAGGGTTATTTTTCTTTTTTCCATATCTTGGGCAAACGGAATTAGATTTTTACAAAAAAATGGGCTTAGAAAAACTAGTTTTGAGCACAATCTAGTGGTGCTAATATTTTCCCATATTTTGCTACTGGTACAATTTATTGCTATTTGAAGTCTAGATTACCTTTACGGTTTCTGAGCTTATAAATTTTTGCCACAATCTCTACTTTTTATGATTCTTGTAGCATTGGAAAGATACTAAGGATCTCTACACATCCATCCATGCACCTTTTCTAGATTCAACCCCAGGTGTCTTTTATTTAGTTTGTCAGTTTTACGCATTCTAGTTGATAACTTGGGCATACTGGCACCTAGAGAAGTTCTATTTTTTTATGGGCTTCATATCCCCTTCGTTATTTCTACACTTTAGTTTGTTGGTGTAATCATCTCTCCTAGTTTTTTGAAAATTAAAATGTGATTATTGTGGGAGAAAAAGGCATACGATAGATGAATGCATGTAGAAGAAAATTGATGATTTAAAATTGGTAATTGAGCTTAATAATTTGAGATAGTTGTGCAAATCTAATGGCATTAGTTTGCCAAATTCTTCTAACCTAGCATGTACAGACATTACCCCATCACCTATTTCTACATCTGAGTCTAGGGTTTCTTCACAGAGAGATTCCAGTGATTCCTTGTAGCAGGACATTATCAATATTTAAGTGATAGCTCATTGGAACACATTTCTACTAGATATCTTGTCATTATCTGTAGAGTCCCACATTGCAGATTTGGGAGATACTTTAGAGGGTATTCAATTCCTCTTTGATGATAGCTTTAATGGATTTCCATCACCATCATCTTCTTCAGAGTTTTTTCTTCATTCTCCTATTCAGTCACAATTTGATAGTGGATTGGAGACCTTTGAGCAGTTTTCAAGAGCATCATTGTTGTCTTTGGATCATTGCAGAGTTCAAATACATTCATCCTTCTTCCTACATTTTCCTATCTATTATGGGAAGACATTATACACACATCTACAGTTTTATTTCTTCCCAATGGGAGGAATGTTGTTTGGCATTCATGGATCATCTTCAGTATTCTTTTTCGAGCATCTAGTAGCACTGGAGGAGTCATTTTGAGGAGTGGATGCATGGTCTCTCTTCTCATTTCTATTTTGGGAGGGAGTATTTCCTTGCATGGGGTTCCATCCTTCTCAATTCTAGGGGGGTTGCTAAACCTTCTTTCTACATCCTTTCATATGGGGGTTGTACATATTTATTGATTATATCTCTGTGATGGATGTAGTCCTTGGGGGGTCTTGATGTTGAGTCCTTCCATCACATATCTTTTGTTTTCTCTCTTTTGGAGAAGAATTTTCACCCACTGGATTTTTCTCCTCTTCTCTGTTTGTGAGAGACTGTGTGTACATGGGTACCTAATATGGTCGTGTAGTTGAGACCCATCTTTGCATCATTTGCATGTTTCTTATTCCCCCTAAGTTGCACTTAGGGGTTGTTCATGTAATTAAATATTTAATTACACTTTATTAAGTTTACTTAGGGATTTTTCTGTCACCTAGGGTTTTCTATCTTACAATTATAAAAGAAAGATGCCATATGTAATTATGTGATCTAATTTCATTATTGCACCCAATATTGTACAAATTTATCCTCTGTGCTTTTTTCTCTTGTAGAAGGCACTTAGGTTTTGCAAGTGATCCTGGAAACTTGAGTCAATTAGTGACTCTTATAGACGAGAGGTACATGATGCCAAATCTAGCTTGGTTTCTCTCTAGGGGTCATGTAAAGAGGAGTGAGATGGTTGTATGTCACCTCTTTTCTTTGTTGGTTGTTTGCAAGGCAAAAATAAGAAAGGAATGTTGACAATACTAGATTATAGGGAAAATTTTGTTAGAAAAGATTCCAAGAGCCTAATTTAGAGAAATATGATGTGATAAAAAGTAGATTATAACAAAGATGGTAGAGTTAGGATTTGAATGAAAAACAACATGAAAATAAGAGCTTGTGGGCAAGAGTTATGAAGATTTTCATGATGCACTTGCTGAAATTAGGTTTAAAATTTTGAAATCTTACTATAAACAATAATGATTTTTGAATTTTACTATTCATTTTCACTTTGTAGATTTATAATTCTTGAGCACACCAGAGCCTTTAAAAATCAACCATGTCATGATGACAAGACTTTTTGTGACCTAGGTTGGATGAGCTCTAGGAGCGAGTCAAGTAGGGTGTGCCTATGAGAGAGGTGAGTTAAAAAGTTAAAACTTTAGTTAATTAATTATTAGATGTTTAGAGGTCTTCTGGGACCCATGCCATGCATTTCCATCCAACTCGTGCACCAATGTCTCATACACATGATAGAGTCCTACAGACACCCTAGAATCTAAGAAGGGTGTAGGCATCAAACGAATGTGTATAAGTCCAAGTTACATGCATCCCATAATTTTTTTATTTTAATTTGCATGAAGTTTTCAATTTTTGGAATGACGTGAAACTGATTGAGTGTTTTTTGTGTGTTCTTACAATATTCAGTGACCATGTGATAACACACTAGAGGTGGGATGCTTGTCTTGCTATGGGGTAGATACACATCCTTGAAAACCAATGAGGTCTACCTCCTACATAGAGTGGGAGTATACTGGGCTTATATGATGCCAAAGACATGATTTAATGATCGCATGTTGATGGCCCTCATGGAGCATTGGGAGGTGGATAGGTCAATTTTTGTCCTACCCATATGAGAGATTATTGTGACCTTAGAGGATGTATATTATGTCCTTAGGCTACCTATTAGAGGCAGGCAAGTCACCATAGTGGACTAGAGGCTAGTAGTCTACATGTAGGTAGGATAGCAGTATGCCCTGTTGAGGATTGTGCTAGAGGATACTACAAGACATATTTATATGTGATTGGTAGAGTAGGGAGTAGTGCTAGTTCCTTTAGTTAGGCATGTTTTGATCATGATAATCACCATGTGCCTCACTCAATATGGGAGGAGCACACAACTGCATGGGGGCATGTTCATTTTATTCATAAAATTGAATAATAGGAGTTAGTTTTTGTATGGGGATGTAGCATGCTATCACACCTTTACCATGATCTAGGGAGATATTTACACCATAAGGCTCACAACTTGATGGTTTGCATGCTACTAAAAGTGTGGGCCTTTGAGCACATTAGGTGCACATGACCAGCAATGTATCCCACACTAATCATGTGGGATAACTCTCAAGAACACACCTATCACCTTAGGTGACTATGTTGGTTTGGCAGTCTTCTCCACTATCGATGGACCTTCGATAGGTTACCAAGCACATATATCATCTGGAGGCCATTACAGAAAATGTAGGGGTGGTTAGGAGGTGGCCACTAGCTAGCATGGATGTAGAGATATAGGTGGTTCATGGGCTAATATGACGACATCATAGTCCCATTTTACTATGATAGGTGATGATCTAGTTTATCTAGGTGTAGGGTGTCCTTACTGACATGTTGAGATACATTTGATCACACTAGAGCACTAACCAAGTGATCTCCCACACCCCATAGTGGTAGATGTGTCTCTCAGTGATTCTGAAGATGAGGAGTAGGACACGCCACCACATTCTGATACTAATAATGTGGGGGTGATAGTGGGATACATGATGTTGTGGGGAGTGACATGCCTTGCACCCATATTTCCTATTGCCCCTACTAGAGATCGTAGACCCATGTGAGGTGGAGATGATTCAAGAGGGAGATCTACCAAGGAGGTGATAGATGAAGAGGTTGTAGAGGAGGAGGAGAGGAAAAGATGGCGGTCATAGCATGGGGAAGGTGCAGTCAAGGAGAGGCCTAGAGAATGCTTTTAAGGTGTGACACCTTCAATGATGACCATCAAAGAGTTGAGTAGTGTTGTTGCTGTGAGGCTATTTGCTATAACAACCATGGTATTGACAACTCCACATTCACTTCTAGTGATGCTCGTAGTTTTTGTAAACCCTAACCAAAAGGCTGGTGATCTAGGTATTGTTGTGTGGTTACACAACATGCCCCATTTTGCCTTGACAAAATAGGGACCCAACTTTTCTTGTTGCTTTGGCTTGTTTGTTTTCTTCTTTGGGTAGTTTGGTAAGGTTAGTCATCCATGTAACCCTGCAAGAGGGTGGATTTGTCACCATGATGAGGTCAGTTGCCAAAGTCTGTAGTTCACATTATTAACCTCATGGTTGGAAGGTGCACAAAATTCCAAGCAGGTTTGCCTTTTATATCACCCTAAAATTGTCTAAGGCAAGAGAGTTAGGTTGAGTCAAAGTTTGGTCAAACCTGATATACCAAGTAAGGGCGGGGGGTCATATTTCAAACATCAGTCATCTTAGATTAGATCACCCTGATATAGGATTATCACCTAATAATCGCTCAGACCGCGATGTACGAACGTCAAATTTATGTTAGAGAAGATATCTACCCGTCAAATCCCTTCAGTTATCTCGTGGGGGGTCATATTCTTAACATCAGTCATCTTACGAATATCACCCTCTTTGCAAATATCACCCTATGTCAAATATGACGGTGACATCATCCAGGTCCAATGAATGAAGAAATCACTCTGATGATGACGTCATTGTTCCATTCTACCCTGCGAAGGTATATATCCGATGTCCATCATGTTCTTTAAAATGATGGTGACATCATTAAAACATAATGATAAAACAATGTCACCGACACAGTGACACCACCCTGATCTTTTTCTGAGGGGGGTCATTTTATCTGCGGGGTCATATTTTGGACAGCCCCTGATCTTAATTTCATGACCCGATATACATATGGTGAACATTGACCACATCACTCGATCCTCCTTTGCATTCAGTTTTGCCGCTCAAAGGGAAGGGGTCATTTTATCCAGGGGGTGACATATTTTGAATATCCCCTGATCTTTCGAAGATCACCCCCCTTGTTTCTTGACATTAAATGCACTTAAATACGGTAGATGAATTCCTGCCGATTACGAATGTAGATTAAACACTTGGTAGCATCCATGAATTCCCTACAAGAGATCAACGGATTTGATCAAGATAATGCATTTTTACCCTAATTTGTCTTATTGACTTGCTTTAAAGGTGAAATTCAAAGGTTATTTTCATTTACCTTGTGAAAAATCAAGAAATTACAGAGCTCCAGAGAAGTCAAACCCTCATACAGCTACCTGTCAACAGATTGGATCTTTCAACGTAACAGAACGGGTGATCTTGAACATCTACAACCCTTTTCCATAATCATTCATCTAACCCAGGAGGAAAGAACTGTCAAGTAAGTAACTGTAAACCCTTTGGTTGTCGTTGTCTGGGTTTTCAAGTAGAGTATTTGTTCTTTCCAGTGGTTTGGCTCTGTGAATATACGTATCATGATGAAGTAAAGAATAATAGGTAGAGTACACATGATATAGAAGTACATGATGTTGTAAAAATGAATATGGATACTATAGGGTAAAACATATCATGTTTATTGCAGGAAGCCATGGCAGATCTCAGAAGGAATAGGTCTGACGCAGAGTTCCTCAAGCCTATGTTTGTCCAGCCTGAAGGGGTGTAGTTTAAGTATGGATTTATTGGTGATACTAAGGAGATACGAACCTGGTAGTATGGTCTATAAGGGTGGATCATGATAAGGATAATCCCATTCTGGATGGGGTATATGTTTCAGGTATGTGGCATGCAGCTGGTTTTCCGTATGCTATGGATACCCCGGAGCTGGTGGTGGAGTATGCAAGGAATTATAATCTTGAAACCAGACTAGTGGAGAAGCATGGAAGAATATATGTAGACTTCTCAATCAAGGGGATCACCGCCACTTTTAATCTGCCAGTTGGGAAGAAGGTAGTGAGCGTGGACCTGTGCAAGTTAGAAACAGAGTACAACAATAATAAGAAGAATGCAAGGAAGAGGATCTACCAATGGAGGTCAAAGAGAAGCACATATGCCGCCTCAACCAAATTTCCTGTACATCTGTACAAGTTTGATTTTGATGATGAGTACCAATATATGATTGCCTTGCTGAGCAGGATGATAGGTAAACCTCATGCTAGAAATTTTGAGAACTGGATGTTTGGGATCATCCAGATGGTCCTATATGCAGACAACAGGCCATTATGGGCCAAGATCATCAGTGACGCACTGGATGAGGGAATGAGGAACCTGGGGGGAGGACAGACATGTTTGTTTTACATGACTTCATATGTGGTGTACTCATGTGCGTATAAAGGAACCTTTGATGCTTTGAAGATAGTGGGTAAGGCTGGTGGTGATGCTGATGATGCCCACATATGGGATCACTATCCCCAATTACAAAGGAAATATTACCTCCTGGACTACAAACTAGTGAATGATGCATTCTCTATGCATCTGGTCAGAACCATGGAGGAAGACAGGACTAAAAGGCTGAGCATGGAAGCTCAGGAGGTTGTTTATCAGCATGGGGCCTGGTTTATCCAGTTTGCCACTTTTTCATACATCAGGATAGAGGAATTTGAAGGCCAACCTCTTATGTTGCCAAGATACCCTACTGATGGGGTTGTCTTGATGGAATTTGTCAGACAGGTATCTATAATAGTTGAGGCCTACAAGGCACAAAAGAAGATACCTCCAGTGTTATTCCCAATATCTATGGGCTGGTACATGTGCCCAGATTCAGAAAGCATAAAGCATGTCATGGGAGGACTGAAATTGATGTATTTACAACCTTTTCCCCTTGCCAGATCATATGATCCTTGTGGCAGGATGCAGAAAATATTAGGAAAACTGATACATCAGAAGCATCTGGAAGACTTCTGGATCGACTGTGATGATGATGCTGAGGTGAGGAGAAGGAAATACCAGCGACTCACCTTGAATCAAATAAAAACCTTTGACTACATCCCAGTGCCAGTGCAGCTGAGGAAGGATGATGGAAAGATCATGTCTAATGAATATGAGGACAAAAAGGTGTATAATGAGACCATATCAGTCCCGGATCTTACACAGTCAAAGGATATATCCTTGGATCAACTAACAGGTGGGATGATCCAATTAATCCAGGCCTAGGTGGATGAAGAAATAAATAGATTGAAGAAAAGGGGTGTTGCCCTTATAGTTGATGCCAAGAAGAAGAGGCAAGAAATATCTGATGAGGAATATGATGATTTCCTCAATGAAAAAAGAAAATCCAATAAGGAGAGATTGCCCACACAAAAACAAAGGAAAGGTCCCCCTAAGGGTAAGAAAAGTGAAGATGAACTGAAGGGGGTGATAATAGAAAGGACTGCCACGTCAGCTGCAGGTGCATCTACATGAACTCAGGCATCTGCATCATCTGCACAGCCTCCTATTGAAAAGCCAAAGACTAAAAGGATTTTGAGACCTACTGTTGAAACTACAGAAGTGCAGGTAGAGAGCCAGACCTTGCAGCAGGAAGTGGGAGAAGGCATCCCTTTGGAAGAAGAGAAGGTAAATAAGGAACCTACAAGTGATGACCTGATAGTAGTCAACAAGAAGAGGAGGGCGATGCCGTTGACATCACCACCCAAGAAACAAAGAACAACAATGAGGGGGGATATCGGGGCTGACCCTATTATATTAAGAGGAGCCAGTGGTGAAGCATTCAGGAAGGAACTACAACATGATGTTCCTCTTCCCACCATAATAAAATTCAAAACTGAGAAGGCAGAGGAACAAACAAGAGAAGTGTTCAAAGCAAGTCAGGGTGTTCCTTTCTCCTTGGAGGATACCATAGACTTATCTAATGATGAAGTCGTTCAGAGTGTGGCTTCTCAACAAATGGAGACTCTCGCCTCCAGCACTCGCATGACTCCTCATGGAACCCCATTAGCACAGATGGCAGTGTTGGAGGAAATAAAGCAAACAGAGGAGGAAGTAAAACAAGGTAGCCCAGAAAGGGTAGACCAACAAATAGGGCTTGATAATTTGGTTGAGCAGGTGACTAGCCTTGCCATTGTAGATTTAACATATAGGGGTGATGTAAGCCATAAGGATAAAACGGGTGCACCTGAGGAACCAAAAAATATTGAAGTGGCAAAACAGGCAGAAAAATATAGTACAGCTCCTGATATGGGTCAGCAATAGCATGAGATACCCATGGAACCAAAAATAGTAGAAGTTTAAGAGAGGAGTGGGGGTGATCACGATATATCAAGTGCTGCTGCTGCTCAAACTCAGGGAGATTCAAGAGATGCCTCAAGAACAGAAGATAAATCAGGTTAGGAGGACCCTAAGCCACAGGATATCGGTATCAGGTGGAGAGCAAGAAATGACCCTTGATCAGGGTGATGCACAAGGCCAAAATACACAGACATCCATAGATGTCAATATGCCTTAGGATGAGAAAAACAATAAAGAGGATGAAAATTAGAAGGAGGGAGTACAAGATCAAGCACAGGATCAAAATGTGGACATTCCACAGGATCTTCCTTTGAAGAAGGCAACCCCTCAGCAGGAAGAACTTCAACAAGATCCCCCTCATGAGGAAATACATGAGGAAGAAATCAAGAAGGTGCCTTCTCCACCAAGGATAGAAGTGGATACTAGAGAACAAGGCATACATGATATTGATAAAGGTCACCAAGAATCCAGAGGTGATGTTCCTCAGTGGCTAGAGAAGGAAATAGGTATGGAACAAGGGTTAGAAATCCAAGAATTTGATGTTTCTACCTTGTTCACTGAAACAATCATGAAGCCAAGGAGGAAGGCCAGATTAACATCGGCCATAAAAAGAGATCCTGCTATAGGCAGAAGGACTGCACAGGTAGCACTTCCCATAGTAGAAAAGGAGAAAGGCAAAATCAGCCTAGAGGAATTCCAAGTCACAACTGTTGATTTGGGTTTTGCCAATGAGGACCAGGAAGGTCAAGAAGGGAAGGACATTATTGATTCTTTAACCCAAAGGGTGAAGAAGGAGAAAGAGAAAAATAAAATGCATAAGGATCACATTGCTCATCTACATTCTTTCATAAAAGGGTTAATTAACCCTAATAATACATCAGTTGATCCTGCAGTCCCATTGATTGTCATATCATAAGAAGAGGTCACCAAGTTGGACCTAATGAAACATGAGGCAATGGTCATGGAAAAGTGGATGTTGTCAACTCTCACTGGGGCTGAGGATGTATTGAGAACCTCCCTACAAAGGTGGAATTCTTTAAGCAGTTTAAAGAGAAAGGTAGATAAAATGCAAATGACACAGGAAAAAGGTCATTCCAGTTGGAAAAGGACCTGACTGCTCTAAGTGAAATGAAGAGAATTGATCCACAAATTTTGATAAGCAATAAAGCACTGGATAATAATACTACTCTGCTGATAGGCATATGGTATGAGGATATCAGGTGTGAATGTGATATCTCAAAGAAGTGCAGCGACAAGCTCAGGGATATAAGTGTAAAGATGCACAGCATGATGGCGTATGAAGTAGAAACCCTTGAGGCCCTAGAAGGAAAAATAGAGGGAAAAATTGAAAATCAGGATGCATACTTTGCTATTAAAGCTCTGCATGATAATTTTAAGTCAGTAGCAGATGACCCCCTCACCCACCTGACAGAAGAAGTAATGAATAAAATCATGAGGATAAAAGTTAAAGTAGAAACATACAATGAGACTTTGAACAAAAGAAAAGGTAAGCTAGAAGCTCTCAAGGCTAAGTTCTAGTCTCATAAACATGCCATAACAAAAGTTAGAATCCAAGATGGGGGAGAGGTGGATAAAATAGTACAAGCATATGAACATATCAGGACAACAGTGAAGGTCCATATACAAGAAGATGTACATCAAAGTGACAGTGATGCTGAAAGCGATGAAGATGAGGAGAATGATGAAGAGGAAGAAAATGAAGAAGAAGAACTTGAGGAATGAATGAAGTTGCATCACTAAGTGAGCATATGCATAAGGTACTCATAAATAATGAGTCATACAGATGGTTGCCAGCTGGCAACTTGTGCCACGAGGAAAAGTTGACTAAGTCATAGGGTAATTATCAACCATTGATCTTAATTGATAAATCTTGACCATTGGTCAATTGTAACTGTCTCCTCACCTTATTCTATAAAATGTGTAGGGGTGCAATATTTTAGACATTCGAAACTTAATTGAAATTTGATTGCTGAAAAACTCAGGACTCATTTCAAAGTTGTTGCAAATGTACATGTTATGCATACGTAATGAAAGAGAAGCCATTTTGATTACAAATCATCATAAATCTTAAGTAATCTGTGATTGAAATCTAGATATATGCATTGATTAGCTGCGTCCCTTGGAGTGCTTCTCAGTCTGCATGTATTGTTTTCATTCCTAGTTCCTTTGAAGTTAGCATCAACCATATCTAGCTGTGGAACATCCTGGTGACCTATGGTTTGATTTCTTCTCTCCATGAAAGTATCTTGTATGTATGTGATTCAATGACTAAAGATTCACTAAAAGTAGAAGTATGCTTTTAAATTTCTTTCAATTTCATAACAAATCATCTCCATAATTGTAAATCCCAGACAATCAAAAGCAAATAGAACATGAAATATGCAGATACCCCGTAGATAATTGAAAATATAGAACATGTTTAGAGTAAAAGCATGTCAAATTGACAAATATCATGCAAATTCTGATAAATATCCATGAAATACATGTAAATATCCACTTATAGACACATCATTTGAATAAATATACAGTGTAGAAGAAAGAACAAGTTCATAATGATCAATGATTAGAAGAATTGATCAAACTTACAAATATCTCAGTAATCTTTGAAAATAGAGTAGAATTAATCTCTCTGTGGAGTGAATTTACAAGATACAGTACAATACTGATCACCTAGACAGATGTAAGATCCCTTGAAATGGAAAATAGCATGTCACATCAACCTCTGAGTAACATCATACAATCATGACCTGATCAACGGAGACTTGGAGTCATCAACTTATCCTAAGCTGGTCGTACTTTACAAGATAATAAAGGTTTGTTGTGCAAATTTTTATGCATGTTGTTATGACTAACAATCATCATCAATAGGTATGTTTTGTCAATTTATGCTTTTTCATTTGAATAAAACATTAAATGCTACAATTTGATTTTTAGTTTATATTATGATATGTGATTGATTAGATTGTGGCTTTTGTTTTAAAGTGCACACTTATGAGTGGCTAGATTCTATCAGTTAGGTGTTGGCAAAGATGGTCCCCATAGTGTAGCTTGAGCATCTAGTGTGAGTGACCTATTGGGAACTGTAGAATGTGGGGAGGCATGCTAGCATCTTTGAGCATATTGTGTAGCTAAGTGATACCTATGAGGAGATAAAGGTCCAAGAAGACCATGTTGTTGTAGAGTTGTTGTTCATCACTAAAAAGAGAGATCAAAGAGAAGCCAAGGTCACATTGCTTATTGATAAGAAAGATCAGGTAGTGATGAGGGTTGAGAGTGATGAGACTACATGTGACACCCTATAGAGCTAACTCAATCAATACAACAATGAGTTGCAAAGGCTGCAAATGACAGGTCTATCAGATCTAGAACACCTAGGTTGTAGGGACTGATGAGTTAGTGGTGCAGTCACGGTAGGAGGGTTCACAGAATGAACTGTCTGGACCGTGTAGCAAGAGTAAACACAATGGAAATGACTCAAAGAAATGGAACAAATGCAAATTTAGTCATTCAGTATATCATAGAATTCAAATAGAGATCAGCCAGCAACATGCGGGCTTATAATTAGGGCTCACAGGCCTGATTACATACATGTGCAAGATAAAGCTTTAAAGCTCCTTCACAAAAAAAATTGAATAAGCTATCTATCTAGAACTTAGTAACTTATCAACTTCCTTCCTAAGGATCTATTACATCAATATATATCAAGTCCAGATCATAAGATTCCTCCGTGTTGACCAAGGAAGATCACAAATTCCAATGAAGAGCTGTGACATGTGTACATGGATAGGTCGGACCTAAACGCATAGAACACTTCTAGAAAATGAATGGAATAATGTGCGGATCTTCGGGGAAGGTTAGACACAAACCAAAGATCATTGAATTATGTTTCATTAGGCTTCACAAATCGGTAAATGCTTCTGCAAGTTTCTCCTTCAGTTGGTTGTCTGTGATTATCAAGATGCTCTGTTATGAGAAACAGTCGATCTTCTGATAGCGATATCTTTCTGGTAATGATGTATGGATCTCTGAATTCTAGATATGATGTAGGTGAATGAATGTAGATGGTAAGTCTAGCTCCACAAGGTCTAAAATGCAATTGGACCAAAATATAGGAACTACTTTTGACTGAACAGCCGAAACTAAACTGGAAAAGAAATAAACTGAACTGCAAACAAACTAAAATGCAAATGTTTTTGGTTGATGCAAGATTGTTCTTGAACCAGGGATGCTCCTACATCAGTTAGATAGAAAAGATACGATAGAGAAAGCTTAGACTCATAGAAGAGGTGGTAGAGTTGGGGGAATAGATCAAGGGACTCCAGTCCTAGAGTGTGACACTCACTCATGCTCTATGTCATCTATTCAACAACCATTTCTAGCATCACCAAATCAGCCAGTACTAGAGGGCTCTGAGAACCATGTTCCTTTATGACTAAGATTATTATATTTTTAGATATATACACCACATTTTGATGAGTGGTGCACATTGTATATGATATTATGTACAATTTTTGATATGCACATATGAGATTTTGCATTTTGAGCAATATATGTGTGTTATGGATGATTGCTTATGATGTATGTTTTGATAAATTGTTTAATTATATGTAATTGTTATCTAATCAATCAACTTTAGATAAAATTATTCAACTAAATACCACAATGGTCTAATCAAACAATATGAATGAATGAAATTATCTAATTAAATACTATAAACAAATTAAAATAAATTGCTTAATCAAATACTGAATAGATCTAATTGAGATAATTTGGAATGAATGTCATTAATTTATCATGTGTATAATTAATTAATTAACATTAGAAATGAATTTTAGATTAGATAGAATTGTGATGAGTAGGTGACCACAAAAGAAAGAGGATCACATGTGAAAGTAACAGAGATGAATCATGTTTATAGATTCCTTAAGGGGCTTACCATACATCATGGAGAGGCCATAAGCTCCAAAACCATAAACAAAGGTGACTATATAAGGACAAAGCCAATTAGTATTGAATTTTCCTCTAATGCCAGCTAGAGCATTTATATTATGATGGTTCTCATAAAGAACTAAGCCACCTACTTGAAAAGATCAATGGATAACACTTTGGTTGCAATTTCAATTGAGAGGCTTTTGATAAGATCAAAGGTGTTCAAGAGCATTGATGCAATGGTCATTGAGTATTTTGAGTTGTTGTAGATGTTGGTCATTGTAAGTATTGTCATAAATGAGCCCTAGAAGTGAAACTCATAGAGACAAAATTTCCAACTCTAAAGGCATGATGACATCAACACCATACATGAGATTATACGGGATTGTACCAGTAGCAATTTGAATGCTTGTACAATAGGCCCATAATGCATAGGAAAGCTATTCATGCTAATCCTTACCATGCTTATTAATAGTTTTTTGAAGAATTTGCTCAATCATTTTGTTTGAAGCCTCAGTCTGTCCATTAAACTAAGGATAATATGTTGTGGAGAAATGATGTTGAATGTAGAATTTCTTAAGGAATTTCTTCACATCCTTGTTCTTAAATAAAGATCTGTTATCTAAGACCAAGGAGGAGGGAAGCCCAAAGTGAAATTATATTGTCAAGCAAGAATTTACAAACTACTTCAATGGTCGTGGATCGAAGTGGAATAACTTCAACCCATTTCATGAATTAATCGATGGCAGTGATGATAAATATGTGACCTTAGGAGGAAGGTGGTGAAATCCAATTTGATCTAATCCTCAATAGAGAATGGCTAGGGAAATTTGAGTATGAAGTTCTTGTGTAGGAGCTTGAATTAGATTGCTATGTTGCTGACATCGAGGGTATTTCTTAACAAAGGAAAAAGAATCTTGTTCCATGCTTTGCCAATAGTAGCCCATTCAAAGGATTTTTTATACCAGGGATCTACCACCAAAGTTTCCTCCACAGGGACCTAAATGGGCCTCTTGAAGAGCAACATGTATTTCAAATTTAGTTAAGCACTAGAGGAGGCTGCTAATGGACATTAGAAAGAATGATATAATGTGAAGAAAGTTTGTGGACACGAGCACAAGTGCTTTTAGAAGATTCACCTTGAAACATATTGTTGTGAAAATAGTTGAAGCTATGAGAATACCATTCTTTTGAGTTGATATTACAATAAAAGTGGATATTTGATGTTGAACTATCAATGATTGTGGGTATAGATAGACTATGAATCAAAAAATGATAGTCTTCAACTAAATTATCAAAGGACATAAGCAAGGCCATGCGAGCCATTACATCTATTGAATATAAGGAATACTGAGAGGGGGGTGGTGAATCAGTCTTCTGCAAAACCACTTCTTAATATATTCATTAATCCAATTTCCAAAATTAATAACATGAAAGAAGAATAAGCATAAGAACAACAACCATAAAAACAACACATGGACACCGGGATTTTTATGTGGAAAACCCAAAAAGGGAAAAACCACGGTGAGTGTTAGCTCACAATATATTATGATAACAATACCGGATTACATAAGGCTCATTGCCCAAATAAATGCTCACTGCAGGTGGACTCACTGTCCAAGTGGACTCACTATCTAGTGAGAAAGAAGGATAGAAGAAATTAACTCATTGCCAGTGATGAACTGTTGTAAATGCATCTACCATATGCTGGATCATAGTTCCATTACAGGCTCAATACAAAGATTCAAAGGTCTTCATTTATTCTACCCTGCTTCTCAACTCTACTACATATACACTATTTTTCTGCCCTTGTTTTCTTTTTCTGCTCTGCACTCTGCTTATAATCCTTCACACTTCAAATTCGCACACATATCACCCTCAACATCATAATCCATCGAGTATTTATATCCGTAACTAGATTCATCTCATAATCAGGTCGGCAAGCCAGACACGAAGCATGTATACAATGTATTTTACCTTGTCAGCTTGATCAGTAATGTGGACCCAACCAACATATAATGGTCTTCATATAGATCAGCACCAATCATACAACCACTTAGATTTATTATTCAAAAAATATATCTTCTCTGCATAAAGATCTAACATGCCTATCAGTTTGTCTCTTAAGAACATACTTGGCCAATTATCTGTCACATCAAAACTTTCACTGCGGACCATATGAGACTCAAATATTCATAACCAACATTCATTCTAGACTTCTTATTATACCTTAAGATCCGCAAGACAAAATATGCAACTGTAGAGGAATGCAGACCCTTTTATTCTGGCACTGTGCACTATTCCTGCCTTAGTTCTATTCACCCAAACTTAGACATTTCATAGTATGACTTCTGGAGAAGGTCAGGTCTTGAACACTGGAGCATATCATCATCAAATAGCTATGAACAACATATCTGAACCACATATAATGATCTTCTACTGTGGAGGCATACTAACACAAACACTATCATTTACACTAAGTAATGTATACTACTTGTACTTAGCCATTTGTCCTTTGGGAGTAGAGTCCCTTTGCCATGCCGGTGGAACCTCCTTTCTTTTTTTCCATCAATGACAACATTCAATCATTCATCAGAGTAGTGTCTCTTGCCAACAATCTCCCCCTTTGGCATTGATAGCAACACTTAGTGAAAAATGTGTATCTACTCCCCCTTTCTATATACACTCTACTCTTTCACTCCCCCTCAGGTGTTTGCCCATTTTTCATTGGTCTTCTTCTCCCCCTTTGACATCAATGGAAAAGGTGTATGTACAAGAGTTAAAATTGTGTCAAAACTACAAAACATTTCATACTCTGCCGCATATATACACATACAATCTTCAACTCAATTAGTTGTAGGTGAAAGAATATCCTTATACACAATCTTTAATTGTGTAATCTCTTCATCCCATCATTACTTAGCTCTTTCCAAAATTTGAATGTGACCATTTATTAAAAAGACTGATTTTTCTGCCTTTTGCACATTAGAAGGTGTGTCAATTTGTGAAGCTACCTGTGCTTCTGCTGCAAGATTAATCATTGAATCTAACTTGGGACTAATTAGTCCTCTCAACTGGCACATTTTATTTTTCATTTTATCCCTCTTATTCACTAGATTACTTAACCCATCATGAATATTAATTACTTGTATTTCTTTGTTGCTCACGGACTCAACTGCTGGGTCAAATGATTTAGAAATATTTATTAGATGTAGTTTTAGATCCTTTATCTTTTCTTCTATCTCTTCTGTGGCAGCTGACCAATATAAACAAAATTTGTATAGGTCACACACTTCATTGATAGCACTCTATATGCCTTTCATTCCATTGTCTAGCAAAGCTTTGTCATTTACTATCATAGTCTTCAACTCACTTAATCTTTTCTCATTAAACTCTTGTCTTACTTTTGTTTCAGCAAATTTCTCAAAAGATTCAAAATGCTCACTCATAGAATTTATGAGTCCTTTTAGTTGATTTATTGAAGACGTAGAAGTGTCCTGATATGATGGCATTAGCTTCTCCAAAATACTTGATGCCTCACCAATCAGTTCACTGTCCTGTATGTGTGACTTCAAAATTTCTTCCTGTGCCTTTGCTTACACAACTGATACCAATTTAAATTTTTGTACCGAAGACATTGGGTCCAAGTTTATTGGTCCCTGCAAAAACTCAGGCTCATCCAAGATTTATTTTTCTCTCCAAGAATTCCTTGATAGAGTCTGCAGTGTCTCTTGCTATATCAGAGACTTCTTCTTGGTTTTGTTCTAGAGGATTGTTGGCCTCATTTTCAACTTCCCAAAATTTAAACTTTTTGCATATCAAAACCCTTTGCCAAGTCATCCATTTGGTTACAATTCGCCAATGTCGTGCTTCTTGTGTCAATTAACTTGTTAACAAGACGTCATACTTTGTCTTGTTCATTCTCTCTCTCTCTCCATTGAAGCTTTGTATAGCAATATTATTCCAAGTCAAAATTTACGTTGAAACGGCTTAGTAATATTATTTTGCGTCAACTTTCATTTTACACTAAGCTCGCGTCAACTTTTAGTTTTAGCAAAGTTCGCGTCGATTCTAATTTTGCCACAAACCTTGCATCAACTTCCGAATTCCACTAACTTTGCGTCAACTTTCATTTTTCTGCAAACCTCATGTCAACTTTTGCTTTCCACTAAGTTTGTGTTAACTTTCGAGTTTGGCTAAGTTCGCGCACATTTTGACTTTTGGCTAACCAAAACCAAAGGGTGTAATTTTTCAAGTTTGGAGAGATAAAAAGTGGCAAATCCATTTTTACCTTTTACGAATAGTAATAACTCCTCCACATCCACCAAAAGCTCCTACATACATGGGATATGTTAGATGATGGTAACATGCAGTTAAAAGATTGCTTCTATTGTTGAAAAAAGTAGTTTTCTTCTCCTAAATTCATGCCATTCCCATGGGAAGAATCAACATGTGCTCTAAACAATAAAGGGTAGTTATCATTGGCATCGACACACAAAAAAGGTGATAAGGGTTATCTTCAATAGCAGCAATATGCCAACTTGTGGAAGAGTCGCATGCCGTGAAAGGTGGTTTTGTAAATGGTGTGACTGTGGTATATTCACAAACGGTTCCTTGCAAAGTTTTTGAAACTTATTCAACTTATGATGAAGGCCCCGGAGAGAAATGTAGAGAATATTTGTGAGAAAATGGTTACAATAACTAATCAAGGAAATCATTTCAAATCTCTTGCTTTTTCCCACGTGTGATGTAAAGAATGACCATTTGTAGTTGAAGAAGTTAAGTCTCATCAGTAAGCAAAGCTATACCATGCATGAAGAATGTGGAGGTGTAAAAAGCAGATGCAAACAGTTTGAAAAGTTAGTTAAAACCAGCCAAGTATGCACAAGGCATATCAACCAGTTTGATTGTAATATCATAACATTGCACAGTCATATTTTCAGTAATGTCTGAGTTTCGTAATTAGCATTAAAGGACAACATGGACATCCATCAAAGTGTAATATGAAGTAGATCTTTGCCAAGATAAAATTGTTACTAAATGCAAAGTGTTGGAATGTAGACAAAGGTGAACTAATGGGTTCGTTGCAAAGGTTTTACAAACTTTCTTGCAAATGCAATTCGTAGGTGTGAAATCAGATTCCATGACCCTTGCCAACATTCTCCCAGCTCGCGATAGGGTTTTGGGCACCCACAAAGGATTACGGAAGTATGATTTTTGTCAGATATTATTAGTTCAATGCTCTGGCAAACATGCATGCCAAATCTTGAAGCATAGGAAAAGCCCATGAATTGTTTGAAAAGTGGAATTTCCTCAAAAGCCCAACAGACTCCACAACCTCAAAAGCAATGAGATAGAACTTGGGGTAAGCATGAATACTTGTTTATTTATGATGGGCCAAGTATGAAAACTTAATTTATTATCCAAAGCAACAGCAAAATGCCACAGTTGTGGAATATGGTCACCGACAGGCAACAATTGGGAAGTTGGGTGAAGGCAGAGATGGAGGGCCTTACGCCGCCAGTGGTAGTTGTATAAGAGTGAAGAAAAGAGGAAAAAAATACTTACCCGTATAGTGTAGTCCAGATGGGTGAAGAGAAAAAGAGATCAAATTAAGAGGGAACAAGAAATGGGCCCAGAGAGACTAAAACTAATCATGCGATGATTACTCATAGTGTTGAGAGTGGTGGAATAGGGTTGTGCGTTACAATCAAACAACTGAGCATTAGTTGTGAGGGTAAATCATTTTGCCACCTTGTTAAGGTATTAATTTTGGAACAGAAAGGGGGCCCCTCTTGGGTCTACAGGCACTATCGCTGGTTCCAGCTCTAGGGGGGCCCTTTCTGATTCTTGCCTGCTAAATAATGCATGCCAGTTTACATTTAGCCTCATAAAGCCTTGATCCAGTAGGCCATAATGAAAAAGTATGGTGATAAATCCTTGAAAAATGGAACAGATGGTAGTGCGCATTACAAACAACTACCAAAATAAAAGCTCCACCAAAGTTAGATGCAGTAGAAGAATATTCACAAAATGAATTTGTTGAAAAGTTTTCAAAATCTACAGGCAAATATGTACTTTGCGGGTGCAAAGCCAAGATTTACAACTTTGCAAGCATCCTGGCAACTTGTATCAAAATGGCGGCTTCGGAAGGAGGGATTGTTAATATTATAGTTGAAAGTATGCTGGTAGACATCCATAGACATGACCAGTGAACTGTCTAGTAGAATGCCTTGAAGAAATTTGATCTTAAGGCACGAGAAATGTTTTGGAAAATGCCTCAAAAAGGTATGGTCTCTCAGAGAAACCGCCATGTCTACAAAATGTGGAAATATAAACAATGCATGTGAATTGATTTAATTATAGGATACATACAAAACTATTGCATTGAAAAGAATTTAAAAACTTTCAAGAAAAATGCAATTGGCTGGTGTAAACCTGCACCCTTCTCCTGCCTGCGTGAACCATGGAAGCCTAAATAAGGCACAACAAATCATTTCTGCAGATGAAAAATGCTCTGGTATACATGCATGCAAAATGTGAAACCACAAACAAGGTGCATTGAACTATTTGACAGAATGCCTCGATGGAATTCAATGATAACGGGATGTGTACAAAATGGTTTGTTACAAACTTCAAAGTAAATCCAATTGGAAAGGGCAAAGCTAAACCCTTCAAACTTTACAAATATCCTTTGTTAAAGCTGTAATTGTCTTTTTAGACGTGCTAGCAAAATGTGGAAGCCTAGATAAAGAAAGTGTTCTTTAAATGAATGCCTCATATATGTATCTTGTCATAGTGTCAAATTATTGCAAGATATGCATAGTATGATATTCTTGAAGAGACTTTCAAAGTTTTCAAAGAAATATGGTTTCATAGAATTCAATGATTGCAGGATATTCGCAAAATAAATAATTTTTGAGGCTTCATGCAAATACATTTTGCCAAGTGTAAAGCCAATCTCCATAACCTTTGTGAGTGTTCTCTCAACTTGTGAAGATGGAATTCAAGATTATAGTCCATGCACATAGAATAGATTTGTTGAAATGGTTTTCAAATTTTCAAACAAAGTGTATTTGGTAAATGTAAAACCAAAATATACAAGCTTTGTGAACTTCTCTTAACTATGGAGATAACATGACATATTATTGTAAGGATGAAGATCAAACCATTATAAGTCTATGGAAGAAAAAGATACTTGGCACTAGTGTTGAAGATGCTCATCAGGGCCACCTAGGAGGGTATGATGCACACATGAATGAAATGTAACAAGAATCAAAATTATGATATAAGAGAGGTTTTTTATAGAAGTCAAATGTATGAGTCTGATCAAAGGGACCGATGAACGATCATTTAGATTCAGTCGTGATGTGTCATGGAGATCATTTCAGTTTCATGAGCTTGTACCATCCAGATAGCCTTAGAGTGCAGTAAGGAAATGCATGAATAAATAACTGAGAGCAGATTTAGTCTAATAACATGTACATGAAATGTGGAAGCATGGAAATAAAAAAATGCATTGAAGAAATGTGTTATCTTGGACTAGAATGATTGAAGCGTATGTAATGTATGGATATACAAGAGAATCTCTTAAAGCCCTTCAAACAAGTGAGCAGGTAAGATGAAGTTCAGATCGATAAAAGATAAAGGAATTGATGAAAGTCAATGAATGTAATTGGATTGAAGATCATAAGATGGTGAATGCCTTTTGTATGGGAGATAGATCATATCCACAAACAATGGAAAAATGGAGGTAGTCTTTCTAAGGAGGTTGCATGAAGAGGAAATTTGAGTAAACATGGGAAGAAAGGCAACATCTAGGTCACCTAAGACATATTTTTTCTCACTTGCAACTGTATCTACAATGGACTCAAAATGAACATGTCTTGTTACACTATTGTTTTGGAGGGTTGTCGGGTGTATCTCTCCACATCTACAAGTATTGAGTGTCATGGTTCTGTTGAAATGGATATTCTAGTGGATACAAAGCTACCACTTTTGTTGAATCCCCATCAATACATATATGATTCTTCATGGCAATTATTATGTAGATGTTAGCGGACCGATTTCATCTACCATATTTCAAGCACTTGGAAAGAGATGTCAAGAAACAATTGAAGAGATGACCACCAAAACGGAGCTAACAAAGATAGAGAGTAACTTAGCTAAATCCATAACTAGTTGCCTTTTTGTGAAAGTGACTTAAGTCACTCTTTGTAATGGAAAGTTAGAAAATAAACCTTGTTTCTAAAAAGTGATGTAAAATGTAACTTAAAATAAGGTTTATTATTTTACTATTTTTCAAAAAGGTAGTTATGAAGTAGTTATCAAGTAGTTACAAGGTAGTTACTACGGATAAGCCTATAAATAAAAGGCTATTTCATATGTAAAGGGGGGGGACTCTTTTGAGAGAACTTTTAAAAGAAGGGGAAACTCTGGAGAAAATTTTAGAGATATTTTGAAAAGATTTTATGTTTACACTATGTACAAAAAGGATTTTGGAATTGTATAATTTCAAAGATAATGAAGACTGTAGTTTAGTTCATGTGCTCTAAATGTGTTCCTATGTTATCATTGCTAATTGATGAGTGCCAAGTTGCACCC
This sequence comes from Cunninghamia lanceolata, assembly GCA_027924645.1. Classification (NCBI taxonomy): domain Eukaryota; kingdom Viridiplantae; phylum Streptophyta; class Pinopsida; order Cupressales; family Cupressaceae; genus Cunninghamia; species Cunninghamia lanceolata. Next base: position 6,278,664 of record BSBN01000599.1, read on the forward strand.
ATGAAATACATCTTTTTACCTCTCTTTTTCTCCTTCCTGATTCCATCTTTCCTAATGTCTGCACCCAAATAAGCTAGCAAGATCATTCTAGTTAATGATTAATTGAGATAGATTACTTAAGATTATAATTTCTGATTGAGTGACTAATGTGCATGGAATTGATGGAAAAATGCATAAACTTCTCTCTTTTTGAATCAACAGGTGTAGATAACAGGAACAGCAATTTTGTGCATCTCCGGAGATAGTCTTCAATGATCTCCAGAGACAATACCAAAGTACCATGACACCTGAAGTTTTGAAGAAATGAGGAAAGCCTCTCTGGAGCTCTATGGGAGTCTAGAACATCTCCGGAGCTAAACAAAGAAAGCTACAAATATCTCCGGAGCTACAGACATATCTCCGGAGCTGAACAAAGAAAGCTATAGCTATCTCCGGAGCTACAGATATCTCCGGAGCTATAGACATATCTCCGGAGCTACAGACAGGAACAGATATCTCCGGCACCTCCTAAGAGCAAGGCATATTTCCAGCATAAGCTTTTGATCAAGCACTCTCAGCAGTGATCTTAATACCCCTCATTTCACTCAAATCATCACCTGAGTGGTGAAGGGTCATCTTTAGTTAAACTATTGGAGTTTTTATCTTTATAAAGTTTTTGCATGAGTTACGGATGGAACTGATTCAATATCCACATTTTCAGGGCCTCGTTGCCCAAATGTATTAAGACTCAAACTTAGAATTCTGAGTGGACTTTTGTTCCACTCAGTCTTCTTTTATTTGCATGATTATTTTCCATAATTAGATAGCTAGTGCAATAAAGAGATGGATGTCATCTCATAGAAGAACTAATAGATAAGATAAGTGATATGCCATCACTCTTTTGATATATACTTGTAGAAACAGCAGAAGAAATATACAATGATTGAATTATTCTGATTCTCGGTAATCTCAGTTCTCTGATAGCAATATTTTTTATGAATGCAAAGTGAATGAATTGGACTAGATTTAGTTGTGATCTTCTCTTGTGCTAATTTTCTATTGTAGCCTTCAGCCCCAAGGGTGTGGAGCAAGGGCCCACTCTCACCACCAAGGCGAGAGGCTAGTACCACTGTTTTATTACTTCAACTTTCTGTTATGAAAAGTATTTACTGATTTTGATAGATAGATGCATGTTACTATTTTTAATATTGCTTTGAGTAAATTTCCTGTTTAATTTTGTTTCAGCATTCCCTAAATTCTTTCAGTAAGTAGACAGATTAATCTTTTCAAATTAGTAGAAGCTATTAAGATTAGCTAGGAAAACTGGTAACTGTAGAATCCCTAGTTGCAGACAGCCGAGGACACAGCCCCTAGATTTTTGACATCTAAAAATAGATTAAATGATGAGGTACAACGACACCTTTTTATTTTTGGCATCATTGTCAGGGATGTATTGTGTTAATTAGGGAAACTTAGTTAAAACAATTTTTAGGATAGATCTGTATGGTTAGAGCTAGAGATTTAAAAGGAAGATATATCAAGCAGACACCCCAACAACAAGCCATAGGGGAAAGCAGTGGGGTGGCACAAGATCTTGTTGAGGAGAGAAACCTAGAACCTACTTTGGAAGTTGCACCTCAGAACAATAATCCCTTAGATCCTCCAAATCTTCCACTTGCCGATTATATCCAGGAATTGCAACAAAATTTTTAGGCAGATCCTTTAATAGAACCTAATTTCCTAGAACCTCAGGGAGAAGAACTAGTACTAAACATGGAAAATGATAATCATGAGGAAGAGGAAAATTAGGCTCCAAGAACCTTCTCCTATCCTATTGTTTTGGCTACTAGAGACAATGCTCCTATGAAGAATATCTCACCAGCACACTTGCCAAATTTTAGAGGACTTTCTACTGAGGATCCAAATCAGTTCTTGTTTGAATTCAAAGTAGTCTGCCAAACTTATGATTATGGATCAGATAGCTAGCAACTCAAACTATTCCCTTCAACTCTGAAAGATTCTGCGATGAGATGGTTTATGGGTTTACCCCAGAATTCTACCCGTTCTTGGGATCAGATGGAAACAGAGTTTTTGGAAAAATACCAAGATTACTGTAGATCCAGTAATAAAAATAAAAAATTGTTTAAAATTAGGCAAGGGGAGGAAGAGACCTTAGAGGACTATGTGGATAGGTTTAATTTTGCCTTGAGAAGGTATGGCAACCCAATAGATCACTCCTTGGCCAGGACCCTATTTGTAAAAGGATTGGATAAAGAATCAAAATAGGCACTGGATCTAATAGGAAAAGGGAATATCAACAAAATGGCAATACCTGCTATAGAAGAACTCTGCAAGAACTATTCTAGAACCCAAGATGGAGTGAGGTCATCAAAAACTTTTAAAGGGAAGAATGAAATAGGACAGTTAATGGAAGAGATTGCAAATCTAAAAATAGACATTTTGGTCCAATTAAATACCACATTAGATGGGATTCAAGAAAAAATCAGAACAACTGATCAAAACAGAGCAACTGAACCACTCTCCATCTATTGTCCTAGGTGTAGAAACAAACATATGTTGAGAGAATGCCCTTTGGACAAATCAGAGATTTGTCAGATCTGTGATAAGGAACATCCTACCAGTCAATGTAGTCAACTTCCAGCCTTGAAAAGATTGAGTAAGAAAAATATTGTAATGGAAGAGGAATTGAACTATTGTGGACAAAAACAAGCTGGGAATTTCCCTTATAATTAGTATCCAAACCAGCCCTCTTACAGGGGTCCTTCTAATTGGGGAAATAATCAGTGGAATCCAACTTGGCATGGACCTCAAAATAATCCTCCTTGGGGATAGCAGGATTGGCCAAATTAACATTGGCAAAACCAAAATTGGCAAAATCAACCTTGGGGAAATCAACAGTGGCCACCACAATTTGGATCACAAAACATGCAACCTCAATGGGGTTCTCAATAGGGATATAATCAACAATATCAGGGATAACCTAGATGTTTCCAACCTCAACAACAAGCTTTACTAACTGGGCCTTCCAGCACACAAGGTCAATCACAAAATGAACCAGTTAGCTAACCACCTTTACCAGCTCAGCCTATACCAAACCCATAGAATAAAAAGGGAGCAACTATTTACATGACAAAGCAAGAAAATATGGCTAAAATTAATGCTATATATTCAAATAATCTCTAGCTGCGTTCTGGGAAAGCATTCCTGGTGCAGGAGCACCTAGCACAAGGTGGCCTCCATGAGGCATTCAACTTCATGATTTGGTTTGATGTTCATTTTTGTCTTGTTGATTCTAATAAGGTCCTAAAATACCATCCACTTGATTGTAATAAGGACTATGTCCAAATATCTACATATTGTTGTCATGTAAAAGGCAGTCATGAAATCCTAGGGGCAGTCATATATTTTGTGTTGTAAGCCTCGCAAAAGGCATGTCCAAGTGTTAGAAGGGATGTTAAGTCTTATTAAATGTTTATGACATTGTCAAAGGTGTTGACAAGTCACAAACCCATCGATAACATTATTCCAAACTTGTAATTAGTTTTAATTCTAAAACAGGACAGTTGCTGTCCTAAACACAGAGTAGTTTTAGAGAGGGAAAATAGATGGTTATGTAGTTCCATCAACCTTCAACCACCTCTAACGACTCCAAGGTGTGATAGTAGGCTTCTTTAAGCCCTGCCTATGAGGATTGTAAACAGTGAAGACATTTTGATTGAGAGGAATAATAGCAAACAACAGTTTTCTGCCTTTTTCTGTATTATTCACTGTAGCAGTCCGTACTGTACTTCTATACAGAATATTCATGATCCCAAAGTTAGTGGAATATGTGAGGGGTTGAAGTAGCTTTCAAACAAGCCTAGTTAGAGGTTTTGACACTAAATATCAAGGGAGATATCTCTATTTTTCCCCAGGCTGCTTTTTGTGACTGTTTTTTTTGAATTTGCATATGCTACAGGCCGTACCATGTGAAGGTACAAGACTGTCCTTACTCTTTCATGTTTTGATCTGTTAGTATATTGATTTTTCTATCATCTAAAGTGGATTTGGTTTCTTGAAAGTTGCAATACAAGGGAGTTATAAGGATTTGTTCTAAAACAGTCCATTTCACACATAAACTAGGATTTTTGGTTGCAATCCATGAGTCCTCTTCCATTCCACTAATGTAAAACCCCATAGATCAGTGGAATGGATTGTTGTAGTGTTGTATTAATGTGTTTCATGAAGATTTTTTACAGAGAAGGTGATTTTCTATTGTTCCATTGAAGAACCTAACAAGACCATGTGTTAGGTGATGCTTAAGAGCACATTGAAGGAGCCAAAGGTACATTTTTGGGAACAGCAGTTAGTAGAGGTCTAAACCCCACAAATTCTTTTGTTTTAGCATGTATTCTAAGTTTCCAAACCTTTGTTTGAGTTCTGGGCTTGCATTCTTTGGTAGTCTCTTTGTAAATTTGGTCTAATTGGCGCACTCAGTCACTGACAGGGGTTATTGGTTGAGATAGTCCGTCCAAAACAACCTATGCCAAGTTTGGGATATGTGATATAAATCCATAATGGGTATCTAATGAGTGTCTAAGATCTAGGTTTGGAGGTATGAGTCAAAAGTTATTAGGTCTGTTGTCTTTTTGAAGAGTTACGAGTCATTTTGGGTGGTTTGTGAAGGAAGTACCAACCCGAAGTCCAATCTACCTTGACCAATAGATGGAATGGGTCCCTTGACATCCCAAACCAACATTTCCATGATGATACTAGAGTTCCTTTCTGCTGTTCCCACTTTTGCATAAAGATCTTTGTTTTTGGGCTAATAGGTATAGTTGAACCTTGTCAAGTTTGTCCTCCTTCTCCTATCTTCCTTGCCTCTACATCAATTCCCAAGACCATCTCCTCCAACTATAGTTGAAGTAACCAATGATGAGGAACCTAAAAATTCATCCACTCAACCTCCGGAGGAGATTACTACCGAAAAAGTGCTAAAAGAATCATCGTTGGACAACTCCGGAGTTGCTCCTAAAAGACTGACTTCAGAGAACATTCTTGAACACAATTCTGACAAGAGCTCCGGAGATGCTCTGGAGGTGGAAAAACTAGCACCATACCCAGAACGGCTTAAACAGAATGTTCCCCAGAAAAAGATCTTACAAAAATAAATCTAAACCAACCTGGAATCAAAACTTTTACAAGAAATCAAGCAACTAAACATTGAAATTCCTCTCCTCCAGGCAATCAGAGATGTACCAGAACTAAATCAGTTCATTAAACAATATTGTATCAAAATGCATGGCAGGAAGAAAAACTTTCCCTCCACAATACAGGTGGAAGGAAAAGTAGTAGTTCTATTGATGGGAGAAATTCTTCTCCCAAAATATGGAGACCCTAGAAATCCTATCATAACTATTTTCATCTCAGGGGTAGAAATTTCAAATGTTCTGGTTGATCTGGGAGTGCAATTAATGTGATGACAGTTCACACAATGAACCAATTAGCTCTATCAGGTATCCAATCCACAACTACAATTCTCCAACTTGCTGACCAGTCAGTAGTTGTTCCAAAAGGAGTAATCACTGATGTACCAGTTGTGATAGATTCATGGGAATTTCCAGTGGATTTCCTGATATTAGAACCTAGAAACTAGAGAAATGCTTATCCACTGATCTTAGGAAGACCATGGCTGGCTACAGCAGCAACATCTATTGATTGTCGAACTGGAGATATGGTCATTTCTAATGGGATATATTTGAAGAAAATATCTTTGTAGCCTCCAGTTAAACCATCAATACATTATACAGGAAGAGTATGGGTGGATGAGCTAGAGAACAATGACAACAGTGCCTCAGTAGCTATGGTAACCATCAAGGAACATCTAGGAGAGTTAGAAGAAGAAATATACTATGATACAACAGAAGACATTACTCACATCCTAATCAATGAGGATGTGATGGAACTCGCCCAAGACTCTAGGAGAGAACTTCTTACTTCTTCTCATTGTACCCTCGCCAACATCATTCCTTGTGGGGAAACCTTTTATAGAGACTTAGCCACTTTCCATATGTTGCTTCCACATTCTTGTCCTCTCAATACTATGACTCCAATATGCAGATTAACTACATCTATGGAACAAATCACAAAACAGGTCATGATTCTACCAGGGAAAACACTTAATATCAATACTCAGTTAACAGCCAATCAGGAAGAAAAACTCATCCAACTTCTAATTTCCCATTCAACAACTTTTGCATGGGAATACCAAGATATGAAAGGCATACCTCCTAAAATCTGTACCCATCATATATACATTGAGGATATTAAACATGTCAAACAACCCTAGAGAAGATTGAATGCTGCTTTAAAGGACATTGTCAAAACTGAAATAGAAAAATTACTTCAAGCAGGGTTCATATATCCAATCTCAGACAGTCAATGGGTCTCACCCCTTGTCATAGTGCCTAAAAAGAATGGGAAATGGAGGGTGTGTATTGATTATAGAGAACTCAACAAGGCCACAAAAAAGGACTACTTTCCCTTACCATTCATTGACCAAGTACTGGACAACCTTGCTGGGAGAAAGTATTTTTCTTCTCTAGATGGATTCAGTGGGTATAATCAAATTCAAGTAGCACCTGAAAATCAAGAGAAAACCACCTTCACCTGCTCTTGGGAAACTTTTGCTTACAAAGTTCTTCCCTTTGGACTATGCAATGCCCCCGCTACATTTCAGAGACTTGTTTTAGCTATTTTTGCTGAACTAGCTAATGAATGCATGGAGGTATATATGGATGACTTTACTATGTATGGGGATAATTTTGAAGAAGCTCTCACAAACCTTGAGAAAGTACTAAAATGCTGTCAGAAAAATCAATTATCCCTTAGCCATGGAAAGTGCTTTATGATGGTAGAAGAAGGAATTGTTTTAGGACACCACATTTCAGCAAAGGGGATCAAAGTGGATCAAAACAAGATAGAAGTGATTACATAGCTGCCTTCACCTAAAAATCAGACAGATGTTAGAAGTTTTCTGGGTCATGCAGGCTACTATAGGAGATTCATAGAAAATTTCAGTAGAATAGCAGCCCCCTATTTACCCTACTTAACAAAGACAGAATTTCTATGGACAGAAGAATGTCAATCAGCATTTGAAACCTTGAAAGAGAAGCTTACTGTCACACCAATTTTAAGAGGACCAAATTGGACTTTGCCATTTCACATACAGACTGATGCTTCAAATGAGTCCATTGGGGCAGTTTTAGGACAAAAGGAGGAAGGAGAGTATGCATGCCATTTATTACATCAGCAAAAACCTTACCTCTGCAGAAAGAAATTACACCACAACTGAAAAAGAATTCTTGGCAGTCATCTATGCTATAAACAAATTCAGGCATTACATCACTAGATATAAGATATTTATGCACACTGATCATGCAACCATCAAGTACCTAATGAATAAACCAGTAGTGGGTGCAAGGATCATCATGTGGTTATTGTTATTACAGGAATTTGATATTACCATAGTTGATAATCCAGGAAAGTTTAATTTGGTTGCTGATTTTTTGTCAAGATTGCATACACGAGGGGAAAACCAACCCGTGGAGGACAAGTTCCCAGATGAACATTTTTTTTCTATCTCCTCCACCACACCTTGGTTTGTTGACATAGCTAATCTTTTAGCTACAGGCTTGTATCCATCCCATTTTACCTCAAAACAAAGAAAATGTTTGGTTAAAGAAAGTTTATCTTACAAATGGTTGAATGGTTTACTATTTAAATGTGGTCCCGATTTCATTCTACGCAGGTGTCTAAAAGCTGATGAGATTTTTGATGTGTTGAGAGCATGTCATGATGAACCATCTAGTGGCCATTACTCTTTCCATAGGACAGTCCACAAAATCCTCAGAGTTGGGTACTACTAGCCCTCTCTTCATAAAGATACAAAGAAGTATGTGCAGCACTGTGACCAGTGCCAAAGGATGGGACAACCAACCTTTACCCAGGAGATGTTACTGCATCCTCAAGTCATGATGGAACCATTTGAGCAGTGGGGTCTGGACTTTGTGGGACCAATTTCCCCACCATCATCAGGCAAGGAGTACATTCTAGTATGCACAGACTATGTTACAAAATGGGCTGAGGTTCAAGCATTACAGTTTGCAAGAGAAGAAAAAGTTGTTGATATCCTTTACAATAAGATTTTCTTAAGATTTGGAGACCCAAGATCAATAGTTTTAGACAGAGGACCTCAGTTTACTTCACAGGTAATCAAAGCATTCACAGATTTATATCAAGTCAAACACAAAAAATCTTCACCTTACCATCCTCAAGCGAATGGACAGGTAGAAGTAACCAATAGGGAACTTGAAAATATTTTGACAAGGACAATAGCAATGAATAGAAAAGATTGGGCTAGCAGATTACCTGAAGCAGTTTGGGCTTAAACACCACTTGGAAGTCCACAACAAAGTTCTCACCATATGAATTAGTTTATGGGAAAAAGCCTATCTTGTCTATAGAATTTGAACTCCAGACACTTAAAACTGTATTAGTTATTGGTCTACCATTGTCTATAGCTCAGTAGAACAAAATTCTTCAGCTCAATGAGTTGGATGAAATTCGGATAGAGGCCATTCAACAAACAGAACTGGTTTAGTATCAGAGGAAGCAATGGCATGACCAACACATCAAAAGGAGAACATTTCAACAAGGTGATTGGGTTCTTCTTTATGATTCTAAATTCAAAGAGTTCAAGGGGAAATTACAAACTCATTGGATGGGTCCTTATCAAGTAAAGGAAGTTTTTGAAAATGGAACTGTATTATTTAAACCTATTGATGGAAGCACAGACACATTTCTAGTAAATGGTCATCGAATCAGGCTCTATAAAAGACCATCTACTAAAGAGGAGTTTCTTAATGATTTATGTTTTGATACAGGGGATACCTCCTCTGTCACAGTGTTGGATTGAAAAGAAGAAGAAAAAAAAAAAAGGTTGAAAACCAGCAAATGGCGGTTCCCTTCTTCAGGACAGTTGGAAACATTTGAGTTCCGAAGATGATTAGGTACCAGGAGTTAGTCAAATTCACCTCCGGCGCTCTGTCAAACCAGGAGCACCTCCGGCGCTTCCCAAACCAAGAGCACCTCCAGCGCTTTGTCAATAAAGAAGTCAATTTCAATAATAAGAGAGGGGACCCACCTCTCCAGGCGGTAAAGTGGACACATCACATGATGAGGTCATCATGACTCATCCTCTACTTTATCACAAGAATAAATTAAATTGGCACGCATATCATTTGAAGGGGTATTCACAAGGTCAGCGCTGACATCACCCAAGGCTCATGGATTCTTAAACCACTCAACGAAATGATTGCAAGTCGCATACTAATGAAGTAGTGGACGTCATCTCTAGCCACCAAAAGCTGCTCATGTGCCACGACGCGTGTAGTCTCCAACAATGACGTAGCATCTCTATCGTGTACATCACCCTCATCATTAAAATTGATCCAGATAATTCTATCTTTAATTAATCATTAATAGCAATTGTCTTGTCTTTCTATTTTGGGTGCCGCCACTATGACACGTCCTTCAGCCATCATTTCCTTTTCTATATTCACGTATGCTGCCATCTGTGTTGTATTGCCACCTTGCCTCCGGAGTGTTCTGTCATTCTGTCGCATTTATGACTGCCTCGGTAGTCTAACTAATCTGCATAAGCCTAAGCTGAGAAACATAGCATTCCTCATTCAAACCTCCAAAGTACCCTAAAGAACAGAGTAAACTGAATAGTCCTCCGGAGCCTACAAAGCAAATTGAATAGTCCTCCGGAGCCTACAGAGAAAATTGAACAATCCTCCGGAGCCTGCAGAGATAAGAGGAAGGGATAAACTGTAGATTGAGGAGGTGAGGAATTAAGCATAGAAGGTGGAACTAATTTAGCAATGGGGGTAAAGAAAAAGTCTAAGCCAGATAGTGTTGCGGGTCTTCTGCAGGATGAAGCTGCAGCAAACATTCTAAGAGCTGCAGGATGGTTAGACTTCCTAGAAAAAATTGAAGGGTTTCAGGAAGATGTTGTGGATGAATTCCTTAGAAATTTAAGGGACAATCAAACAACTGTCAGAGGAGTCTGAATCAATTTCTTCTCAGCCACTATCAGCCACATTTTTGGACTTCCTGAACAAGGTGAGAGGTTTTACCACTTGAAAACCTTATACATTGATTTGATTAAAAATTTCTCGGTTCGTGGTGAACCTGCTATACAAATGCATTCAAATAAAAATGAAGTAAAAGGAATTCTAAGGTCCACACTCTCAAACCCTTGACAATCTGTTGCCACTTGGTTGATGAAATATTTTACTTGTGATGGTCAATTCTCTCTAGTTTTAGGGCCAATCATGAAAATGCTGATTTTTCTCAGACATGGAAATAGACACCCTAAGTTTAGCATAAACATCCCCAATTTCCTGTATTCTGCCATTAAAGCAGCTGCAGAGAAATATCAGCAGAATAAGGGCCCCATGAAACACCATGGTCTCATCTTTCTAGTAGTTAAACATCGTTTCCTGTCTGAAGCCAATGGGGAGGAATTATGGCAAAACTTTCTTGAACAGACTTCCCAAAACAGAGGACTAGAAATGGCATAGCCAGGAGGTGAGAGTTCTCCTACTCACCAAGAAGAAGAAACTGAGCCTTTAGCCTCCTCCATAGCTATTCAAAGAGGAAAGAAACCCTCACAGGAGGTATCTTCTGTTGGAGTCCAAGACAACACTGAGAGGGGGGGTGAATCAGTGTTGTGTAGATTTTTGGAACTTATTATAACTTTTAATTTACAAGACTCAGAAAGAGCAAGTCATCAATAAGCTATTACACATATATGTACAAGTTTGATAATGAACATTATGAGCAAGACCACATAGAGATAAATATTAACATAGAAGCAAATACACACATAGAAGCATATCATTAACACAAGAATTACTAGAGTGGAAAACCCTCTCGGGGTAGAAAAACCACTCAAAATTGCCTCACTGGCTTAACTGAAAAGCATACCTCACTGGCTATACAAAATGTATCTAGGAGCACCAACTCCTTATGGAGCACCAACTCCAATACCAAACAAAAGCACCCACTTCCTACATAGATATACCTCACTGGCAAACAAATAGGTCTCACTAACCTACAAGCCTCACTGGCAAACCAAATCACCAATAGAAGTAATAAACAAGATCAGAGAGACACTCTGTTTCCATTCAAATCTAAATTCATTTACACCTGCATAACAATTCATCTGATTATCTCTGCATAACTCAACACTCTTTCTTCATCACATATCCAGTATCATATTCTCATCTTTCTTTTCTCTTCAAGAGGATCTTGTAGAAAATGTCTTCATTTCTGTATATAGTTCTACACACACACCCTGTCAATATACATGTGAAGCCAATATATATAAGATCCCTCTCTGCATTCTGCAAAATCAATTTCATTTTCTCATCACCTTTCATATTCTCCAAATCACAAAACCCTTCAATCTGATTATCTTCTCTGCCTGCAAATTCCTTCAAACAAATTTTCATTATCCTTTTTTCAAAACCTTTCATCTTCTCTTCAATTTTCATCTTCATCAAATTGAATGTCTTCAACAATTTATTTTTCAATCTGCCCTTGTAAGAGAAAATAAAATCTCTTTCAAAAATCTGCATTCTTTCATCTACCCTGCATAAACAAAATCATGAAAGAAGTCCACCATAACATATTAACAAACATCTTCAATAAAATCTAATCAATAAAATCTCTGAGAACTTTCATCTTCTCTACAAAAGAAAATCTTTCTGGAAATGTTTTCTTCATAAACCTTGTACAAAAATTCCTTGATTCAATCTCTATATATTCATCTTCTCAATCTGCAAGAGTAAATCAATTCACCAAAATAAAATCTGAAAAACTTTGATATTCTTCAAGAATATAATCAGTTTGCTCTTCTTCACAAATTCCATCTGCCCCTGTTTATTTTTCTCCTCAGATTCATTGAAATTTTGTCAGTTTTGCCTCAACAAAAAATTATTATCTTGGATCAAAAAAAATAAGCTTTGAGTTCATTATGATCTCTCCATAAAAACTTTCTTAGTCAAAAGCATTAAACCAAAAAAAATAGAAAAATCTTTCACAAAGTATTCTTTTCTAAATCTCACAAAAAATCTTTCCAAAAAGAACTTTTTAAAAAATCTCCAAAATAGCCTTGTAAACGGGTTCAAAACTCCTCCTTAAAAGAAAGTTTCTAAAACACATTTGTTTTAGCCTTTTTGAGAAAAACAAAAAACTCCATTATAAAAGGCTTTGTTTGAAGACAACCTTGGAAATGAGATTTAAATCCAATAGGATCGAGTTGCCACTCAAGAAAGACTCCAAGCACATGAGGTGTGGTCGAGCTTCAAGTCATACGTGACTTTTTATTTCTTACCTTTTTTTTAATGAAATAAGGAACTTGATCATAAGTTTCTAAAAGATAAAGCATATTTAATGCTTTTATTTTATGCATAAAGCACTAAAAAAAATGCTTCTTATAATGTGCTCCCCATAGCATATTTAACAAAGAAAAATAGCCCCATTCCATAAATCATGATCTCCCAAAGCAATTCAATGTTTTTTCCTAAAACATATTCCACACATTTGAGGACTTTTTCATATTTAACCCGTGTTCTCCAACTTGAGCATATTTGATGCTTTATTAAATGCTTATGACATTTGATGTCTTTCTCAAATCAAGTAAAGTCCATGAGTATATGTAGATCTTTGTCTATCCCTGCAGATGTAAATTCACTATATGCCTTGAGATCAAGTGAAATATCGTCATCAACACTAATGAAGACTATGCCACTAACCTCCTGTCACAACTATCAACATCACCAATTGAAAGAGATATACTGACTAACACTTATCCTGTCCAAATGAACAAATCCTGATTGATGTTCTGCAACAATTATGGCAACTTAGCAACATCAACTGAACACACTTTTGACATCAATGACAACCTGTCACCATCATCTTCATATGCAGCCCCTGTTCCTGATAAAAGAAGGAAAGGCAAAGAAATTACAGAGTCTGCTCCTAGACAAACCCCATACATGACTCGATCAGTTAGGAGAAAAATGACTCTAACTAAGGAATCTTGCCCTAAGGAATTAATAGAGGGAAGGTCAGGACAGAGAATAGAGGGAACCTGGTGGGCTGAAGAACCATCTCATGATTTAGATGAGATCCCTCTATTCAGGAAGAGAAAACAAAGAGAATTTTCCAATGCACCATCATGTGCTCCGGAGAGTCCCATTTCAGAACCATCATGTGCTCCAGAGAGTCCCATTTCAGAACCATTATGTGCTCCAGAGGTAGAACACATACAAACTTTTACTATTTCCTCAGATTTTGAGGAAGAGAGACCTGCTCCGGAGGCACCTGCCCCACCTCTGCTATGAAGAAGCAAAAGGCAGAGACAGCTCTCACAGGCTGAGGAAGATACTACCCTCCTAGCTGAGGTACTCCTGGGTTTTAGAACATATGAGGATAAAGTTGGGCCTTCATCGGTACTAGCAGAAGCAAAGGACCCTTAGGACATGCAACCTGAAGAAAATTATGAAGCAGGGCAAATGGGTACAATTGATAGTGCAGGGCAGATGACCATGGAAAACCCTAATGATCAGCCAACAGCCATAAAAACAGCCACAAAAGTAGCAATAGAAGCAGAAGAAGAAACCTTCTCTCATCCCTCTGATCAAGAGGATGTGGAAATTTCAAAAGAATAGCAAATGATGGAAGAAATTGAAAACTTAAAGAGATTACTCTGGGGGAAGAATCTAATTATTACTGACCTCAAGAAGGTCAGAGTAGAGGTAGAAATGGAGCAAAAGCAAATCATTGAAAATCTACAAATCATTGAAAATCTACAAATAGAGCTCCAAAGCAAAGACAAGATAATCCAGGAGAAAGAGGTCAAATTAGAGACCCAGAGAATTGAGAAAGAAGCAGAATCTGAGGCCCAGAAAATTGAGAAAGAGGCAGAGTTGGAGGCACAGAAAATTGAGGCAGCCAAACTGTTGGAAGAAAAAGAGAAAGAGGCAGCACAGAGTGTTTCTGAGCTCACCATGGCTAGAGACAATAGCCTCACAATAATGGTAGCATTGATTGAGAAAATACAAAGCCAAGAAAGACAGTTAACTTGGGCCAATAACAGACTAGATGACCAGGAGGAATATATTCAAGAATTGGCTGGCCCAATGGCAACCAATGAACAGGAAATCCAAATAGATGCATGTGTGGGTCCAATCCCCATTGACATTCCTAAAGCCCTGTTCCATTGGGAGAAGAAGTGTAGAGAATATGAGGTTTCCAAGCCTATGTTGTAGTTACAAAGGGCAGTCACTGCCAAAATAAAAAGAATAGCAACTCTGGAAGGCAAAATCATTGAAATGGCCTCCCTTTCTTCAGAAATTCTATCCTGCAGACCTCCAAGTGCTAGCTATTCTATGTTCTTACAAGAAAGAGTCTTGCAGAGGAAATTCTCCTTAATTCTATCTGACCTGGTTGAGGATACTGAGACAGCAGAAGGATTCATGACAGCATATACAAGGAGTAATGATGAGGACAAGAACTTCCTATGTGAATTATACCTGCATGGGTTCTGTGTTAATGATATAACTTTCATTCTTAATCATTTTGTGGGGGAATGCTAGCTTAAGGCATTTATGTCCCTAATGAGGAATCATCAGATCTGGAATGAAAGGATGCAAGATCATCTCAAGAAAGATTTAAAAACAGATCTATTCATCAGGAAGGAATGTCCCAATCCCAATGCTTTCAAGATTCAATTCAGGGCCCTTATCTATCATCCTGATAATAAGAACATAATTTTTCCATTATACCTAAAAAGTTTGCAAGAATGCTCCATCAACTTTGGTCTTTTCATGATCAATTCAGCAAACCCAATACTTGCCATAGCAAAGAAGAGATGGAATATTTTAACCTCAGAGCAGAAAATGAGAGAGGTGGTCACCCTTGCAAACTTAAGATTATTCATGAGAAAAGCAAAGTTGATATCCAAAATGATGGATAACCATAAGTAGGAATGGATAGGTGGACGGTTCAGGCCCCCTCTAATAATTGAACCACTCCCTGTCTAGGTAGAACAGATGGAAGATGAGAAATTGCAGGACTGGATGAAGCAAGTTGATGAATATAGAGGCAATGGCAATATCAACCCCACAACTTGGACCACCTATGCACAGGACTATAGCTTGACTGACAAGCTGCTTCGCCAGAATAAATCTAGAGTGTGAGAAGCAGGAGGACCTGCCAAACCTTAGGTATGGGGGGATGATGAGTGCCAAGTTGTACCCATGAAATACATCTTTTCACCCCTCTTTTTCTCCTTCCTGATTCCATCTTTCCTAATGTCTGCACCCAAATAAGCTAGCAAGATCGTTCTAGTTAATGATTAATTGAGATAGATTACTTAAGATTATAATTTCTGATTGAGTGACTAATGTGCATGGAATTGATGGAAAAATGCAGAAACTTCTCTCTTTTTGAATCAACAGGTGTAGATACCAGGAACAGCAATTTTGTGCATCTCCGGAGATAGTCTTCAATGATCTCTGGAGACAATACCAAAGTACCATCACAACTGAAGTTTTGAAGAAATGAGGAAAGCCTCTCCAAAGCTCTACGTGAGTCTAGAACATCTCCAGAGCTGAAGAAAGAAAGCTACAGCTATCTCCGAATCTACAGACATATCTCTGAAGCTGAACAAAGAAAGATACAGCTATCTCTGGAGCTACAGATATCTCTGGAGCTACAGACATATCTCCGGAGCTGCAGATAGGAACAGATATCTCCGGCACCTCCTGAGAGCAGGGCATATTTCTAGCATAAGCTTCCGATCAAGCACTCTCAGCAGTGATCTTAATACCCCTCATTTCACTCAAATCATCACCTGGGTGGTGAAGGGTCATCTTTAGTTAAACTACTGGAGTTTTTATCAAGTTTTTGTATGAGTTACAGATGGAACTGATTCAATATCCACATTTTCAAGGCCTCGCTACCCAAATGTATTAAGACTCAAACTTAGAATTCTGAGTGGACTTCTGTTCCACTCAGTCTTCTTTTATTTGCATGATTATTTTCCATAATTAGATAGCTAGTGCAATAAAGAGATGGATGTCATCTCATAGAAGAACTGATAGATAAGATAAGTGATATGCCATCACTCTTTTGATATATACTTGTAGAAATAGCAGAAGAAATATACAATGATTGAATTATTATGATTCTCGGTAATCTCAGTTCTCTGATCGCAATATTTTTCATGAATGCAAAGTGAATGAATTGGACTGGATTTAGTTGTGATCTTCTCTTGTGCTGATTTTCTACTGTAGCCTTCAGCCCCAAGGGTGTGGAGCAAGGGCCCACTCTCACCACCAAGGCGGGAGGGCTAGTACCACTATTTTATTACTTCAACTTTCTATTATGAAAAGTATTTGCTGATTTTGATAGATAGATGCATGTTACTGTTTTTAAGATTGCTTTGAGTAAATTTCCTGTTTAATTTTGTTTCAGCATTCCCTAAATTCTTTCAATAAGTAGACAGATTAATCTTTTCAAATTAGTAGAAGTTGTTAAGATTAGCTAGGAAAACTGGTAACTATAGAATCCCTAGTTGCAGATAGCTGAGGACACAACCCCTGGATTTTTGACACATAAAAATAGATTAAATGATGAGGTATAATGACACCTTGTCACTAATTTCTCGTATGTTGAATTGGTAATCCTTTTATACACATATGTAATACATTGATTAACTGTGTGGTTGATGTAATGAAACACACCCATCTCTTGGTATCTTGTTTTGGATGTGCTTGTATGACCTATCTCTTCTTATGTTGAGGTTTATTGTACTCCTTTCATCATCATTGAATGTTTTTACCTATTCGATAATAACCCCTTTTGTCATCATTATTAGTTGAGGAATCTCAATTGGTTTTCATATGTCTACTGTTGGGGTTTATGTTAGTCATCTTTTCCTAGTTTTGTGTTTTCTCCTTTATGTACTTTCAGGTTAAAAGTAAACAAAAACCCACAAATACCCCTATCATATCAGGGAGCTTCCCCTGTCAAACACAGAGGAAAGTTGTTAGTCCAGTAACAACTTCTCCAACTGTTGGAACAATTTAGTCACCGCTCTAAGGGCAATAGGTCATTTTCAAAGGTTATTTCGAGGTGACAAATCTGTTTACCAACAGATTTTGGTGACTCTACTGGGGACGAGTTGAAACATCGGTGCCTTTCATTCCTCAAAATCTACAGTTATCTCCCCAGAAAAGAAATTGGTGACTCTATCTGAAAGAAGAATCCTAAAAGATGGTTTGCTATCGAAGAACCCAGATGCATAACTTGCAGTTTCCTGAATCAGATAGTGATAGTGATAATGAAGATTATCCTTTTTCTACATCCTCTGCTCAACAAAATCAAGTTCTTGATGACCCTAAGCAATTGGAGTTTTTGAAGAGTTTCTATGGTGGCATGCAACTTTCTTCTAATCAGGTTCATCCTTCTTTGCTTCAAACGTTGCAAAAGATTGAACAAAAAGATGGCAAGGAGACTCATTTTCTTGCTCGTGATCAAAATTCCCTATCATAAGAGATTCATGCACCAGAAGATAAAAGAAATTATGCTGAGATATATCATTTGCATGATCAGGACAGCAATGAAGAGGAAAAAAAAATTCCTACAAATGAACCTGTATTGAAGGAAGTGTTTGAAAGAGGCTCATTGGAACATGCACGTACTAAAGAAGAAGAAGTTATTACACTTCCTCATAATAGGACATCTCCACTGAAGCAAGATGAAACAGAAGAAGTGATAGAGTTGGAAAAAGAAGATTGTATGGAAACATGCAATGATGAAGAATAAATATGTCCAGATGATGACACGTTCTCAGTTTCTTTGAAGAATGTCACTCCTCTTGTGACAACATGCTCTGGTTCCACAACTACAACCTTTGAGAAAGATTTCTCTGACATAATTAATGTTCAAGGGAGTGTAGAAGAAATTTTAGACCAAAGTGTGAACAAAGAACATGAAGATGAGTCACAAAGTGTTTTCCTGACATGCATGCAACCTGAGCAAGAGGAGAATGATGATGAAAAAGCATTGCAAGAACTCTCTCATGAGGTTTCCATCATAGATCAGTCTCTAAATGCTCCTAATGATGATTTTCTTAGTGAAGAAGGTGTCATCCTTTCTCCTTTATCATTTAATGAAGAAGAGTAATCAATTATTGAAGCTAAAGGTACTACTCAAGACAAAGCATTGAGTATTTCCACTCCAAATGTGAAAAAAGACAATAAAGATATTGGGTGTGAATCTGCACAAAGGGAGGTTAGAAATGAATTTATTCCTGAATATCCTTGTTTGAATGATTTCATTATATGCTTCAATCCTTTATCTACTGATAATAATGTTGAACAAGGCAATGAGAGTAATGTTCATAGTCATGATAAAGGAGGTCAAAGTTCTATTGTTCATGACAATATACATGAAATTATAAGTAGTCAAAGGATTGATGAAGAGTTGTATGTTTTAACTTCTCCTTCACTACTTCCAAGAGAAGGAAACATTTGTTGCAAGTATGAGGTTAACCAGTGTTGTCATTGATGTCAACATACTCATATTGCATTGGTAAGAAGGATTGGATGAGCTGTGTGCTGAGGATATTGAGAAAATTAGTCTCAATCAGGAACAGTGAAGAACAATGATGAGAAGAAGGCAAATGTACTCAATAGGTTGAGGATCAGAGGATGCAGATTAAAGGGTTTGTAGATATGAGTCTTGAGATGATCTAGTTAAGATTTCAAAGGTCTGCATGAAGATATGAAAAAGTTGTGATCGGTCAAGTAGAACCGGTTCCGAGAGATGCTCCGAAGGGACAGAGTGTTGCAAAAAGGTCCGGTGAGATCCGGAGGTGCATTGTCAGACTCTGCAGATTGGAAGGAGTGTTTGGGATGTCCTTGTGATGTATCATCTTGGTTTGTACATAGTATGGAGGTCTGAAAGAACCTGTTTTAGTTTGAAAGTCGCGACAGACTGTGTTCTTGAAGTTTCGGATGAAGAGGAGAAGAGATTCCAGCAAGTAGAGGAAGTGTGGATGTACCTGGTCACTCAGGCAAGCTTGTGAAGGTTCTTGGATCATGTTGAGGTTGTGTTGTCGGTCCGCATTTATGTTAGAGCCCAGAATTGAAGATATTCTTCTGGATGAAGATATTCTTGTTCAGACTGGCCAACCGGATGAGTTATTCATCTTGCGAATGTTCTTGTGGATGATTGCCGACTTAGATGATTGTTCCTAAGGTGATGCCTTGTATAAATAAAGGTTTGTGAGTTCATTTCAAAGTGTGTGTGGAGCGGATGAGTGTGGCATAGCAAAAGAGCAAAGGGTAGAGCAGAAGTATCTCAGGCTTAAATGGAACTGATCCAGACATGGTAAAGATGTCAATCTCCAGTTCAAGTTTGTGATTCTTATCACTTTGTAGACAGTGTGTCTCTTGTAGGCAGTGTGCCTCTTTGTGAGCAGTGTGCTCGGGCAGTGAGCCCTAATTGGCATGTGCCATTCATTTTTCTTATTCTTCTAACAGAGAATAATCCTTGGGTTAATCACCCCGTGGTTTTTCCCTTAACTGGGTTTTCCACGTCAAAATCTTGGTGTCCAATGTGTTGATGTTTATCTGCTCCTGTGTTTATGCATTATGCTTTCATGAATGGTTAACTGATATGCTATTAACTAACAAAGAAGAATCAAGTGTTTGAAGTAGAAGCAAGTTTTTGTACAACTGATTCACCCCCCCTCTCAGTTGTGTGCCCTAGATCTAACAATTGGTATCAAAGCTAAGTTCCTCTGAAAGGAGCTTAACTGCTTGAGGAGATCCAGGATGTCGTCATACAAGAAGGACAGTCCAAAGTTTGATAGAACCAACTTCTCTCTCTCGAAAGGCCGCATGAAATGTCACTTGGAGTGTATGGGAAAAGCATACTTGTCCATGGTCACAAAAGCATATGTTCCTCCACAGGGTGGTCCGACAACACTAAATGAAATCACAGATGCTGAAAACAATCTGCGGACCAAAGAGGCTCTTCTAAACGCATTGACTAACTCAGAACTCTCAAATGTTATTGACCTACCAACTGCATATGAGATCTGGGTTAAACTGGAACTTCTGCATGAAGGAGATGAGTTTGTTAAGAGTACAAGGTTGCAATGTCTCAAAGGGAAATTTGAAAGATTAAAGATGAGAGATGATGAAAATATCACTACCTTTATGCCAAGAGTAAATGAGCTGGTGTGTGGAATCAGGAATACTGGTGGAGTTCTGGATGAAAATGAGATTGTTTGCAAAATTCTTAGATCCCTTCCTGCTGCCTACAAGATCAAGGTTGTTGCCATTGATGAATTCAGAGCCCATGCAACTATCACAAGAGAGCAATTGGCTAGCAAACTGGCTGCATTTAAAATGACCAAGTTTGGAGATGATCCTCCCAAGACTGAATTTGCATTCAAAGCCAGTGCCTATGTGAAAGGCAAACAAAGATTTGATCCGGGAGAAAACTCTTCAAGGAAACTGTCATGGTATGATCAAGCTAGGAAAGACATGGAAGAGGAAGAAGCAGAAATAGCTCATCTTGAAGCCCTCATGGCAAAGAGATTGCCAAGAGGATCCGGTAAGTATGAAGGAAAGTTACCTTTTAAGCGCTTCAACTACAATAAGATTGGTCATTTTGCTTCAAGATGTCCGGAAAGATCTGCAAGGTCAAACTCTAACAGACAAAGGTTCCAAAAGAACTGTTATTATGTTCATGAAGAATCTGATAATGAAGGAGTAACAGATGATGAATCAGAGATAGGAGACAAATCCAGAAATGAATGGGTGTTTATTGCCATCAAGGAAGAAGAACCAATATCCTCTGAATCTGTCAATCATAAGGTTGTAGAAAGAGCTTTGGTTGCCCAAGTTGAAGAAAAGGATGATTGGGTTATTGACAGTGGATACTCTCACCACATGACAGGTGACAAGAACAAGTTCTTAGATTTGGAAAGGTATGAAGGAGGAATGGTAAAGTTTGGTGACAATTCTGCAGGTAGAATCAGAGGTAGGGGAACTATTTATTTTGATGGAAAGAGCAAAACTGGAAATGTACTGTATGTTGAAGGATTGAAACACAATCTTCTCAATGTTGGACAGTTAGTAGACAAAGGTTATGATCTCCGGTTCAAAAATGGAAGATGCAGGATCTTTGAAAGCTTCGAAACTAAGATTGCATCCGGTACTCAAACAAAAGGTAATATCTTCCATCTGGTTGGTTCAAATAAAAGTTGTCTATTTGTTCAAGTTGATCAAAGTTGGTTATGGCATAGAAGGATGTGTCATGTAAATTTTGATAACATCATCAAGATAAGCAATATTCAGGCTGTAAGAGATCTTCCAAAATTGGTGAAACCTACAAATAGTTTGTGCAAAGAATGTCAGCTAGGTAAACAGAGCAGAGTCTCCTTCCAAAGCAAAGATCAGTCCTCTACTGGATTATTGGAATTAGTTCATACTGATCTATGTGGTCCGACAAGAATCAAGAGTATGCAAGGTGATAGATATTTCATGTTACTGATTGATGATCATTCCCAGATGATGTGGGTTACCTTTCTAAAAGAGAAATCAGAAGCCTTTGAGAAGTTCAAAATCTTCAAGGCTATGGTAGAGAATCAAACCAGATTGAAACTGAAGTGTCTAAGGTCTGATAGAGGTGGTGAATTCACATCCGGTGAATTCATAGACTTTTGTGAGAAGCATGGCATAAAGAGACAGTTGTCTGCTCCTAGGACTCCACAGCAGAATGGAGTAGTTGAGAGAAAGAACGGACCATCCAGGAAGCTTCCAGGACAATGATGATGGAAGCAAATGTTCCTCAGATGTTTTGGAGAGAAGATGTCAGCACTACAGTCTACACTCTCAACCGAGTTCAAATCAGAAGCAATACCGATAAGACTCCTTATGAACTTTGGTTTGGTATAACTCCTACTATGAGATATTTTAGAGTATTTGGTAGCAAGTGTTACATCAAAAGAGATGAAGATCTAGGAAAGTTTGATGCTAGAAGTGATGAAGGAATTTTCTTGGGTTACCCCACTCAAAGCAAAGCATACCGGTGTTACAATAAGAGACTGAGAAAGATGATAGAAAGTACAAATGTGAAGGTTGATGAAGGAATTAAGAAGCCCTCAAGGTTTTATGACTATGATGAAGATGATCAGGATGGTGTTCTGGTTCAAGGAACTCAATACCTTCCTGAAAGTCAGATTCAGACTAATCCGGTAAATCAGGAAGAAGAGGTTCGTCTGAATGAACCTGATCAAGAAACAGCAGTGCAAGAGACTCCCAAAGTTCCAAGGTATGTAACTCTAAATCACTCTGAAGATCAGATCATAGGTGACAAAAGCAAAGGGGTACAAACAAGGAGGAGAATTGCTCAAAATTCAAATGAATACTATCTGATTTCAAAGATTGAACCTAAGACAATAAATGAAGCTTGCAATGATGAAAACTGGACCAAAGCAATGGAGGAAGAGTTGATGCAAATTAAGAAAAATCACACTTGGGATCTTGTTCCCAGACCTAGAAACAAGAATGTGATTGGAACCAAATGGGTCTTCCAGAACAAACTAAATGAGGTTGGTGAAGTAATCAGAAACAAAGCCAGATTGGTCTGCAAAGGCTACTCTCAAATAGAAGGAATTGATTTTGAAGAAACCATTTCTCCGGTAGCAAGAATTGAAGCAGTCAGATTATTTCTTGCATATGTTGCCTTCAAAGACTTCAAGGTATATCAGATGGATGTCAAGTCTGCCTTCCTAAATGGTGATTTGGAAGAAGAAGTATACATTGAACAACCGGATGGATTTCAATTGTCTGATCATGATAATATGGTCTGCAAGTTGAAGAAAGCATTGTATGGATTGAAGCAAGCCCCAAGAGCATGGTATGAAAGGTTGGATAAGCATCTTGTGCAAATTGGTTTCAACAAAGGTACTGCTGACAATAATCTATATTTCTAAATAGATAATGAAAACATCTTGATTGTTGAAGTATTTGTTGATGATATCATTTTTGGAGGAAGAGATAGTTTGTGTAAAACCTTTGCAAATCAAATGAAAAGTGAGTTTGAAATGTCAATGCTTGGTGAAATGAATTTCTTCTTGGGTCTGCAAATTACTCAGACAAAGAAAGGTATCTTTATCTCTCAAACCAAATATGTGAAAGAATTGTTCAGGAAATTTGGAATGGAAGATTCAAAACCAATGAACACTCCTATGGCAACCGGATGTAAGTTGAGCAAAGATGATGAATCTCCTAAGATAGATCAGACCAAGTACAGATCAATGATTAGAGGATTATTGTATCTCACTCAGACTAGACCAGATATAATGCAAGCTGTTGGTCTTGTGGCAAGATTTTAGGCTGACCCTAGAGAATCTCATGTTATGGCAATCAAGAGGATTTTTAGATATCTAAAGGGGACAATTGAGTATGGCCTATGGTATCCTAGAGATCAAGATTTCTCTCTTCATGCATATACAGATGCAGATTGGGCAGGAGATGTGGATGACCGGAAGAGCACTAGTGGTGGAGCATTCTTCTTGGGAAAGAGATTGGTTTCTTGGCTAAGCAAGAAACAAGAGGCAATATCTCTGTCTACAACTGAAGCAGAATATATTGCAGCAACAGGCAGTTGCACTCAAATCTTATGGATGAAGCAGATGTTAAGAGACATGAAAGTAGAATATGAGGAGCCTATAGCAATTTTCTGTGATAATTCAAGTGCAATAAATATTTCCAAGAATCCAGTATTGCATTCTAAGACCAAGCATATATCTATCAAATTTCACTTTTTGAGAGAACAAGTGAACAAGGGTGAAGTCAGATTGGAGTATGTGCCCTCCAAGGATCAGCTTGCAGATATTTTTACTAAACCTCTTCCTAAAGACTCTTTTGAGTATCTCAGGGAGAAGTTAGGGGTCATGGTCCCTCCGGTGATGAACTAGGATGCACTGATGTGCATCAGTCCGGTGGATATCACAATCATATCTTGTGATCTGGATTGATGATGGGGAGTTGCTACTAAGGGGGAGCAGCTGGTATGATTCTAATGTGTTCCAAGTGCAAGTATGAGCCCTTTGCCATTGATGTCAAAGGGGGAGAGAAGACATGTGAAAAACAATTGGTTGATGATCAAAGGGGGAGCAGTAAAGGAAGAGAAGACATGTGAAGAGTTGTTGCTGATAAGGGGAGCTGTGACAGAAAAGAGAAGTTCTTGTCTTGATGGTTTTTCACATCATATGTTGCCATCAATGACAAAGGGGGAGATTGTTGCAAGTATGAGGTTAACTAGTGTTGTCATTGATGTCAACATACTCATATTGCATTGGTAAGAAGGATTGGATGAGCTGTGTGCTGAGGATATTGAGAAAATTAGTCTCAATCAGGAACAGTGAAGAATAGTGATGAGAAGAAGGCAAATGTACTCAATAGGTTGAGGATCAGAGGATGCGGATTAAAGGGTTTGTAGATATGAGTCTTGAGATGATCCAGTTAAGATTTCAGAGGTCCGCATGAAGATATGAAAAAGTTGTGATCCGTCAAGTAGAACCGGTTCCGAGAGATGCTCCGAAGGGACAGAGTGTTACAAAAAGGTTCGGTGAGATCCGGAGGTACATTGTCAGACTCTGCAGATTGGAAGGAGTGTTTGGGATGTCCTTGTGATGTATCATCTCAGTTTGTACATAGTATGGAGGTCCGAAAGAACCTGTTTCAGTTTGAAAGTCGCGACAGACTGTGTTCTTGAAGTTCCGGATGAAGAGGAGAAGAGATTCCAGCAAGTAGAGGAAGTGTGGATGTACCTGGTCACTCAGGCAAGCTTGTGAAGGTTCTTGGATCATGTTGAGGTTGTGTTGTCAGTCCGCATCAGTGTTAGAGCCCAGAATTGAAGATATTCTTCCGGATGAAGATATTCTTGTTCAGACTGGCCGACCGGATGAGTTATTCATCTTGTGAATGTTCTTGTGGATGATTGCAGACTTAGATGATTGTTCCTAAGTCGATGCCTTGTATAAATAAAGGTTTGTGAGTTCATTTCAAAGTGTGTGTGGAGCAGATGAGTGTGGCATAGCGAAAGAGTGAAGGGCAAAGCAGAAGTATCTCGGGCTTAAATGGAACTAATCCAAACATGGTAAAGATGTCAATCCCCAGTTCAAGTTTGTGATTCTTATCACTTTGTAGACAGTGTGTCTCTTGTAGGCAGTGTGCCTCTTTGTGAGCAGTGTGCTCGGGCAGTGAGCCCTAATTGGCATGTGCCATTCATTTTTCTTATTCTTCTAACAGAGAATAATCCTTGGGTTAATCACCCCATGGTTTTTCCCTTAACCAGGTTTTCCACGTCAAAATCTTGGTGTCCAATGTGTTGATGTTTATATGCTCCTGTGTTTATGCATTATGCTTTCAAGAATGGTTAACTGATATGCTATTAAGTAACAAAGAAGAATCAAGTGTTTGAAGTAGAAGCAAGTTTTTGTACAACTGATTCACCCCCCCTTCTCAGTTGTGTGCCCTAGATCTAACAACATTATTTCTTCTTCATCGACGATACAAGAGGATTTTCAAGAGGATAAAGTGTATAATGTGGATTCATCATTTTCTCTACCTCATGTACAACCCTCTGATAAAGCAGATCCTGCATTAGTAATGCTAAAGAAAGAGGAATTTTCCTTTGCAGAAGATGATTCAATGATAAAGGAGGACATTACTCATAAGAAGGATCAGTCGCAGAATATCAAGTTTTCTTCACTTATTGGTCCACATGAAGGATGCCAGGTTCATTATTCAATTTTATTTGATTCAAGCTATCAAAAAGATCTTCAAATAGAGAAGGTTGGTATGCTCGACGTGACATCAAAAGATATGATCAACACTACACAGGGCAATATCAATATGATTCAAAAGGACTCAAATATTTATGATGAGAAATGGTTATTTGGTGTACTATTCAAGGAGTCCTCATATTTTGTGTATTTCATTTTTCTCATCATCCTGAAATATCTACTGAGTCCACAGGTACCTCATCCATGCACATTTCTTTTCCGAACAGGGGCCTATTTTTCTCAACCCATTAATGGTTTTTACATGATCATCCTGGAGCAGTCCAAGGTAGGAGTCACCTACCATGTACATAGGTTAATTAGGAGTTTTTGTTGTTTTCGTTGTTTGCCTCATCTTTGTGTGTCTTTGTCTCCTTGTTTCCCCTTGTACATCATGTTATCTCCTGACTCTACCCACCCAATGGATAGGGCACTATTCATTTCTAGAGGTTCATCCTTCGTCCTTTATAGTCCTTGTCCCCAGTTAGAGCCAACTGTTGGCCTCATTTTCAACTTCCCAAAATTTAAACTTTTTGTATATCAAAACCCTTTCCCAAGTCATCTATTTGGTTACAATTCGCCAATGTCATGCTTCTTGTGTCAATCATGTCGATAACTTGTTAACAAGACATCATACTTTATCTTGTTCATTCTCTCTCTCCCCATTGAAGCTTTGTATAGCAATATTATTCCAAGTCAAAATTTACGTCGAAACGGATTAGTAATATTATTGTGTCAACTTTCATTTTACACTAAGCTTGCATCAACTTTTAGTTTTAGCAAAGTTCACATCGATTCTAATTTTGTCACAAACCTTGCATCAACTTTCGAATTCCACTAACTTTGCGTCAACTTTCATTTTTTCGCAAACCTCGCATCAACTTTTACTTTCCGCTAAGTTTGCATTAACTTTCGAGTTTGGCTAAGTTTGCGCACATTTTGACTTTTGGCTAACCAAAACCAAAGGGTGTAATTTTTCAAGTTTGGAGAGATAAAAAGTGGGAAATCCATTTTTACCTTTTACGAACAGTAATAACTCCTCCACATCCACCAAAAGCTCCTACATACATGGGATACGTTAGATGATGGTAACATGTAGTTAAAAGATTGTTTCTATTGTTGAAAAAAGTAGTTTTCTTCTCCTAAATTCATGCCATTCCCATGGGAAGAATCAACATGTGCTCTAAACAATAAAGGGTAGTTATCATTGGCATCAACACATGAAAAAGGTGATAAGAGTTATCTTCAATAGCAGCAATATGCCAACTTGTGGAAGAGTCGCATGCCGTGAAAGGTGGTTTTGTAAATGGTGTGACTATGGTATATTCACAAACGGTTCCTTGCAAAGTTTTTTAAACTTATTCAACTTATGATGAAGGCCCCGAAGAGAAATGTAGAGAATATTTGTGAGAAAATGGTTACAATAACTAATCAAGGAAATCATTTCGAATCTCTTGCTTTTTCCCACGTGTGATGTAAAGCATGACCATTTGCAGTTGAAGAAGTTAAGTCTCATCAGTAAATAAGCAAAGCTATGCCATGCATGAAGAATGTGGAGGTGTAAAAAATGGATGCAAATAGTTTGAAAAGTTAGTTAAAACTAGCCAAGCATGCACAAGGCATATCAACCAGTTTGATTGTAATATCATAACATTGTACAGTCATATTTTCAGTAATGTATGAGTTTCATAATTAGCATTAAAGGAGAGCATGGATGTCCATCAAAGTGTAATCTCAAGTAGATCTCTACCAAGATAAAATTGTTACTAAATGCAAAGTGTTGGAACGTGGACAAAGGTGAACTAATGGGTTCGTTGCAAAGGTTTTACAAACTTTCTTGCAAATGTAATTCATAGGTGTGAAATCAGATTCCACGACCCTTGCCAACATTCTCCTAGCTCACGGTAGGGTTTTGGGCACCCACTAAGGATAACGGAAGTATGATTTTTGTCAAATATTATTAGTTAAATGCTTTGGCAGACATGCATGCCAAATCTCAAAGCATAGGAAAAGCCCGTGAATCATTTGAAAAGTGGAATTTCGTCAAAAGCCCAACAGACTCCACAACCTCGAAAGCAATGAGATAGAACTTGGGGTAAGCATGAATACTTGTTTATTTATGATGGGCCAAGTATGAAAACTAAATTTATTATCCAAAGCAGCCACAAAATGCCACAGTTGTGGAATATGGTCACTGATAGGCAACAATTGAGAAGTTGGGTGAACGCAGAGCTGGAGGGCCTTACACCGCCAGTGGTAGTTGTATAAGAGTGAAGAAAAGAGGAAAAGAAAACTTACCCGCATAGTGTAGTCGAGATGGGTGAAGAGAAAAAGGGGTCAAATTAAGAGAGAATAGGAAATGGGCCCAGAGAGACTAAAACCAATCATGCGGTGATTACTCGTAGCATTGAGAGTTGTGGGATAGGGTTTTGTGTTACAATCAAATGGTCAAGCATTAGTTGTGAGGGTAAATCATTTTGCCACCTTGTTAAGGTATTAATTTTGGAGCAGAATGGGGGCCCTCTTGGGTCTATAGGTGCTATCGCTGGTTCCAGCTCTAGGATGGCCCTTTCTGATTCTTGCCTGCTAAATAATGCATGCCAGTTTACATTTAGCCTCATAAAGCCTTGATCCAACATGCCATAATGAAAAAGTATGGTGATAAATCCTTGAAAAATGGAACAGATGCTAGTGCGCATTACAAACAACTACCAAAATAAAAGCTCCACCAAAGTTAGATGCAGCAGAAGAATATTCACAAAATGAATTTGTTGAAAAGTTTTCAAAATCTACAGGCAAATATGTACTTGGTGGGTGCAAAGCCAAGATTTACAACTTTGCAAGCATCCTGGCAACCTGTATCAAAATGGTGGCTTCGAAACGAGGGATTGTTAATATTATAGTTGAAAGTATGTTGGTAGACATTCATAAACATGACCAATGAACTGTCTGGTAGAATGCCTCGAAGAAATTTGATCTTAAGGCACAAGAAATATTTTCCAAAATCCCTCAAAAAGGTATGGTCTCTCAAAGAAACCACCATGTCTACAAAATGTGGAAATATAAACAATGCATGTGAATTGATTTAATTATAGGATACATACAAAATGATTGCATTGAAAAGAATTTAAAAACTTTCAAGAAAAATGCAATTGGCTAGTGTAAACTCGCACCCTTCTCCTACCTGCGTGAACAATGGAAGCCTAAATAAGGCACAACAAATCATTTCTGCAGATGAAAATTGCTCTGGTATACATGCATGCAAAATGTGAAACCACAAACAAGGTGCATTGAACTGTTCGATAGAATGCCTCTATGGAATGCAATGATAACAGGATGTGCACAAAATGGTTTGTTACAAACTTCGAAGTAAATGCAATTGGCAAGGGCAAAGCTAAACCCCTCAACCTTTACAAATATCCTTTTTTAAAGTTGTAACTGTCTTTTTAGACGTGCCAGCAAAATGTGGAAGCCTAGATAAAGCAAGTGTTGTTTAAAAGAATGCCTCATATATGTATCTTGTCATAGTATCAAATTATTGAAAGATATGTGTAGTATGATGTTCTTGAAGAAACTTTCAAAGTTTTCAAAGAAATATGGTTTCTTGGAATTCAATGATTGCAGGATATTCACAAAATAAATAGTTTTCGAGGCTTCATGCAAATACGTTTTGCCAAGTGTAAAGCCAATCTCCATAACCTTTGCGAGTCTTCTCTCAACTTGTGAAGATGGAATTCAAGATTATAGTCCATGCACATAGAATAGATTTGTTGAAATGGTTTTCAAAATTTTAAACGAAGTGTATTTGGTAAATGTAAAACCAAAATATACAAGCTTTGTGAACTTCTCTTAACTATGGAGATAACATGACATATTATTGTAAGGATGAAGATCAAACCATTATAAGTCTATGGAAGAAAAAGATACTTGCCACCAGTGTTGAAGATGCTCATCAGGGCCACCTAGGAGGGTATGATGCACACATGAATGAAATGTAACAAGCATCAGAGTTATGATATAAGAGAGGGTTTTATAGAAGTCAAATGTATGAGTCTGATCAAAGGAACCAATGAACGATCATTAAGATTCAATGGTGATGTGTCTTTAAGATCGTTTCAGTTTCATGAGCTTGTGCCATCCAGATAGCCTTAGAGTGCAGTAAGGAAATGCATGAATAAATAACCAAGAGCAGATTTTAGTCTAATAACATGTACATGAAATGTGGAAGCATGGAAATAACAAAATACATTGAAGAAATGTGTTATCTTGGACTAGAATGATTGAAGCATATGTAATGTATGGATATACAAGAGAATCTCTTGAAGCCCTTCAAACAAGTAAGTGAGCAGGTGAGATGAAGTTCAGATCGATAAAAGATAAAGGAATTGATGAAAGTCAATGAATGTAATTGGATTGAAGATCATAAGATGGTGCATGTCTTTTGTATGGGAGATAGATCATATCCACAAACAATGGAAACAGGGAGGTAGTCTTTCTAAGGAGGTTGCATGAAGAGGAAATTTGAGTAAACATGGGAAGAAAGGCAACATCTAGGTCACCTAAGACATATTTTTTCTCACTTGCAACTGTATCTACAATGGACTCAAAATGAACATGTCTTGTTACACTATTGTTTCAGAGGGTTGTCGGGTGTATCTCTCCACATCTACAAGTATTCGAGTGTCATGGTTCTATTGAAATGGATATTCTAATGGATACAAAGCTACCACTTTTGTTGAATCCCCATCAATACATATATGATTCTTCATGACAATTATTATGCAGATGTTAGTGGACCGATTTCATCTACCATATTTCAAGCACTTGGAAAGAGATGTCAAGAAACAATTGAAGAGATGACCACCAAAATGGAGCTAACAGAGATAGAGAGTAACTTAGCTAAATCCACAACTAGTTACCTTTTTGTGAAAGTGACTTAAGTCACTCTTTGTAATGTAAAGTTAGAAAATAAACCTTGTTTCTAAAAAGTGATGTAAAATGTAACTTAAAATAAGGTTTATTATTTTACTATTTTCCAAAAAGGTAGTTATGAAGTAGTTATCAAGTGGTTACAAGGTAGTTACTAGGGATAAGCCTATAAATAAAAGGCTACTTCATATGTAAAAGGGGGGGACTCTTTTGAGAGAACTCTTAAAAAAAGGGGAAACTCTGGAGAAAATTTTAGAGATATTTTGAAAAGATTTTATGTTTACACTATGTACAAAAAGGATTTTGGAATTGTATAATTTCAAAGATAATGAATAGTGTAATTTAGTTCGTGTGCTCTAAATGTGTTCCTATGTTATCATTGCTAATTTCTCGTATGTCGAATTGGTAATCCTTTTATGCACATATGTAAAACATTGATTAACTGTGTGATTGATGTAATGAAACACATACATCTCCTGGTATCTTGTTTTGGATGTGCTTGTATGACCCATATCTTCTTATGTTGAGGTTTATTGTACTCCTTTCATCATCATTGCATGTTTTAACCTATTCGATAATAACCCCTTTTGTCATCATTATTAGTTGAGGAATCTCAATTGGTTTTCGTATGTCTACTGTTGGGTTTTATGTTAGTCATCTTTTCCTAGTTTTGTGCTATCTCCTTTATGTACTTTCAGGTTAAAAGTACACAAAAACCCACAAATACCCCTATCATATGAGGGAGCTGCCCCTCTCAAACGTAGAGGAAAGTTGTTAGTCCAGTAACAACTTCTCCAATTGTTGGGACAATTTAGTCACCGCTCTAAGGGCAACGGGTCATTTTCAAAGGTTATTTCGTAGTGACAAATCTGTTTACCAACAAGGATCTAAATCCATGACCTCATTAGCATCATTATTTTGTTCCGGAGAAGAGTTTTCTTCAGCTTGTTCCTCTTTTAGATCATCATCTTTTTTTGTTCCTCACACTTTTCTTTGTCTGTTTGATCATCAGTCTGTTGTTTCAGAGGAATACTTGTTTTGGATTGATCCTCAACTGCAATATCAGTAGTAGGAATTGAATCATCTTTCTCTTTCAACTCTTCATCACTTTTGTCCAATCCTTGATCCATGTTTTCCTCAGGAATAGATGTACCAACCTCAACATTTGTTTCTGCATGATCATATATAGTTGGAAAATGATGATCCCTTAACACTCTCGAAGTGATTTCCTCAGTATCCTTCACTTCTTTCTCAATGTCATCTGACATGAGAGTGGTCATTCTTTCCTTTGTTCTGAATTGTTTATGTAGCACTTTGGAGACTTTTGCTTTTTCTTTCAGTATGATTTCTGGACATAACTTTATCAGTGTATACTCTCTGAGCTCAACATCCTTAGCCATATCAGCTTCCTTTCTACCAAACATTATACTACCCAAATTTTTTGGGAGATTAGTAATGATCTTAATAAGAGCTTTGTTGTAGATGTCTAAGTATCTGACGACAACAGTCTCAATGATCCTCTTGTCTGGATCATCATGCTCATCATACCGTTGAAATATGGGTCTCAAGTTTCCATCCACTGTTATGGCTTTTAGGACATCTTCAAGATTTATAGTGGCATCTCATGTCTGAGACTTATCTTGACTTGGCCTTTTCTCAGTTTTACCCTTACCAGAAGGTTTCTTCTTGCTACCCCTGAAAGCTTTAGTGACCTCAGTTTTTTATTTTCTTTACTTCTTCATTTGACTCAGTCTCTTCCTCATTTTATCCTATACTGACATACATTCTATGACCTTTGGTTTTCTGTATTTTGTGACTTATTGTAGGAGCTTCCACACTAGTAGAGGGTGTGGGACCAGAGGGCATAGATGCAGTTTCTGCAGAGGTAGAACTTCTAGTTCTTCTTTTTGTTCTTGTTGGGTTCTATGGTTGCCTCTTAGGCTCTTCCGAAGCCTTAACTTGTTCACTTTCCTTCCTCTCTTTTTCTTTTCTCTCTGCTTGTGCCTTTTCTCTTGTCTCTTTGATTTGTACTTTGGTGAAACCCTTTTTCAGGGCATAATCTTCTGCAATCTTCTGGGCCTTCTTTGAAATTTTAGATTTTCTCACTTCAACATGTAATTTTGTAGATAGTTCCTCATATGTCCCAAAGCTTTCTTCTTTGGGATCTCGTGGTTTTCTTAGCATATGTTGGGCATAATTTTCCAATATTTCTCCATCTACTTCATAGCCCATTGGCATAACCCATACTGTTCTAGGCTCAACGGCCTTCATCAAGCATTGGTCTTTTGTCACAATAATGCATATTGTATCCTTATACTTTTCAACTATTGATTTTGGAATCCTTTCCTGGGATTGCATTTTCCTTGAAAATTTTTGAAGTAGCTCCATAGGGCTCCATAGGGCTGCATTTTGCTCATCATGGCTTCCTATGCCTCTTATAAGATCTCTAATTTAAACTGCAACTGGTTTGTTATTGATCCAGAGAAAATTTTTCATAGTTGGTAGTTCTTGCATAAAATAGAAAAATAGACAGAGGATTAGCGTACCAAATTTGAATGGATATTTGCTCTCTTTTGTTTTCTTCAGGTTCTCCATTAACTGTTGTTGCAATAGTTCACATAGATCAAAATTTGCATTCTCCTTGATCATCTGGTAGGCTGTGTATATGGCAGTTCCTGAGATGGAGTTTTCCTGGTTGGAGAAATAGACCTCATATCCAATTATCATTGATGCAAATCTCACTACATGGTCTATAATATCATTAACTGTTAGTGCCCTTTTATCAAATTGGGCTCCAATAGCTTCTATCACAGTTTGATTCTATACAACTTTCAATACGAGCACGCTTCCAGTGGAATTTAATCCTGTTACTACCCTAATTGCATCCTTGGTGATTTTGAAGGGCTTTTTGAGCCACATGAACTCATCATGGATCCTGATCAACACATACCAGACCGATTCATCTACCACAAATGTTGGGAAGTATTTATACTGAATGAACTTCTTCTCTTCCAATGCTTTGTATTCTCCCTTCAACTCAAATTGATCACTAATTAGATGATTTAGATATAAGTATAGGTGTTTGCTGTCACCATGCTCTTCTAGGACAACATGAATGTAAGCCCTAACATCCTCTACATACATAACTCTGTACGGTATATCCAAAAATGCACCCATTGGATCAACTTATGTTTCTTTGAAAGGATGTTTCTTGAACTTTGGCTAAGCTCACTCAGTGACATCAATAACTTGTGTAGTTGCCATTTTTGCAAAGATTCAAATAGATTCACAATAAGGTTTCAACTGTAAATACCTTTTTTTATGCCGAATTAGGGTTTTCTTCACTTGAATCACTCTGAGTTCTTTGAATCTCTGGAAATGTTGATGTCGCTTAGAATTTTGCTTCAGTCTCTCTTGAATACTTGGTAGTTCGAATGCAAAGTGAGTTAGCTGTCAAATAAGCTCTTTTTTATCCTCTGCAAGAATGACCTAGTCGTCATAAATACTTGTTCTTCCAAAGAGCTATCAAACACTTCATGGCAAAATACAGTCTATCAGGATTGCTCCGCAATGTACTGCATTGAATCTTTTTCTTCCAGAGTTTCTTCTATGAAATCCTTTATATCAAACTCCACAACATATCTTCATGCCAGATTCCAACACTAACTATCTGGCTGGGGGTTTTGGATTTTCAACATAGTTCACCCTAAGCCAAAACTCCCAATTCACTTCTCGGAGGAAGTATCTACACCATAAACTGGTGCGGATCCATCCTTGTCCTCATTAACATCTTTCTTGATCCAAATCTTCTGCATCTCTTTCTTGATTTCAACCTGATTAACTTTGTTCTTGCCTTTATCTTCTCTCTACTCTATTTTCCCCTTTTATGTAGGATAATCTCCTTTTATAATTCTGCTTCTACAAAATCTTGCAACATGTCCAAACTTATTGCAATTGTAGCATACCACATTCCTTTGTCCTGGATTCCTTCTTTGAGCATTTGGCTATTTGACCGGAGGTCTTCTAGGTCTTCTTCTTTGATTCCTAAACTGGTTGCCTTTGCTTTGCTTCAACTCAGTGTTTGCTTGACCTAATTTTGAATTTTCTCCTTTCTCAAATCCCAAGCCTTGCTTGTCATCAGAACTCTTTTGACTAGCAATCATCTCATCAAGTTTTGCAGAACTTATCTTGAACTTTTTTTCATAGATCTTGGCTTTTTCCAAGTCTAATTTCAGGCTTACAACTTCTTTTTCAAGTTTGGCACATTCTTCTATCTTGCTTTTTACCAACAGATTTAGATCTTCTTCTGCTTTAGCTCTTTCTATAATTTCCACTTTCAAATCATCCAGGGTTTCATTTGCTAATATCAATTGTTCACTAACCTCTTTGTATTTTTCTTTGAATTTCTTAACTTGTTCTTTTAGCTTTAAAATGCATTCATTAGCTTCTTGTATGTTATCCTTCAGATCCCTGATTTTTGCTTCAAATTTTTTGAGATCAATAAGAGATGCTTCCAGTTCAACATTGTTTGAGAAATTTCCAAATCTCCTTGCTACCATGAGTGAACTCTCCCAGATCTTCCTCAAGTTGTTAGGCTTCTTCCGAGGAACTTGGCTCTGATACCAATTGTTGAATATATGGAATACTGAGGGGGGGGTGAATCAGTATTCCGTAAAACCACTTCTTAATATATTCATTAATCCAATTTCCAAAATTAAAAACATGAAAGTAGAATAAGCCTAAGAACAACAACCATAAAGACATAACACATGGACACTAGGATTTTTATGTGGAAAACCTAAAAAGGGAAAAACCATGGTGAGTGTTAGTTGACAATATATTATGATAATAATACCAGATTACATAAGGCTCACTGCCCAAAGAAATGTTCACTGTAGGTGGACTCACTATCCACTAAGAAAGAAGGATAGAAGAAATTGGCTCACTTCATAGTTCCATTGAAGGCTCAATACACATATTCAAAGGTCTTCATTTATTTTGCTCTGCTTCTCAACTCTACTACATATACTTTGTTTTTCTGCCCTTGTTTTCTTTTTCTGCTCTGCACTCTACTTATAATCCTTCACACCTCAAATTCACACATGTCACCCTCAACATCGTAATCCATCAAGTATTTATATCCGCAACAAGATTCATCTCATAATCAGGTTGGCAAGCCAGACATGAAGCATGTATACAATGTATTTTACCTTGTTGGCTTGATTAGTAATGCGGACCCAACCAAACATATAATGGTCTTCATATAGGTCAGCACCAATCATACAACCACTTAGATTTATTATTCAAACAATATATCTTCTTCGCATAAAGATCTAACATGCTTGCCAGTTTGTCTCTTAAGAACATGCTTGGCCAATTCATTTGTCACATCAAAACTTTCACTGTGGACCATATGAGACTCAAAGATTCACAACCAACATTCATTCTGGACTTCTTATTATACCTTCAGATCTACAAGACAAAATATGCAACTGCAGAGGAATGCAGACCCTTTTACTCTGGCATTGTGCATTGTTCCTGCCTTAGTTTTGTTCACCCAGACTTAGGCATTTCATAGTATGACTTCTGGAGAAGGTCAGGTCTTGAGCACTAGAACATATCATTAAATAGCAATGAACAACATATCTGAACTGTATATAATGATCTTCTACTATGGAGGCATACTGACACAAACACTGTCATTTACACTAAGTAATGTATACTGCTTGTACTTAGTCATTTGTCCTTACGGAGTAGAGTCTCTTTGCCATGCCGGTGGAACCTCCTTTCTTTGTTGCCATCAATGACAACATTCAATCATTCATCAGAGTAGTATCTCTTGCCAACAACATCCACATGATAATTTTCATTTCATAGGATAACATTAATGGAAAAAGATGATAAATAGAGTGACAAGGCCAAATCAAGGTATTGAGAAAGTTTATCCTGTTTAGCTTGGTAGTCACAAATGATTTGTCTAATAATTAATTTTGAATCACCATAGACATGAATAGTCTTTATGCTAAGGGAAATCATGACACAAAATCTAGCAATGAGGGCTTCGTACTTAGTGATGTTATTCATGCATTAGAAGTTAAGTAAAAAAGAAAGTGGAAATTATTTTACTCTTAGGAGAAACCAATATCGCACTAGCTCTAGAACTAGTTTGACATCTAAAACCATCAAATAATAACTCCCATGGGTGATCACCATATAGAGAAAGGATATAATAATCAGGAAATAAAACACAATTAGTAAATGAGAATGGAGATGGAGCATCAACTAACTATTCAACTATAGCTTGTCCCTTTATGGCCTTTTGAGAGACAAACTTTAAATCAAATTTGCTTAATAACATGACCCATTTAGCCAAACATCATGATAGATCAGCCTTAGAGAATAAATATTTGAGAGGATTGAATTTGATGATGACATACATCTTTGTATAGAGGATATAATGTCTCATCTTGTGTGTGGAAAATACCAAAGTGAGACATTATTTCTTTATCATGGTATATTGAGTTTCATAATCAAGGAGGGTGCGATTGACATAATAAACAACCACTCCCTAAATTTGTCATCATGTTGAGCCAAGAGAGTTGCCAAAGAATGAGATTATGTGAAAGTGTAAAGAAGAAAAGGATGCCCTAGAATGGAAATCATTAGGATAGGTGGAGCCAAATAATTTTTAATACTTTCAAAGGCCTCCTAAAATCTTTGTTCCATGAGAAGTGAATATACTTTTTGAGGAGATTAGTAAAGAGGAGGATACAATCTGCTAATTTAGAAATAAATTGGTGAATGGCTTGAATCTTCCTTGTAAACTATAAAGTTGGGAGACATTCATTGGAGGTGGCATGTTCATGATAGTGTTGATTTTCTTTGTGTCGATCTAAATGCCATGATGTGAAACTATAAACCCTAAAAGTTTACCACCATCAACACCAAAACCACACTTATGAGGGTTTAATCATATGTTTTATGATTAAATATATTCTCAAAGATGAGGTGAAGGTTATGTACATGATCTTGGTGTGAAATAGATTTGGCTAAGATGTCGTCAACATAATATTCTAGGATATTATGGATGAAATCATGAAATATTAAGGTCATAGCATGTTGGTAAGTTGCTCCAACATTTATCCAAATGGCATGACCACATGGAAAAATGCACCCCAAGGAAGGGTAAAAAAAATTTATATTGATCTTGGGGATTAACTGAGATCTAATTGTAACCCAAGATGCCATCCATAAAGGAAAGTAAGGCATGGATTGTTGTCGATTCAACTATCATATTGATGTTTGGAAGATAGAAATCATCCTTTATAGACGATTTGTTGAGATCGTGAAACTCAATGCAAACACAAATGCAATTACCATGTTTGGCAATAGGTACAATGTTTTAAATCTAAGGGGAATAGTTTATAGGGTAGATAAAACTAGCTTTAGAAGCTTTTCTATCTCAACCTTAACTAGTAAAGCCACCTTAGATGCATTTTTTGAATCTTTTGTTTTATAGGCTGAGCACTAGGATATAACACTATGTTATGGGTTACTATCTTAGGATCTGTACTAGGTATATCCTCATATGTCTAGGCAAGTATGCCAAGAAAATCATCCAATAGATTATAATGAAATGAGATTTCTTTAGAAGACAAGCATTATCCAATGTGAATGACCTTCTTAGGGTTGTTAGAATCCATAGAGAATTTAGTAGTCTCCCCCCCTACAAGGGTGCTACAATCTTGAGGATTAGGATTGTCTTGAGTGTCATGTGGAGTATTTGTAAGTGAAGGAGTGTCATCAGATAATGTAATAAATTCCCCAAAGTATGCTTGAGCATTTAAACAATAAGGAAAACCGTGATCATGGTGATATGAAGGCATATAATCATAAACCCAAAGAAATTCTATGAGAGATTCATTAATAAAGAAAGTGTCAAGGGGAGGAATATAAGATTCTCTAGTATCAATGATTAAATTTGGGTCTAGAAGAGATAAGGAAGATGAATTTGATGATGAAGAAATCATGTTCACATTTGAATAATTTTAGTATGAAGGTCTAGGAGGCTGGTAACCAAGACCTGCTATAGAATGGTGTTCATTGGGTTCTATAGGAACCTTAATACCTTGTTATTTGCAACCCAAGCCATTACCTTTATACCTAGATTTGGAAAGGTTATCAAAAACAAGATCATAATGTGAATGCAACTCTTGGAAAGAAGGAGGATCAATGTTAGAGGCACCTTCAACATACGAAGTGTAATCATATGATTCATTAGAAGTGAAGACCTTATTAGGTTGTGATGAAGATGATGCAATTTTGATCTCAAGAATGTCTAAGTGTGATGGGTTTTTTATACTCCTGAACGAAGGAAGGTGTAAAATATAAAGTACTCCTATCATCACCTAGACATGCATTGGATGAAGAAGAAGGCAAGTCTTTATTCACATCATCAATAGAGTTGACAATGGTGTGCTTTTCTGTGATGATAAAGCAGGAATTGAGTTTTGAAGCATTTGAGAGGAATTTTGTTTATATTCAAGTTTATTTTGTTGATAATATTGTAATGGATCCAAATAAGATTTTATTCTGAAGGTTTTATTCCAATGAACAAATTTAATAGATTGGTTCAAAGTTTATAGAATTCCACCCATTGCATGAATCCATGGCCTACCTAGAAGGATATTATAGGAGAGAGCACCTGACATCACATGCACCATGGTGGGTAATGTAACAAGGCTCGATTCTATAGGTAAGGTGTGTTGGCAAGAGACACTGTGTGGCTTCATGAGTATTGTCATTGATGGCAACAAAGTCCATCCCACAGATCTGCAAGACATGGTATGTCTATACCGGAAGTCAGATTGAAGAGTATTTTGGTTCGGTGAGCAAGAACAGAGCATGCAACAAGGTCTGACAATCAGGTCCGGATCTCTGAGAGGAAGTATCTCAGCAAAGTGTGGACTTGGGGAAGTCAAGAGGAGTACATGAATAATACATTCCAAAGATTGAGCCTCCAGTGATGAAAGAGTGAAAAGATATGAGCACCTAAGTGTTGGGTTCCTATTTGGCAGAGTAGACTGAGGAAGAATTGACCGGCAGAACATCAAACCTTAATCTGGATGAGAAATTGATGGTGATCAAGTTTCTTGAGGGATCATTCATGGTTGGCTGACATGATTGATGACTCCTATAACTATCTTTTTGATACTCATCTCTTAGTAAGCATGGATTCAGCCGACAGACCAGAGTTTGGGAAAATCTTGAGTATTCCGAATACCGACTAGAAAGATGTTGAAATCCTTTGTGTGGATATATATATACCAAATGGATTTCGATGTGAAGATAGAGATGGTGTGGTGTGAAGTGTGAAGAAAAGCAGAGAACAGTGTGGAAGTAGCAATACAGGTCCGGTATGTGATAGAATAGCAGCACTAAAGCAGAGGAAGAATGAAGTGCAGTAAATCAGTATATTGAGCCTAACCGGAACTGAACCTCAACATATGTGGATGCTTCTCATTAGTTAAAGTACCTAGTTTATTTCTATAAACTATTATAGGCAGTGAGCCTCTTGTGAGCAGTGTGCTCAAGCAGTGAGCCCTAATTGGCAAGTGCCATTTTGTACATCTATTCTTTTAACAGAGAATACAATCTTGGGTTAGTCACCCTGTGTTTTTTCCCTTAACAGGATTTTCCACGTAAAAATCCTTGTGTTATGTGTGTTGATTTCTTTCTACTCTCATGTTCATGTATGCTTATATGTTTTGATATTGCACTAATTATTAAAGAAGAAAAGAAAGTCAAATAATTAAGATAACTGATTCACCCCCCCTCTTAGTTATCAACAATTGGTATCAGAGCTAAGTTCCTCTAGACAGAGCCTAACAGCTTGAGGAAGATCTGGGAATCTCAATGGATATGTACGGTATGAGGGATCAACTTTAGTCTGCCCTAGATGATCTTGAGCAATCTCACTCTGAAGTCAATAACCTGAGGGAAAGACTCAAACAAGCTGATGATTTCATAAATGAACTCAAAGAAAAACTAAGTATCTCAATGAAGAAAAGAAAGGAACTACTTCAACAATTAGCAAGTCAAAGTGAAGCCAATGATACTAATGAAGATCTGAATGAGAAAACCAAGTTATGTAAGAAGTTATCAAAATAAGTCATTATGGTAAGACATGAAATGGAATCAGGAGTTATGAAATTCACCCAAGAAATTGAAGAGAAAAGAAAAAGTGAAGATAATCTAAAACAATCTCTCAAGGAGAAGTCAGAAGACTGCCACAAAATGGATAGAATAATCAGGCATCTGGAATCTGATCTTGAAGAAGCTAGAGACAATGAAGAACAACTTGGGAATCAGATAGACACTCTTAAAAAGGATCTTCAAACAGCAAATGAATATAAAGAGAAATTCAAGATAAGCTCTGCTCAACTTGAAGTTCTTCTTGAAAGCCAAAAGAGGGTAGATGAAAAGCAAGGCTTGGGCTATGAGAAAGGGGAAATCTTTGGATCCAGTCAGAAGAACTCTAGATCAGGAAATCCAAGGAACAAGCCTAGAAGACCTCTGGTAAGGCAACCAAATGCTCAAAGATATCCATCCTTCAATGGATACTGCTACAACTGCAATAACTTTGGTCATAAAGCAAATCAGTGTAGAAGAAGAATGAATCAGACTAATTCATCCTTCTCCGGACAATGTTTTAACCACAAAAGGTATGGTCACAAATCTCATGAATGTAGAAATATGCAAATGAATAATTTATTCAATGGTAGATGCTTTGCATGCAATAGAATGGGATATATGGCTAATCAATGTAGATCAAGAGGATATCAGTCAAATCTGCAAAGAAATGTTGTTTTCTACAATTGCAATAGATCCAGTCATATTGCCAAATTCTGCAGAAGTAAGAATCAGGATAAAAGGGGTCCAGTGCGTCATAATCAAAATCAAGACAAAGGAAAAGGAAAAGTGAATGCGGATGAAGTTCAAAGGGAGATGAACAAGATTTGGGTAAAGAGAAGTACAAAAAATGTTGGGGATGGATCCGCACCAGAATCTGGTGCTGATATTCCTTCCAGAAACTAAATAGATGAGCTATGGCTTAGGGGGAGTCAAAAAGGGAAACAAATTCCCCCAGCTAGTCAATTGGTGTCTGAAATTGGCACATGGAAAGTTGCGGATTAAAGGGTTCTCAGAGAAATATCTAAATAAGCCTTGGTAAAGATATGGAAGATCCGCAAGAAATTTTCAAGAGGTTAAGCATCCAAGATTGATCTGGTTTAACAGTCATCTGGTGAAAGCAGGATTCCCACAGTTAGATCCGGTATGATTTAAAATTCAAATATCTTGATCTGCGAATAAATGGAATGATTGTAAAAGGGAGATAGATTGTCAGCAAGAACCACTCTAATTGCATCTCAATAATCTGGAAAGATCTCTCTCAAAACAAGGAGAACAAGGCAACCGGAATGACTT
Organism: Cunninghamia lanceolata; assembly: GCA_027924645.1. NCBI lineage: Eukaryota > Viridiplantae > Streptophyta > Pinopsida > Cupressales > Cupressaceae > Cunninghamia > Cunninghamia lanceolata. Next base: position 6,321,070 of record BSBN01000599.1, read on the forward strand.
AAATTGTGCATTTATTGCAATGTGGAATTAGGGTTTGCATAGAAATATAAGCGTTCTCTTGTTCATCATTTGCACATTTGCATTCGAGAAGAAGAAAGAAGGAGCTCTGCAACAAAATTACCTCAAAACCTCTCAAAGATCAACCGCAGAAGTCAATTCAACCAGCAATCTTATCTGGCTCATATCGTGAACCTTAGAGGCGTAAAAAGGTATCTTCACTATTGAATTTCTCTCACTGAATCTTTTGAAAGATGGCTACTCTGAATGTTGTCAAAATCACTGATAGGCCGCACCCTAAGTTCAAGAAACACCCTTACAAATCTCTAAAAGTTGATCCTTTAGGCGCCTTCTCTAGCATTCTGCATGGGGTTTTGCATGTAGAAGATGTTAGGGCATACATTCATGTGAATATTGAGGAATTTGGGGAATCCAAGCTGATGGATATCTATTACAAGTAGTTAATAGATGAATCATTTGAACTCAAACCTCAGTACAAGGCCATCCTGGACAAGCATTTTGGACATTGCATCCATTTTCCTTGTTTTGCAGAAGATGAATGGATCCGGTATGTTCTGAGCAGAGTGCATGACAACTTCATGTGGTTGATGAGGCAATTTAAGATCACAAAAGATGCTATTAGGGTGGTAACCAGATTGCACTCATCCGGTGGCTTACCTGCTCTCAAATCGGTCAAAAACCAAACTATAAGTGAGGCTACTAGATCAAAATTTGACAAGAGAGCAATGACAATAGAAGATATCACTGATCTGGATATCAAGTTTGCCTCCATGATAATTGGCTACAAGATATATCACTCCAATAGGGAGAATTCTGTATCCAGAACTGCAATTTATACTACTTATCAGATGCTAAGGGAGAATGCAGATTATGATCTTTGTGAGCTTCTTCTGAGCCAACTATTGGAAAACTTGCAAAAGATCAAAAAGGACAAGAAGAACTCATTCAAATATGGTGGCATGATATTATGTCTCTTCTTTTACTACATGAATGAGCTCCCCGGATCCAGTGGTTGGGTATGACAAAATGACAGACCGATTGCCATACAAATTAGAGATTACATGTATGGGCTTGGTGATGCCAAAGCTCTAAGTACAGCACTCTGGGGATACTTCAAGAACTTTCAAAGTATGATGCAGGCCAGAGAAAGAATCCCCCAATCATTGGTTGAGAAATACAAGGATATAGTGTGCTTTATGGTAGACACTGATCAATGCCTAATGGAGGTAGTGGAGGCAAGCATAGTCTGGATTATACCAATGGGGTATGAGGTTGATGAGAAAATCCTAGAACTGCATATCCAACACCTGCTGAGTCAGCCCAAGGACCCTGAGGCAGAAAGGTTTGGAACCTTTCAAGAGTTGAGTGTGAAAATTCATGTTGAGCTAAGACAACCGGAGATGAAAAAAAAAGTGAGAAGAGAAGTAGAGGAAGTTGCCAAAAGATTTGGCATTTCTAAAGAAGCAGTCAATGCAAATAGAGAGAAACTAGAAAAAGTAGAGAAAGAGAAACAAGAAGCAGAAAAAGAAATTGATCTGGTGTAAGCCCCCTCCCGGACCAGATCCTCCAAAAGCTTTGCACCTGCCACCTCTAAGAGCCAAAAAGCCTCAAAACCGGAAGACAAGACATCCAATAAGGGAGAAAAGAGAACAAAAACCAAGGCCACAAGGTCCTATACAAGTCAAAAAGATGTTGAAGAGATAGAATTAGATGAGGAGGTTAAGAAAATGAAGAAGAAGAAAACCTCTATGGAATCATCTACCGGCAAAAATAAAGAAGAAGAAGCAGAAGAATTCGTTGAAAGGCCTACTCTCTGCATTGATGATATCATCAAATTAGTCACTGTGGATGGGAATCTGCAACCAATGACTGAACTTTATGACGAATATAATGAAACTAACCAGAAGATCTTACAAGATGCTATAGTCAGGTATCTAAACATCTATAATAAAGCATTCATTGAAATTATATCTCTGATTCCCAAAAGCCTAGAGAAGGAACTTGAAATGAGAAAGGACAATGCCAAGGCAAAAGACCTAGAAATTTGAGAGCAGATTGTTATCCAACTCTATCCTTCCATTACCCCTCACCAAATGAACATGATCTTCAAGGACTGCAAGGATGAGTTCCAGAGCAAAGCAAGAATGAACCAGCTTATGCTTGGAGAGACTGACCAAGTGGAAAAAGAAACAGAAGATATCCTCCGGAGTGCATTTAAAAGATTCAATCTTCCTGTTATAGAGGACTTAGGTGATGAACCTTCTTCCATGGATGACGAAGGACTGAGTACATCAAAAGAAGAATCTACTATGAAAAATGCAGAAGAACTAAAGGACATAAGTGAGGAGAGGACTCAGGACTTGGATTCCTCTGCTCCGGAAGAGGAAGTTCCTAAAGAAGTAAACAACTCTCTTCCGGATCCCCCTGCTGACTTCGGAACTGAAGGAGAAAAAAGAAAAGATGAGAAAATTAGTCAAGAAGAAGAGGTCAAGGGAAGAGAAAAAGATCAAACAGAGAAAACCCTATATGACAGTTCTGAGGCCACAGAAGGAAAGAAAACTCTGTGTCCAACAAGAGACACTACAGAAGCAGTTAAAGACTTCCTGACAAAAGAAATGATGGAATTAGATGAACCGGAGCTATTCCAAGGACCACTCAATTTTGACTCCCTCTCTCTGGTCCAGACAATGAAGGTAGCATCTTTTTCTCAAGCCAAAGCAAAAGAAAAGCTTCTGAAGTCACACATGGAAGGCTGTGAGCTGATAGAGATTGCATCCAGTGTGTTGGAGAAGATCATACCATCCTTTCATAAGGATCTTTCGGCCTCCTCATCCGGTAATCTAAAATCTCTTGTTAATTCTGTTAACACACATTTTGATTCTTTGGAGAAAGCAGCAGAAGAGAAAGTCTGGAAAGAGTTTTTGGGTAAGAGATTCTCCAAGTTACAAGGACTTATAACAAATGATAGGAGAAATTTGGATATTGGGATAAAGAGCTTAGAAAATGCTCTTAAAGATGGTAGAGATCTATACAAATTTTGTCTATCTTGGTCCACCATGACAATAGATATTACCAAGAAGATGGAAGAACAAGAGAGCAAACTATCAAGTTTATCTCAAAATTTTGATCCTCTCACCTCTTTCATAATGAATCAAGAATGTCAGACTATTGTAGCTATAAATGAAATAAAGAAGCTTGAGAAAGAGAAGAAGAATAGAATAAGCAGGCTAAGTGAACTAAGAGGAATAATTATCCCTAAGTTAGAGGCAATGCATGAGGCCCTAACTGATGCCCAGACCACAGCCCGGACCAGTGATCTGGTAGACTTAAAGAGGGCAGAAGATTTTGCATTTTTGATAAGTGGTCACATTTCAATCTTGGACAGGATGAAGAAGAGTTGGGCAACATAATTTGTCCAGTTGAAAACAACTTTTGCAGATATACTTAAGTATATGTAAGTATGACTTGTATATATACTTATGCGACTATGTATAGGTTAAATTTTACAAATTTTGGTGTGCGGATTCCACCGTTTGCCATTGATGTCAAAGGGGGAGTGAGGAGCAATGAAAAATGTGGAATCCAGCTAAGGGGGAGCTTCGGTAAAAGTGTACATAAGATAGAGCATCAACCAAGGGGGAGTTTGTTATAACACTTAGTTATTTTTCACTAAGTGTTGCCATCAATGCCAAAGGGGGAGATTGTTGGCAAGAGACACTGTGTGACTTCATGAGTATTGTCATTAATGGCAACAAAGTCCATCCCACACATCCGCAGGACATGGTATGTCTATACCGGAAGTCAAATTGAAGAGTATTTTGGTCCGGTGAGCAAGAACAGAGCAGCAAGGTCCGACAATCAGGTCTAGATCTCTTAGAGGAAGTATCTCAGCAAAGTGCAGACTTGGGGAAGTCAAGAGGAGTACCATGAATAATACATTCTAGAGATTGATCCTCCGGTGATGAAAGAGTGAAAAGATATGAGCACCTAAGTGTTGGGTTCCTATTTGGTAGAGTAGACTGAGGAAGAACTGACCGGCAGAACATCAGACCTTAATTCAGATGAGAAATTGATGGTGATCAAGTTTCTTGAGGGATCATTCATGGTTGGACGACATGATTGATGACTCCTATAACTCTCTTTTTGATACGCATCTCTTAGTAAGCATGGATTCAGCCAACAGACCAGAGTTTGGGAAAATCTTGAGTATTCCAGATGCTGACTAGAAAGATGTTGAAATCCTTTGTGCGGATATATATACCAGATGGATTTTGATGTGAAGATAGAGATAGTGTGGTGTGAAGTGTGAAGAAAAGAAGAGAACGGTGTGGAAGTAGCAATACAAGTTTGGTATGTGACAGAACAGCAACACTAAAGCAGAGGAAGAATGAAGTGCAGTAGATCAGTATATTGAGCCTAACCAGAACTAAACCTCAGCATATGTGGATGCTTCTCATCAGTTCAAGTACCTAGTTTCTTTCTATAAACTATTGTAGGTAGTGAGCCTCTTGTGAGAAGTGTGCTCGGGCAGTGAGCCCTAATTGGCAAGTGCCATTTTGTACTTATATTCTTTTAACAGAGAATACAATCTTGGGTTAGTCACCCCGTGGTTTTTCCCTTAACAGGATTTTCCACGTAAAAATCCTTGTGTTATGTGTGTTGATTTCTTTCTGCTCTCATGTTCATGTATGCTTATATGTTTTTATACTGCACTAATTATTAAAGAAGAAAAGAAAGTCAAATAATTAAGATAACTGATTCACCCCCCCCCCCTCTCAGTTATCAACAAGGTGATGGCTCTAAGGGATTGCCAACTTATGATCTATCGAAGCCCCTAATTGATAAATTAGGAGAAATACATGTTGTGTCTATGTTTAGATGATTTAATAGGTCTACTCCATAAACATTAAGACTAGATCCATTATTGACAAGGGTACGTTTTACTCCAATAGAATTTACACCAACAATGATCAAGAGAGGTTCATTTTATTTCTAAACTTTAATGGAAGGTAACTCATATTGTTGAAATATAATGTATGTGCTATTAGTGTAAATGCAATCAAGGAAGTTACCTCATTCATCCTAGTAGAAGATAACACTAGAATCTTTTACAAAGCTTCTTGCAGCATACCAAGACAAGAAAGAGAGGTTTGAACAAGGTCCCAAAGAGAAATTTTAGCTGCAGTAGCATGTAATTTCTTAATGAGGTCATAATCTCCAAGGGTCTTTTGAGGAATATGGGGAGCTTGTAGTAGAATAGGAGAGGTTGTAGGAAGAGAAACATGAATAACATTTTGTTGTCTATTATTGTGAGTATTATAAGTGTGAGCTACCATGTGAAAATCAAGAGAAGCTCTAGGTATATTAGATGTGATAGATTTAGCAAACTAGGTATAATAATTAGGAGGTCTAAGTAGAATAGAAGCACCTCTAATAGTTATCACTAGTTTAGAGGGCCAAGAAACACCCTAAATAATGATTTTTAGTTCCTAATTTTGGTTGGTAGAATGTGAGACAAAAATTGAGTTGATTAGGTTTTTAGAATAAATTTTTGATGTTAAAGGGGAAGAAGAATCATCATGCATAATTCCTCAAGGGATTCATATAGCATGTCATAGTCTTCTAGATAAAAGGGATAACATAATCAAATATATTTGAACTAAATCATAATTTTGAAAGTGTTTCACATTGGGTTTCACCAGAAATGCAAACATTAGAAAAGACTCCTACTTAGTTCTTAATTAACATTTAATAGAGTTGGGTTGCATTTGACCTTATTTGTATGAAACTAAGTTAAAATTTCTAAAAAATAACTTAGAATTGCAAATAATAGATAAATGATAGGACTGATTTTATAACTTTCTAGAAAATTAAGCAACTGAATTTCAAAAAGAAAATTTGAATATAAAATTCAAAAATTGGCACCAAAGGTATTGAGTCTCATCCTCAAACACCAACACATTGTACAAATGTTTGCACATCATGTTGTTGCATGTATGTTAGAAGTACAATGCACATAATACCTAGAATGCAACACATTTCTCCAAGCATATCCCTACCAAGATAATGTAGCCATAAATAGATACCCAAGCGTAATATCCCAAATAACATAGATAAATTAAATGAGATATAGATAGGTAAATCTAAGACATGATAAATAAATATTTGTAAACCTATATGAGATTGATCACCTTCAAGGAACCCACTTCTAGGAGAACAGAGAAGAGGGTTGGGGTTGCTTGGGAATTTGTCAAGAATGGTCAAACCATTGATTCAGTCTTTCAACCTTCATGGACAACCAAACAATAAAGAGGATAAAAGGAGTGTGTGGTCCTATCCTATGTGCATCTAGAAATTAGGATGTAATGAAAAAATGCAAGGAGTGTCTCCTTGGTCTATGGGGAATGATACTAGGACTAGTGTGTAGATTTGATAATAAGGGTGGTAGTCTAGACCAATGGATTTCCAAGAGGTAAGAGGTCCACTTATTTCCCTCTTGCTCTTATCTTATTTTAATACAATTATTTGTGTAAAACACTTGTGGATGTGCAATTTACCTTGTTTTGATCATAGATGATGTAAACACTAATACTATATTTAGAATAGTAGTTGATTACTAGTTGTGAACATGAATTGGTTGATTAATTATGGACTTGTTCATATTTTTTAGATTAGAGTTTTTGAACTATAATTAATTTATCACTATGGATTGATTCTAGAATGAACATAATTGTGTATGATAAATCTAGATTCTATTTGGTTAAATGTTATTTGTTTATGTGATTTTTTATTAATATGATGAATTAAACTTGTTATTTGATTTTCATTTAATTATGATAACATTGTTAAATTATGAAATATCGACGATGCATAGATTAATTCAATTATGAATATTGCTTTGGCTATTATCTTGGATATATTAATGTTTGTGTGCAAGTGTGCAGGTTTAATTTTATGACCAATGGAAAAATATTGGAAGCTTTCCAAGAAACCTTTGGTATGTATTCCCTAGTATACCTAGGCCTCATCCTAAGAGAGGATTAAAGCATTTATGTGTTAAGTGTTGTGAGTGTGAATGTGTTATTAGATTTCTTGTTTGATTTTTGTCATTTTATATTGAAGTGTGGGGAAATTCTCTTAAATGTCAAATCTTGGATTTGAATTTAAGAGGAAGTTTTAGGGGTCATAAATTGTCATTTTATTTATTAATAGTGTAAAATAAAATCAATATAGTGACAGTATATCAATGTGGCCTATATTTTAATGTTTAAAAGATGTTCTAGAAGCATCTAGAGAGTGGAAAAGAGCCTTTAATGAGAGGTGATGAGATTGGGAGTTATGATATTCTATTTAGAGAAGATTCTAGAGTTACAATTTATCTCTCCTCACATGTACTCTCTTATCCTATTTTATTCTATCATTTTTGCATATTGAGGGATCTTCAATTTTCTTCTTTCTTTTGAAAATAAAATAGTATTGGAGATTTTTTGGCTACTAGGAAATAGTTCATGATTTTGGAAAGAGAAGGGTTTTTGGATGATCATTGGAGATTGGAGATAGACATAGAAGATATTGGATCAATGATTCTCCTAAATTGGAAGAAGCATGAGGTTGGGTTTGAGCACTCATTGGTCATTTGATTTAAATTCTTTGTGCATATGGAAAGTGATTTGATTGATAGAATTTGTATGAAATTTCCTATGTATGAGAGTAGAATCCTCTTTGTGTATTATTTGTGTATTTGGGAGTTTGGGTTGTATTAGGTGTGTATCTTTCCTAGTTGGGTTAAGAGCCACCCACGTGTTGGGGTTGAGAGAGGTGTGGACCCTCTCTTGGAGAAATATTTCTATTTGATTTGTTGGGCATGAGTGCCCTTGTGATTTGTGGTGTATGGGTTATCGAGATGGAGAAATTTGTATATGTTTTGGCTTTGATTGGTAAGGGATTTTATCATGTGGTTATGGTGATTTATTGGAGAGTTATGGTTTGATTTTGTGGAGATGGAGAAATTTGTACATGATTATGGCCATGAGTTGTGTGGAGGTTTGATTATTTGGTTGTGGTGGTTTCTTGGAGAGTTGTGGATTTGGATGTTGAGGAGATGGTTGTTGCATTTGATTCTTCCATGTGATCCCCTCATCTCCCTCTATTCATGGATGTTGTGAAGATCCATTGTGTGTGATTTGACCTTATGGGTAGATGCATGTTTGTTTTTCTCAATGTGTTTGTGTAGCTAGTTTCTTGGAAGTCTCCTAGCTTGGGGATGGACTTACTTGCAAGTCCTATGGTTCGGTGGTGAGCTATCTTTGTTCATGAGAGGATTTGTGACTACTTTTGTTTCATATTTGAAATAATTTATGGATGGAAACCTCTTTGTGAATATTCAAAAATCATATGTACTTTTTTTACTTGAAAAAATTGTTGTTTTGAGACAGAGGACAAAAATATTTTAACCATAACTTTCAATCGATCAACTGGGTTGGCCCAATTTTTAGATTTCTGTTCTAAAATAAGTTATAGAAAAAACCTTTAAAATTTATCTCTCAATTCTATGTCTATAATTCTCTATGATTAAATCTATAGGACTATTTTACAACAGTTTATTGTTTGAGATAGAGGATAGCAGTGTTTTGACCATAATTTTTAATTGGTCAACTAGGTTGGCCTAATTTTTGGATATATTGTTCTGAACTAACCATTAGAAAAATCTTTTAAATTTTATCTCTCAATAAAATTTCAATCATGCTCTATGAATAAATCTAGTGGACTGTTTTACAACTGTTTTGTAGCAGACTGCCATGCAGACTCTTAGACCTTTTGTTGTTCATAAACCAATATGAAATTTGTAAAAAAAAATCTAGGTTCTATAGTACTTTAAGTATTCTTTTGATTACATATTATAAGTCATAAAAAATGGTATGTTTTGATAAATTTATGATAATTTTATTCTAGGTTGTAATTGTGTGATTACAACCTCATTTTGCATGATGAGACTAATGCATTTACACCATTGGAAAGGTCTTGAAAGTTTTTTATGTTGTTTGCATTTTTTCTCTTCAAAGGTTTTTAAAGTCATTTCAACAAATTTGTTTTATATTTATCCCACTTTCATGGCATTCCACATGACCACTATTCTTGGAGGTGTATCATCCAACAATTCATATGCCTCTCTACACTTAAAATTCTTCAAAACTTTTGGTCAAACAAATTGCGTGTCTTTGTTGTAGGTGAACATTTCATTAGGAATTTTGTCAATAAATTCATTTTAATTCATATTTGGCATGGAAATTTACTTGGGTGACTATAATAACAGCTTTATACCAAATATATTTCCATATACTTTTGTGAATATCCTCAAATCATATTTTTCCATCACAAAAGTTGATTTTTAGGTCCATTTATTTTTAATTGATAATCTTTGTTGTGGTGCCTTCTCTTTTGCATTGTGCCTATCTTGTAAATGGCACATGTGCCATGTAGTGCCCCTCATTTTGGCTTTCTAATAGTTGTTCTATTTAGACATTATGACATCTTGGATTTACTATTTTGAGGATGATACTTGTCTATTGCTATGATGATACTGTTAGAACTGTTGGTTATGCTTATATTATGATTAGTTATGGACTTAGTTGATTATGTGGATCAATTTTATCATGTGCTTAATGTGATTATCTAATGATGTTTCCATTTAGTTGTTTAGCTACTAACGTACATGCATGATGTGCTTACTTGTGAATGTGATTGGTGGAAAGGACAATGTCGCATTACTCATGCGTGAGTACCCTACTATGCTGCAATTCTCTTCCATGGTGTGTTTGATTAGATGGTTATATATGTGTATATATATATATGCTCGACATTTTGTTTGTTGCAGGTTGCAAGTACAGGCATCGACTACACCTGAATTGGCATGTTTGAGCATGCCTCAAATCCAATGGAGAATTGTTGATCGGAGATGACATAAGGTCCCTCAGGTTGTCATCATCCTCGAAGAGGGTGAGTACATGTCTTGTAGTCTGCCAGTCTAGTCGGTTGGGCATGATAGTCAGTCACCCTGGTTGAGGCCGTCTGGTATTGTTTGGTATGTGGGTTTCAAGTTGTAATTATGTGTTATTGCTTTGATTAATTTGCATTATTAAAATAGAAATCACAAGTCCACCTTGGTAAATAAATAATAACATTAAGAGGTAAATAAGTGTTATAAATCGATAATATAATGGATAATCTTTGTATATGCAATATTAACAGTAGTTAAGCAAATATTATATTGTGAGGAAGTGATTATAACAATATAATATTAATAAAAGTCATTATTGTGTATGAATATAAAATATTCTATTTTATAATTAATATTAATAAATTAGAATATTGTGTTGTCAGAAAATCTGGGTGTGCAACCCAAAAATAAATAAAATTTGAATTGCCGTGCTGGGGTGTAGTGGAAAAATTAATGGGTAGTAGTGGATGGCCTATAACGGAAAATGGTAGTAAGGGGGAAATTTATGATATGGCTATTTTTGTATTTTGGAAAATGCATAATTGAGGAGTTTTCTGGGGATTGTAGGGAAGGGTTTTTTCTAGATTTTCAAAAAAAGATTGGTGAATTGGGTTTTGGGGAAGAAGCAACAATCGTGTGGAATCTTCAAATTGTTGAGCAATGAATACAGGGTCTTTTTTTCTGGATCTTATTTCTGTAATCTTTCCATTATTTTGATAAAGAGTCATTGTGTGTGTGTGTTCTGGCTGCATTCTATTCTCTGTAAAAAGGGTTGTTCATATATTTATCATCAAAAAAAATTCTTGCAATCTCTGTGATGAATATTACTTGAGGCTTTTCGTAATAATTTTTCATGTTTTGTTAAGCCATGTAAATAAACTGGTATAAATTCAATTTTTGCCAGAAGTCTTCTTAATTTCTTTCACCTCATCAGGTTTCAAACCCTACCTCCTCTTGTCATATTCACATCTGCATAAGAGAGCTAAGGAATAGATCTTATCTGTGCTATATTTGCAATATTCAATTATACCAGTAATGTTGTGAATCCTCCTATGTTCATATTCATATGAGACCTCCAGATTCCAAGAAATTAGGATCGCCATTGAACCCCTTATTGCATGACAAAACTTCTTCATTGAGATAGCAAATAAATTTGTGTGGCTATGCTTCATCATTTTGCATGAAGGTTACCAGAGTTTATTTCATCTTGATCAATTGATAAATCGAGCTCCTTGCTGAGAAGCCGAACCTATCCAATGTCAATGTAGAAATAAGTACAATCTAGGAAGCTCAATTAAATCAATCAAATCTGTATTTTTTTATCTTCAACCACCAATAGGAAGTTTTTACAAACAAATGTGGAAGTAGATCCTGTTGGGTCTTTATCTCCGAATTGGCAAAGGGTTTGCCAGTTCCAATGCACAGGCAAATTCGGCCAACAAATACAGGAGGTTGCGTGAGCTACCTCCCCTTCACTTATGGTTCTGCCACACCAAGGGGGGTATCCCTATAGCTAAAGATTTGTCTTTGACTCACCCAATAGAAAGATTTAGCTTTACAAGAACAGGCAGAATACTCTCATGTTTGGACCAAGATTTGCATCATAAATCACAAGGTTGGCAATGTTCTTGGACATATCTAACTGGTTAAGGATGAGAGTATGCAAGGGGTCCTATTTCTACTCCTACAAACTAACAGGTTGGAATTATGAAATGATTTGTATTTATGTTTTGGATGCAAGACAAGGGGTTTTGGATCATAACTACTACACAAGGGCAGACCGGTGCCTATCTCAGGGCAAGGAGTCAACTAGATGTATACAAGTGAATGATTTGCACTAGCATTCAAGTTTCAAGGGGCTGGATTGGTATTTGCCTTACAAACACCACCCAAGAATGATTATTTAGAAATTTCTACTTACAAATATCCCTACTGCCATACATTCTTCCTCATACTTAACCTAAAACAGTTTAATCCACTCCTTGAATGGAGGTTAGAGATCAAGCATGCAATATAGAAATCTATATCCTAGAATCTAAGTAACCCTTAGCAACCAGATTCAAAAGAAGGGATGCATACAACAAATGGAGACAAACAGCTAAACACATGCCATGAAGCATTTCTCATATAAAAATGACATGAAACTGAACATATGTGCAACATGCATTCAAATGCAACTCATAAACTCACTAAAGAGATAGAACAGCCAAAAAGCTCTATTTTTCATTATTCCTCCCAAAAATTGCCCAAGTCTTCCACCACCAAAAAAATGAGTGACACAGTCCTCTTATACATCAAGAACGTGCACTCAGCATTAATTACACTGTCATCTCAAATCGCCCTCAGATACATTGCACCATCAAAATGGCGCCAAGAACATTGAATGCACCAGGGAGAAGAAGAGGGAAGGAGCAGTTGAACTTGGGAGATGTGCAGCTACTTGAAGATTTTCTCCTTTAAGATGGTAGTTGGCCTATCAATCCATCAACCCATATCTCTGCAATCTATCATTATGGCCAACCTACCTATTTTGAAATGCAGCAGTTTGTGTGTTTTGAAATTTTTTCACACCTAGAATGCAGTTGTGAATGCATAGGAAAACCCTCCTATGAAAATTTGAAACAGGGTCGTCGATTCATTTCCTCCCGCCAAGATCTAAGGCTTCAAATCATGCTAAAAAGTCCACAACCAATGAAAACGTGTCACGCAGACAGTTTTTGCTCTTTTGACTTTTCGCAGCATGAACACATTTTACCATTTTCGCTTATTTTTCCTTTTTTGCCTTCAAATATTTGTATACAACTACCCTTGGACACGTGGCAGCCTGCCATTGGATCACTATCGCTAAGCACTTGCACCTTCATCACCGATCCATTGTATCTCCTTTTGCATCTGCAGTTGCATACGAGATTGTATATACATACAATCACCTGCATACAAAGGCAGACCCCAAATCATGATGAAACACTTTGAAATTTCAATCAAGTCCGGGCGTTGTCTCTTCCTCTTTGTACATTGCATATACAAATGCAATATACAACCCGTGGACCTCAGCCTGAAATCTGACATAATTAATTCCTCCTTCGCGTTCGGATTGTATATGTGCTCTTTGTATCTTGCATTGTATATGCACATACATACAATCGCGGGACATACAACTGTGCGGCCCACCATGCTTTTGAAGACCATTGACTTTGACTGCTCCCGCTTTGCATGTTTCTTTGTATCTGCTCGTTGTATGTCCAATTGTATATTGGGAACATACAATCCCAATATACAACCACAGATTTCACCTTTTTCACAAATGCAACTAACTTTCTGGTCGCGTCCTCCCTTTGCAACTGCCTGCTTGTACATTCACTTGTATATGCAATTGCATGTATGAAATATACAACGCATGGTACAAAAGAACACATTGACTTTTCAACTCCGCCATTTATACCAACACCCGCCAGGCCCGATTTGATAAACTTTGGAGTCTAGGATTGTACATTCTTCTTTGTATGTCATATTGTATATCAAACATACATACAATCCCCCTTGTACACCTGTGGGCCCGACAACTATTCAACTCGATTTGAATCTTTTTGAAGCCCAGTGTTGTATCTCACCCATTGTATATTCGAATATACAACAAAATGTACATGCAATACTTTTTTCATACAACCGCAGAATATTCCAGGAATCTGCGATATACATATAGATTTTCGCCTCCAAAAATGCACCCAAGTGCCAAATACAAACTTGATATGCATACAAAGACACATACAACCATTTTTCCACTTTCACAAGCCGATTGAAATTTCCTCTCGGGTCCGGCCAATGTACATCTGCACTTGTACATACAAAGACACATACAAGCGGCCATATACAAAGATACATGCATAAAAATATGAAGGCCAACGGACTTAGAAATTTTTGGATTTAAATGAAAGGGCCTGCAGATTTAACTACTAGAAACCCAAACTTGTAGCAAGCACCAATAGATCCTCTGTAGTTTATAAGTATTTTTCGGTGCCAAATCATCATGAATCTTTCCTTTGGATATTTTTCTTGTTGCATGCATCCCTGCTCTTTGAAGAAATTTTATTTGCATACTCTTCTCTGTAGAATCTTTCCTTTCACTTGTACCTATCCCAAATGCTTTGAAATGAAAACAAAACTTAATATTTTACAAAGCTCTTCCTATGGAGGTCATATGGAGGTCATATGGCCTGATTTATTCCAATTCAAATTGAAAAACAATAAAAAAAATACAGATAATCTTACCTTCTACAACCTCTCCCTGAGTGATCAAAAATATTAAACCTTCTTAAAATTTTGTTTGAGAAGCATTTTTTTATATTTAATAGGAAACCCCTGTACGGCGTTCCTTCCTTTTCTCACCTTTTAATGTTGTTAAGTCTCATAAGTTTCTTAAAAAGTCATTAGTTAGGGAAAAAGAAGGTAGGAATTTAGAAAGCACGTACCTCTTAGTTTTAGTTTTTTGAGATTTATTTAAAAAAGAAAAAAGAAAAAAAGCAAGTAGCTAAAATAAAAGAAATTTAATTTTAGCTTTTAGATTTGTTTTTTTTTAAGTTAGAATAAATGAACTTTAGTTTTAGCTTTTAGATTTATTTTTTTAGTTAGAATAAATGAACTTTAGTTTTAGTTTTTAGATTTATATTTAAAAAAAAAAATAGGAAATAAAATAGTTTAAATAAATGAATTTAGTTTTTTAGTTTTATTTTTTTTAAAAGAAAAGGATAGTTAAATAATTAAATTTTGGTTTAGTTTTTAGTTTTATTTTCTAAGGAAAGGAAAATATGATTTATTTATAAATTTATGAAATTATGATTCATATGTAAATTGGGAAAATATTTTATTAGAATAAAAAAATAATATACTTAATATTAAAATTATATAGTTGAGTTGCTACTTTGTGCTATAAGATGAATTTGGTATAAGTTGTTACTATCCGTTAAAATAGAATAAGACTCACATTATTATTAATTTAGTTATAGGGAAATTATTTTTAGATAAGTGAAATTCTTGGAAGAAGTTATTTTGTAAGTTTATGTTTTGGATTCTGATTTTGATAATTGGTTAATTATGAGTGAAACTTGTGTAAGTCGTATTAGTGGTCGTAGAAGAGTCATGTTGTCAAGGTTAGTTCCAGAGGCATAGGTTTTAATGTTTTATTTTCATGTATATGCTATGATTGTAAAAGTGTCATGATGTGGAACAAAGTCTTGCATGGATGATATGGTTCATTATGGTGTTAATTATGCATTAAGTAGTGTGTCAAGTTTTGTAAATGGGAAGATGTAAAATGTAAAAGGAATATGTTGGTTATGGTTTGCTTCACATGGAAGCTACGGGCAATGTTTTGTGAAAATTTGTCCTTGTAATTCAATTGGTATGCAAGAGGGTTAATGCCTTGCATGGTTCATGTATACTTGTTAATTGCTATGCTTCATGAGTAGAGTCTTCTAGATGCAGGTAGGGGAGTGGCTCTCAATAGGGGCTAGAGCCCAAAGTGGCATCTAGGACAACCCATGTGGGATTTTCTTAACTCAGTGATAACCTAATTAATGAATTAAGGGGTGGGGTAGTTAATCACACTAAACAAGATAAGTGGATGCCTTACTCATGGCTCAAGTGCTCGTTTAGGCTTGAGATGAGATGAGAAGGCCTAGAATGGAAAGATCAACTACCTTGTCCTCATGAAAGGTATGTTGATTCCGCATGAGTTTGTATGGGGGCCGGGGGTCAGGACAGGCTACCAAGACAACCCAAGATGGGGGTCGGGGCCTAAGAAGGCTTACCAGGACAACCTATGACAAACTATGTGATGACACTTCTCCCTACTATAGTCTAGCTTTTCCTAGTTGTTCTCTTCCCATTCATTGTGCGGTTGCCTCTGGAAGTGATGTTGAGTATTGCCCTGTGTTGTTGTAGTCATGTGTAGTCCTTGTTATTCATAGTTATTGTCTACCTGACTGTTCATGTCATGGGACCTTATTGTTATCTCCTAGCATAGTGGGTGGACCTCAGGGTTCCACATGGTCGGGTGGTTGTGCTTTATTTCCATTGGTCCCTTTGTTGTTGTTCGTGTACGAGGAGAATATATCGTGTAGAAGATCACTGATCTTGTTTTGCTTGAGGAGACAGATATTTGTGTTTATATTTTAGCCTTGTATATCAGTTGAACCATGTATTATTATATTGATGTATATCCTCAAATGTAATCAGGAAGCGATATTGAAAACATTGTATTGATGTATTCCATTGTAAGGAAATTGTAAACATATTTGTAATCGCATATGCTAGGTCTTGATGTTATTATCTGATGTCTTATTATGATGGAAGTATATATGTGTTGTCTCTTTGATGCACTTGGTTTCAGATTGAATCATGGATGTTAATTAGATTATGTTAGTAAGTAGTAATGCAGTCATGGATACCCTAGAGAATAAAAGTTAACTTGCATGTTAAGTGATTATATGATTTACACTTTGTTATTATTTCTTCTTTAAAAAAAAAAATTGCCCTTTTGTAATGCATAGTTAAGCTTATCTCTAGTGTTTCATGGCGGGGCATTACATTTGGTATCAGAGCCAGGTTTTCAAACACTAGGCACTCTGGGTACATGTAAGCCTATTATGTTTCCCTAGTTGTGTAGATTTTATAATGTGTGTTTTCCCTTTTGTCATCCTTGTCTTGCAGCTTGAGGTTGTCCTTTGTTGGTTTAGTGTAGAAGATGCCTAGAGGTCGAGGTCGAGGTAGGGGATGTGGAAGAGGTGGTGGTGGTACACCCCCTCCTAGTTTCCCTCATGAGAGTGCTCAAGAAGGCGGGGGTTAGAATATGGAAGGACAGGGTCAATTGGAGGGAGCTCGGTTGCGCCAGTTGCTTGAAGAGGTTCTTGCGCGTATGGACCCTAGACAGGAGGTAGAGCATCCTAGAGGGGGATAGGAGGTAGATCAGCCAGAGGCGAGGGAAAGAAAGAGGTCACCTAGAAGGAGAGAGATGACATTAGAGAAGGAGGCTACCTTAGCTAGTCATATGAGAGATCTTTTGAGGACACGCCCTCCTACTTATGATGGAGCTGGTAGTGGTTTGGAAGCAGAGACCTGGTTGATAGATTTGTTTTTTTTAAGTTAGAATAAATTAACTTTAGTTTTAGCTTTTAGATTTGTTTTTTTTAAGTTAGAATAAATGAACTTTAGTTTTAGTTTTTAGATTTATATTTTTAAAAAAAAATAATAGGAAATAAAATAGTTTAAATAAATGAATTTAGTTTTTTAGTTTTATTTTTTTTTAAAGAAAAGGATAGTTAAATAATTAAATTTTGGTTTAGTTTTTAGTTTTATTTCTTAAGGAAAGGAAAATATGATTTATTTATAAATTTATGAAATTATGATTCATATGTAAATTGGAAAAATATTTTGTTAGAATAAAAAAATAATATACTTAGTATTAAAATTATATAGTTGAGTTGCTACTATGTGCTATAAGATGAATTTGGTATAAGTTGTTACTATCCGTTAAAAAAGAATAAGACTCAAATTATTATTGATTTAGTTATAGGGAAATTATTTTTAGATAAGTGAAATTCTTGGAAGAAGTTATTTTGTAAGTTTACGTTTTGGATTCTGATTTTGATAATTGGTTAATTATGAGTGAAACTTGTGTAAGTCGTATTAGTGGTCATAGAAGAGTCATGTTGTCAAGGTTAGTTCCAGAGGCATAGGTTTTAATGTTTTGTTTTCATGTATACGCTATGATTGTAAAAGTGTCATGATGTGGAATAAAATCTTGCATGGATGATATGGTTCATTATGGTGTTGATTATGAATTAAGTAGTGTGTCAAGTTTTGTGAATGGGAAGATGTTGTAAAATGTAAAAGGAATATGTTGGTTATGGTTTGCTTCACATGGAAGCTACGGGCAATGTTTTGTGAAAATTTGTCCTTGTAATTCAGTTGCTATGCAAGAGGGTTAATGCCTTGCATGGTTCATGTATACTTGTTAATTGCTATGCTTTATGAGTAGGGTCTTCTAGATGCAGGTAGGGGAGTGGCTCTCAATGGGGGATAGAGCCCAAAGTGGCATCTAGGACAACCCATGCGGGAGTTTCTTAACTCAGTGATAACCTAATTAATGAATTAAGGGGTGGGGTAGTTAATCACACTAAACAAGATAAGTGGATGCCTCACTCATGGCTCAAGTGCTCGTTTAGGCTTGAGATGAGATGAGAAGACCTGGAATGGCAAGATCAACTACCTTGTCCTCATGAAAGGTATGTTGATTCTGCATGAGTTTGTATGGTGGCCCGGGGTCGGGAGAGGCTACTAGGACAACCAAAGATGGGGGTCGGGGCCTAGGAAAGCTTACCAAGACAACCCATGACAAGCTATGTGATGACACTTCTCCCTACTACAATCTAGCTTTCCCTAGTTGTTCTCTTCCCATTCATTGTGTGGTTGCCTCTGGGAGTGATGTTGAGTATTGCCCCGTGTTGTTGTAGTCATGTGTAGTCCTTGTTATTCATAGTTATTGTCTACCTGACTGTTCATGTCATGGGACCTTATTGTTATCTCCTAGCATAGTGGGTGGACCTCAGGGTTCCACATGGTCGGGTGGTTGTGCTTTATCTCCATTGGTCCCTTTGTTGTTGTTCGTGTGCAAGGAGAATATATCATGTAGAAGATCACTGATCTTGTTTTGCTTGAGGAGACAGATATTTGTGTTTATATTTTAGCCTTGTATATCAGTTGAACCATGTATTATTATATTGATGTATATCCTCAAATGTAATCAGGAAGCAATATTGAAAACATTGTATTGATGTATTCTATTGTAAGGAAATTGTAAACATATTTGTAATCGCATATGCTAGGTCTTGATGTTATTATCTGATGTCTTATTATGATGGAAGTCTATATGTGTTGTCTCTTTGATGCACTTGGTTTCAGATTGAATCATGGATGTGAATTAGATTATGTTAGTAAGTAGTAATGCAGTCATGGATACCCTAGAGAATAAAAGTTAACTTGCATGTTAAGTGATTATATGATTTACACTTTGTTATTATTTCTTCTTTAAAAAAAAAAATTTGCCCTTCTGTAATGCATAGTTAAGCTTATCTCTAGTGTTTTGTGGTGGAGCATTACATTTGGTATCAGAGCCAGGTTTTCAAACACTAGGCACTCTGGGTACATGTAAGCCTATTATGTTTTCCTAGTTGCGTAGATTCTGTAAGGTGTGTTTTCCCTTTTGTCATCCTTGTCTTGCAGCTTGAGGTTGTTCTTTATTGGTTTAGTGTAGAAGCTGCCTAGAGGTTGAGGTCGAGGTAGGGGATGCGGAAGAGGTGGTGGTGGTACACCCCCTCCTAGTTTCCCTCATGAGAGTGCTCAGGAAGGTGGGGGTTAGAATATGGAAGGACAGGGTCAACCAGAGGGAGCTCAGTTGCGCCAGTTGCTTGAAGAGGTTCTTGCGCGTATGGGCCCTAGATAGGAGGTAGAGCATCCTAGAGGGGGATAGGAGGTAGATCAGCTAGAGGCTAGGGAAAGAGAGAGGTCACCTAGAAGGAGAGAGATGACATTAGAGAAGGAGGCTACCTTAGCTAGTCATATGAGAGATCTTTTGAGGACATGCCCTCCTACTTTTGATGGAGATGGTAGTGGTTTGGAAGCAGAGACCTGGTTGATAGATTTGGGTAGGTGTTTTTCCATGCACTCGTATGGTAGTAACACCAAGGCGAGATGTGCCATCCTGTACCTTCAACGATTTGCTTCTACATGGTGGTGTTTAGAGGAGCAGAAGCTACATTTGGATATTGGTACAGTTTCTTGGGAATTATTCTTGGAGAGGTTCAAAACTTGTTTCCTGTCATATCATTGGAAGTAGCGCAACAACAACAGTTTTCCCAATCAAAATCAAAGAATTCTTAGCCTCTGCAAGGTGGTGGTGCTCAGTCAGGAAAAGACCGTAATTAGCGGCGGGCCAAGAATTATCATCCCAATCAGCAAGTTCAGAACAATCAGTCTGCAGTAAATAGAGATGATTTCCAGCAGTCCAATGCTTTCTCAGGTGGCAAAGGTTATGGTAGAGGTATAGGATGTTTCTCTTGTGGCCAGCAAGGCCATATAGCCAGGCAGTGTCCACAAAAGAGCGCTGCAGGATTTGGTTAGAGGCTGACAACTTTAGAGTTTACTGTAGGTGATGCAGGGAGGTCTCATCGAGTGTTCATAGTAATTAAACACCGCTAGGCAGGGCATCAAGGGACAGTCTTGGAGACGGCAAGCAAAGGACAGGCAACTTTCTTTGGAGCTCGTGCACGTTTCGCAGCATCAGGAATTGATCCTCGAGAGTAGGGGCATTGAGCAGGGGTTGACCCTCAGCTTGTTTGCAGGCTTCCAGGAGTAAGCCTAATCCTAGGGGGAGGATGTAGTGCCCCTCATTTTGGCTTTCTGATAGTTGTTCTATTTACACATTATGACATCTTGGATTTATTGTTTTGATGATGATACTTGTCTATTGCTATGATGATACTGTTGGAACTGTTGGTTATGCTTATATTATGATTAGTTATGGACTCAGTTGATTATGTGGATCAATTTTATCATGTGCTTAATGTGATTATCTAATGATGTTTCCATTTAGTTGTTTAGCTACTAATATGCATGCATGATGTGCTTACTTGTGAATGTGATTGGTGGAAGGGACAGTGTCGCATTACTCATGCGTGAGTACCCTGCTATGCTGCGATTCTCTTCCACGGTGTGTTTGATTAGATGGTTTTATATATATATATATATGCTCGACATTTCATTTGTTGCAAGTTGCAGGTACCAGGCATCAACTCCACCTGAGTTGGCAGGTTTGAGTGTGCCTCAAATCCAATGGAGAATTGTTGATCGGAAATGACATAAGGTCCCTCAAGTTGTCATCATCCTCGAAGAGGGTGAGTACATGTCTTGTGATCTGCCAATCTGGTCGGTTGGGCATGATAGTCATCACCCTGGTTGAGGTTGTCTTGTATTGTTTGGTATGTGGGTTTCAAGTTGTAATTATGTGTTATTGCTTTGATTAATTTGCATTATTAAAATAGAAATCACAAGTCCACCTTGGTAAATAAATAATAACATTAAGAGGTAAATAAGTGTTTTAAATCAAGAATATAATGGATAATCTTTGTATATGCAATATTAACAGTAGTTAAGCAAATGTTATATTGTGAGGAAGTGATTATAACAATATAATATTAATAAAAGTCATTATTGTGTATGAATATAAAATATTCTATTTTATAATTAAGATTAATAAATTAGAATATTGTGTTGTCAGAAAATCTGGGTGTACAACCCAAAAATAAATAAAATTTGAATTGTCGTGCTGGGGTGTAGTGGAAAAATTAATGGGTAGTAGTGGATGGCCTATAACGGAAAATGGTATTAAGGGGGAAATTTATGAAATGGCTATTTTTGTATTTTGGAAAATGCATATTTTAGGAGTTTTCTCGGGATTTAGGGAAGGGTTTTTTCTGAATACAGGTTCTTTTTTTCTGAATCTTATTTCTGTTATCTTTCCATTATTTTGATAAAGAATCATTATGTGTGTGTGCCCTGGTTGCATTCCATTCTCTGTAAAAAGGGTTGTTCATATATTTATCATCAAAAAAATTTCTTGCAATCTCTGTGATGAATATTACTTGAGGCTTTTTGTAATCATTTTTCATGTTTTGTTAAGCCATGTAAATAAACTAGTATAAATTCAATTTTTGCCAGAAGTCTTCTTAATTTCTTTCACCTCATCAAGTTTCAAACCCTACCTCTTCTTGTCATGTTCACATCTGCATAAGAGAGCTAAAGAACGAATCTTATCTGTGCTATATTTGCAATATTCAATTATACCAGTAATGTTGTGAATCCTCCTATGTTCATATTCATATGAGACCTCCAGATTCCAAGAAATTAGGATCACCATTGAACCCCTTATTGCATGTTGTATGATAAAACTTCTTCATTGAGATAGCAAATAAATCTGTGTGGCTATGCTTCATCATTTTGCAAGAAGGTTACGAGAGTTTATTTCATCTTGATCAATTGCTAAATCAAGCTCCTTGCTGAGAAGTTGAACCTATCCAATGTCAATGTAGCAATAAGTACAGTCTAGGAAGCTCCATTATATCAATGAAATCTGCATTTTTTTATCTTCAACCACCAATTGGAAGTTTTTACAAATAAATGTGGAAGTAGATCCTCTGTAGTTTATAAGTATTTTTCGGTGCTAAATCATCATGTATCTTTCCTCTGGATGTTTTTCTTGTTGCATGCATCCCTGCTCTTTGAAGAAATTTTATTTGCATACTCTTCTCTATAGAATCTTTCCTTTCACCTGTACCTATCCCAAATGTTTTGAAATGAAAACAAAACAAATCATCAAAAAAAAAGAAAATCAGATTTAATATTTTACAAAGCTCTTCCTATGGAGGCCATATGGCCTTATTTATTCCAATTCAAATATGAAAAACAATAAAAAAAATACAGATAATCTTACCTTCTGCAACCTCTCCTTGAGTGATCAAAAATATTAAATCTTTTTAAAATTTTGTTTGGAGTAGCATTTTTTTATATTTAATAGGAAGTCGTACAACTGGCATTCCTTCATTTTCTCACCTTTTAATGTTGTTAAGTCTCATAAGTTTCTTAAAAAGTCATTAGTTAGGGAAAAAGAAGGTAGGAATTTAGAAAGTACGTACCTCTTAGTTTTAGTTTTTTTAGATTTATTTAAAAAAAAAAAAAAGCAAGTAGCTAAAATAAAAGAAAATTAATTTTAGCTTTTAGATTTGTTTTTTTTAAGTTAGAATAAAAGAACTTTAGTTTTAGTTTTTAGATTTATATTTTTTTTAAAAATAAAAGGAAATAAAATAGTTTAAATAAATGAATTTAGTTTTTTAGTTTTATTTTTTTTTAAAGAAAAGGATAGTTAAATAATTAAATTTTGGTTTAGTTTTTAGTTTTATTTCTTAAGGAAAGGAAAATATGATTTATTTATAAATTTATGAAATTATGATTCATATGTAAATTTATGAATATGTAAATTGGGAAAATATTTTGTTAGAATAAAAAAATAATATACTTAGTATTAAAATTATATAGTTGAGTTTGCTACTTTGTTCTATAAGATGAATTTGGTATAAGTTGTTACTATCCGTTAAAATAGAATAAGACTCAAATTATTATTGATTTAGTTATAGGGAAATTATTTTTAGATAAGTGAAATCCTTGGAAGAAGTTATTTTGTAAGTTTACGTTTTGGATTCTGATTTTGATAATTGGTTAATTATGAGTGAAACTTGTGTAAGTCGTATTAGTGGTTGTAGAAGAGTCATGTTGTCAAGGTTAGTTCCAGAGGCATAGGTTTTAATGTTTTGTTTTCATGTATATGCTATGATTGTAAAAGTGTCATGGTGTGGAATAAAGTCTTGCAAGGATGATATGGTTGTAAGACAACAGCAGTAGCAACAACAACAGTTTTCCCAGTCAAAATCAAAGAATTCTTAGCCTCTGTAAGGTGGTCGTGCTCAGTCAAGAAAAGACCGTAATTGGCGGCGGGCCAAGAATTATCATCCCAATCAACAAGTTCAGAACAATCAGTCTACAGTAAATAGAGATGATTTCCAGCAGTCCAATGCTTTCTCGGGTTGCGGAGGTTACGGTAGAGGTATAGGATGTTTCTCTTGTGAACAATAATAATATACTTAGTATTAAAATTATATAGTTGAGTTTTCTACTTTGTTCTATAAGATGAATTTGGTATAAGTTGTTACTATCCGTTAAAATAGAATAAGACTCAAATTATTATTGATTTAGTTATAAGGAAATTATTTTTAGATAGGTGAAATCCTTGGAAGAAGTTATTTTGTAAGTTTACGTTTTGGATTCTGATTTTGATAATTGGTTAATTATGAGTGAAACTTGTGTAAGTCGTATTAGTGGTTGTAGAAGAGTCATGTTGTCAAGGTTAGTTCCAGAGGCATAGGTTTTAATGTTTTGTTTTCATGTATATGCTATGATTGTAAAAGTGTCATGATGTGGAATAAAATCTTGCATGGATGATATGGTTCATTATGGTGTTGATTATGTATTAAGTAGTGTGTCAAGTTTTGTGAATGGGAAGATGTTGTAAAATGTAAAAGGAATATGTTGGTTATGGTTTGCTTCACATGGAAGCTACGGGGAATGTTTTGTGAAAATTTGTCCTTGTAATTCAGTTGCTATGCAAGAGGGTTAATGCCTTGCATGGTTCATGTATACTTGTTAATTGCTATGCTTTATGAGTAGGGTCTTCTAGATGCAGGTAGGGGAGTGGCTCTCAATGGGGGCCGGAGCCCAAAGTGGCATCCAGGACAACCCATGTGGGAGTTTCTTAACTCAGTGATAACCTAATAAATGAATTAATGGGTGGGGTAGTTAATCACACTAAACAAGATAAGTGGATGCCTCACTCATGGCTCAAGTGCTCATTTAGGCTTGAGATGAGATGAGAAGGCCTGGAATGGAAAGATCAACTACCTTGTCCTCATGAAAGGTATGTTGATTCCGCATGAGTTTGTATGGGGGCCGAAGTTGGGAGAGGCTACCAAGACAATGCAAGATGGGGGCTGGGGCCTAGGAAGGCTTACCAGGACAACCCATGACAAGCTATGTGATGACACTTTTCCCTGCTACAGTCTAGCTTTCCCTAGTTGTTCTCTTCCCATTCATTGTGTGGTTGCCTCTGGAAGTGACGTTGAGTATTGCCCTGCATTGTTGTAGTCATGTGTAGTCCTTGTTATTCATAGTTATTGTCTACCTGACTGTTCATGTCATGGGACCTTATTGTTATCTCCTAGCATAGTGGGTGGACCTCAGGGTTCCACATGGTCGGGTGGTTGTGTTTAATCTCCATTGGTCCCTTTGTTGTTGTTCGTGTGCGAGGAGAATATATCCTGTAGAAGATCACTGATCTTGTTTTGCTTGAGGAGACAGATATTTGTGTTTATATTTTAGCCTTGTATATCAGTTGAACCATGTATTATTATATTGATGTATATCCTCAAATGTAATCAGGAAGCGATATTGAAAACATTGTATTGATGTATTCCATTGTAAGGAAATTGTAAACATATTTGTAATCGCATATGCTAGGTCTTGATGTTATTATCTGATGTCTTATTATGATGGAAGTCTATATGTGTTGTCTCTTTGATGCACTTGGTTTCAGATTGAATCATGGATGTGAATTAGATTATGTTAGTAAGTAGTAATGCAGTCATGGATACCCTAGAGAATAAAAGTTAACTTGCATGTTAAGTGATTATATGATTTACACTTTGTTATTATTTCTTCTTTAAAAAAAAAAATTGCCCTTTTGTAATGCATAGTTAAGCTTATCTCTAGGGTTTCATGGTGGGGCATTACATGCCATTGTGAAATATGGTAGTGTCTTGGTTTCTCCCATTAGTATTTATTATTTTACACATAATTTCATATTGTTGTTATTTTGGATTTGATTATGCCCCACCTTTATTCTTACTTTCTTGAGCCATGTATGAAACTTACAAAAAAAAATTGCTTGTTCAAATGCTCCTTGTGCCTCTTTGAATTTCTTAAGATTTGAAGGCTCATGCCAAGTTTCATACTTGCTCAACTTATATGGGATATCTATATGACCAAGTCATCAAATTTTATATTGCTAATGAGAATTAACTTGTTGGCCTGATATTATATTTATGAGTGATGTAATATCATTCTATATGGGTAGTTTAAAGTCATAATGTTCTCATTGGTTGTATAAAGTCACTATACTCTATTATGTAGATTTGTTCATTTTGATGAAGTAGTGTTTCATGAAATAAAGTTGCAAGGTTAACACTATAATCTCTTGGTAAAAATTGATAATTATTGTTGTGTATGGTTGATATGGAATAACTATAATTGTATCATAAACATATTTTGTAAGAGGAATCCTTTGAATATTTGATCTCTTATTCCTAAGTTTTGACTATTTTGTAAACTCACACTTAGCTAATTTTGAGAAAAAAGAAAAAATGCAGTAGACATCAATAACTCTATGTTCATGGATAGAGGATACCTACAATATCATTGTGTACTACACTTTAGTGTATGAGTTTAGAAAATTTGGTAACTAAAAATAAAGTGGAATTTATTCGTATGTTTTTCCACAACATATCTAAATACTATAATTAGATAATAGAAAATTTATTGCAGTTCTTACCTTGCTCCTTGGTTTATGACTAAAGCTTGTAAAATGAGATTGGTGGGTAAATGATGGGTTTGTATTATTATCATTTGATTAGTTAGCTATATATTTTACAGCTAACTAATCTCTTATTCTATATCTTTTTTAAGTGACATGAATTTATGTTGTAATTGCATATTTAAATATAATGAAATAAACTAGAAAAGTAAGTATTACTTAAATTAATATAGAAAGGTGTATTATAATATGTGTCGAATCTTTTTAGCTATCTTAAGTTAATTTATTTATGTAGTTGATAACTATTTATTTACTCCATAAATTTATTGTAGTTGTTGTAAATTAAATTAAGCAACAACATTTCTCATCAATTTCATTTAATTGCAATTAATTTTAAAGACTATTAAAATAATTCTAGATGCTTGGTTAGAATTAATAGTAAATTAGGTTTTTTTTTTCTTAGAATTTATTGGTCAAGTTGCTTTAAGGTGATGATTAATTATCACTTCCTCTTAGGGAAAAAATACTCATGTGAGTTTTCCCCTTTGTGATGCCATGCATAATAATGTTGACACCTTGTTAGATTATCTTCAATTTTCTAGGGTGTTATGAATGGGGTTCCATCACACCTGCTTTTGTTATTGCTTCTCTTTGTCTCAAGTGGTGTGCCCTCATTCTGATTTCATGTGAAATAATGTAGAGTGTGCATAATTCACTAATTTGAGAAGTGTAACCTTTAGTATCTAAGTGTTGTAACAAAAAAAGGAAAAAAAAGTTAGTTGCATTGTGTTTATGCCCATTTGTATATATGTATATGGGTGGGCATGACATGATTTGATTTGATAATAATAGAGATATTGTAAATGCATCACTTGTGCAATGGGATCAATAGAATGATAAAGAAACAATAAAGTGTATTATTTTAATAGAATTTGATAAAGAAAACACCAACAGAGTCACTACTGTGTTTATGGTGATTTGGAGTTTGAGGATAAGAGAGATCTTCAGGGAGCAATCTACTACTTGTTACCTATTCAAAATACCTTAAGTGATCTACAAAAGAAATACCTAAGGAAACCTTAGGAGAAGCATGAGCTTCTATGGTGAAAGTTATTCTTTTGATAAAACTATAAACTTGCACAATAACAATGAGAACTTAGGGAAACACAAAGGAGAGTTGTGGAGCTAAGGTAAATCTTGCATATCTTCACACTTGCAACATGAAACAATGTAGGATAGTATATTTTATATCAAAGACTTGGGAAAAGATAAAAGAGATTAAAATAATCTCAAAGGCCGAAGTTGGATATTGAGAGAGAGGGAGAGTCAAAACGGGGATCCCCCATTCTGAAAAATGATGCCTTATTATTGTTTTGATTTCTTTTCTAGATTGGATTGGATAGGATAAGGATAGAAAATTTCCTCCATAGGAATGTTACAATTGTTAGGAGACATTATGAGTTAGTGACATGCAAGAGTAATGCTCATTTCGAGGTTCTATATAGCATGGTATGCTAGTGAATTACACTGCCATCTAAGGGAATGGACTAAAATTTGGCATGTGTGTTCAGACTAGTGATAAGGTCAATGCTCTAGTACCAATTATTGGAAAACTTTGCTGTGAGGGAAATAATCCAAGGTCAAGTCCAAGTGGTCCTAGAACATGCTATAGGAATAGACACTAGGGCAAGTGCAAGACATAACATAAAATTACAAGATAAGCAAATTTTAACATTACATCTATTCCTTGAGTTTTTATTATGGTTTGGATGTTGGTGAACTTTACTATGGGATTTAGTTACTTCCATCCACATATTCTTTTTGTGTTGATGGGGTGAGTGGAAACTCTATCATCAGTTGTGAAGAGGTTTTATTTCCTTTATTCCCTATTATATGGTATCATTACACGATTCTTGTCCAAGCATTTTGTTTGGTGTTGTTTTGTGTGGGTGTGCATTGACTTTGTGTTTTGATGCACTTAATTGCGTTGTTGTGTGCTTAGGTCATGATGTTGTTCAGTTTTGATAACATCAGTTGTGTGAGCATGATATTTTGACATGTTTGTTGCAATTGAAATATGAAAAATTAGTTCATTTGTGTTTTCTCTACTAATGTCCTAGTGTAAAATTTGGGGCTTTACAAGTTTGGAGAGTAGGGCCCCCTAGGCAAGGTTGAATACAACCAAATTCATTCCCATTGATAAGATTAATAGTTTGATCGATAATACTTAGAATGATCAAATTAATTTATTCCTCTAAATAGGAGCTTGTTTTGGATTTAGAGTATTTCATGTAACAAATTTTCATGGACTTGGAATATGGGTATCTAATAATTATGAAATAATTAGAAAAATACAACCTAGAATTTTTGCATAAGGAGATAAAGGTTTTGATCCTTTTATTATGGGAGGAATAAATTGTCCTCATATTATATTAGGTATATTAGTAGGTCTATGTTATCTCAATGTTCATCCTCCCCAATGTTAATACAAAGGATTATGTATGGGAAATATTAAAATTATCCTATCCAATAGTATTGTTATTGTGTTTTTTGTAGCTTTCGTTGTGGCCAAAATAATGTGGTAGGTTCTACAATCACTCTAGTTAAATTATTTATTCCTACTCATTACTAGTGGGATTAGGTATACTTCCAATAAGAATTGGTTCAACAAGTTTATGTCGGTCTATCTAAAAATCTATCTATTAGAAGCTAGATCACTAATTCCTAAAAAACTTATTTTTATGATTACATTGGGAATAATCCAGCTAAAGGGGGGTTATTCAAGGTGGGTACAATGGAGAGGAATAAATAAATTCCAAATATCTCGTGAAAATATAAAGAAGGTTTTACTATATGGGAATCATTGAAAACATCTAGATCCCAATAGACCCAATGCCAAATAGGTGCTAAAAAGCACAAGCTAGAAAACACAATGTGTGCCTCAACCACACCTTCATAACTCCAAATACCTAGATTAGATATATTTTATGTAATTATACTCCATCCAACCCATGAATCATTTATTCATAAATGATTCATAAAAGATATAACAAACATACCTTGTCTCCACATTAGATCAAGTATAGGATTAGATGGGTCAAAAATTGCTAATTCGTAAAGAGCCATTGAACCAACCTAACCAAAATCTAGAGTTGTATGCATTATATGTACAATCATGAGAAACTAACTGATACTCAGTGATCTTGAGGAACTAACTATCCTTTTATTCTCTCACTATTCTACTTGAGCAAGTGATGTTATGTTAATGGGCACCTAGTAACCCTATCTATATATTTGCAAGTGCTCCTAAGCACATAATAGAAATGTTCCCATATAGATGGGGCCTTAGAAGGTTAAGGAAGTTGGTGATTGGGTCCTAATATAAGGCCACCTAATTTTTTTCTAGTAACTCTATTGATAGACATATTGATATTGTTATGACAGGAAAATTATTAAGAATGTCTTGAAGTTGGATCGAACAATTATTTCATTGATCTATGATTGTAGATTATATTTTGTTATTGAAACACTAATATGATTATCATAGTACATAATTGTTGAAATGTTTTATCTTGTGTCAATTTATCTATATTAGGATTTGAGATCTTTTTTATCTAATTTATTGATACTCACCTACTCTTTTGTGCAATTTAATAATGATAGACACAAGAACTATGTTGTTATGAAAAATAGGTACATTTGAAGTAATTGACATCTTGGTCAATGAACAAGTTGTAACGCTAAGGTAAACTAGGTTTGAGGAGGTAAAAGTAACTTTCATTATGAAGTTAAATTAAGTATTTGCATAAGTGTGTATGTGTGTGGGTGAAAATAATTATATTATCTTTATTTACAAATAAAATATTAATTCAAAAATAGACTAAATTAGTCATTTTAGTTGTAAATAAATTTATTAATTTATAAGTGAGTAATAAATGCATTTCAATTTTTTTAGCTAAAGAATATCATTTTGGGAAAATATTCTTTTATGAATTTTCATTAATTGATTTTAATATTAGTTCTAAAATTTACCAATAAAAAAGTGGTGGTTACTAGTTTTAAAGAAGGGAATTTATTTCTTTTCAGTTTTCTAATTTAGAAAAAAAATGTGGCTGAGTGGTGAAAGAAATTTTGGATGTTTTGGATAGGGTTGTAGACACTAAAATAATCCCTCTAATTATCCACCATCATTTATCATCCTATTATCATTAATTAAATAATTCCTTAATATTTAATTAATATGAATTAATTATTCATTCATATATTATTATTTTATTATCATTAATTATTCACATTATTATTAATTATCCATTAATTGTCAATTATCATTATTAATTATTTAATTAAATAATAATTATTATTTAATTAATATGAGCTAATTATCCACTCATATATTCCGTACACCTCATCATATCTCTATTTCGATTTGTTTCCATTTCCAACTCATGTGCATGGAATTATAAAAAATAATCAGATAATTCAATTATTTATTCCCACATCTCATCTTATGTTCATATTGATTTGTTTCTATTTTTTTTAAAATGGAAACTCTTATCCTTATCCACCTTCAAATTTTATCATTATCCATCCATTGAAAAATCTATAAGGTCTTCCTTTCACTCATTTGAATGATCGTGAATTTTAATGCAAAAAGAACTCTAATGCTTTTATCATTCAAAATTATTAAGGTTATGTTGTTAAGTTGAGCATACAAATCATGAGCACATCGCTTCAATATGCTCAATTGAAGGTTTGTGGTAAAGTTTGAAACTAGGTTTTGAATATAAATAAAACATTTATATATCCTAATTTAATCTATAGAGCTAGAACTATTTCTATAGATTTGATTCGATTACAAGAGATTATTTCATAAATTTTTAGCTTGATGCATGATGTCGTTCCTTTTAAAACTGTTCATTCATGATAGCAAATATTCTATAAATATTTTTGAATTTTATAGTACTCAACGTTATCTTTCTAAAACATTTTGAATTTTGAATTTTCATTAAGAAATGAGAATGTTTTGATTAAGAGTAATCACTTTTAATTGGGGCTCAAAACCAATGGGTTTTTGAAAGGGCCCAAACCCTTGAACAACCAGCTAAATAGGCCTAAAAATAGCACAAATAAAGAAGTACGCCCTAGGCCAAGAGGAACAACAAAACTTACACCAAAGAACAACAACCAACTACGAACCAGCAACACCCCCTAACAACAAGGTGAGAAGAACCTGACTAGGACAAAGCCCAAGAATAGAGAAAAACACTCCTCTCAAGGTGGCTTAAAGCCAAACTTCATCAAGGAGCTCTCAACAATAGCCTTGTCCTCTGGAATGGTTCGTTGTCTTTTGGAAGAGGCCTCAATTCCCACTGACTTCCCTTTTCCAAGCTCCTAAGCACTAGGAACCCTGTTAGAAGGAGTAGAACCTGAAGGTGATTTTGTGATATTTTCCTTGTTTGAAGATGAGCTATGAAGAGCCACCATAATCTTACAGCTCTTTTTGACTATTGAGGTCTTGTCTAAGAGAGGGCTACCATGCCTCTCGTGCATTTTTGAAGAATTGGTAGCCTCCTTAGTTAGAAGGGGAGGTTCTTGCTGAATATTATTCTTGGACTTCCATCCTTTACCAGATCTACAAATAACCAAAGCATGACTAGTTCTATAGCAGCTGAGGTACATCCCTTGAGATTCCTCAAAACAAATTTGTTTCTTCCAAATACCAAGCTTAGAAGAAAGAGTAACAGAAGAAGGGTAGTTTTGTCAACAAAAATGTTAACACAAAATCTTGCAAAATAAAATAGTTTCCTAGAATTAGTCACCTCATCAACATCAATGAAGTTACCCAAGGAACTAGCAATAGTAGTCCAAACTTCCTCATCCCAATATTCTAAAGGTAAATAGGAGAGTCTGACCCAAACTAGAACAATATCAATGTGAACTTTCTTGAGGTCCAAGCCAATCTCCCCATTCTTGAGGAAAAGAAAGTATCTGCCAAAGAACCAAGGACCCCCCTTCCGGATCTGCAAACTATCTTCTAGAAGTGAGAAAGAAAAGAGGAAGAATCCCTTCCTCATCACCATAATCTCCACAGAGCCTTTCATTCTCCATTTTCTTCTAACCCAGTTTCTGATGTTGTCTACATTGGGTCTATTACCCATAATTTCCCCACTAGGGCATTATTCCATAATGATGAGGATCTGCCCATCACTAAATTAGAGATGAAGATCTTCCAATCTTGACCCTGAATACCAATGTTTTTAGGCAAAGAAGGGTTTAGGGGATGTCCACCAAGGTCCCCTAGCTTAGATAGCTCTATATGTTGAATAGTAGTGAGAAAGGCAAGGAACCCAACTCCTTGGGTTGGTGTCAGCCCTAGCCCCACAGCTGCTTCCAAAGAACCTATAGACAAATGGCCTCCTGAAAAGCCATCAAACTAGGACTCCAGAGTTAGATCAAAAATTTCAACCACTTGGGCAAGAAAAGGCACCCTCAAGCACCCTAGCTCAGAAGATTTTTGGCCTAGAACCCCATTTATAGGCTTCCCCAAAAAAAAGGGCCAAGACCAACAACAAGGGAAGACTTCCTATCAACATCAGATCCATGAGGGGAGGAGAGAAAGCCTCTCCTCAGTGCCTTTCTGGGATCGTCCTTCCCAACAACATTTTGGCCATAGGACGCCGACTGAGCATGAGCTACAGAGCTCTAGGCATCCAACTAGAGTTCCAATAAGTGTACGTCATCCTCCTCAGATGGGAGGTCCCAAACAGTTTTTACAACTCCATCATCTTCTCCATTGGATCCTTCTATGTTGCTCCCACCCTGGTTTGATACTCATCCACGCTCACCCTGGTTAGGGTTCTGCCTGCGCCCATTTCTTCCTGCGCTCCTCATTTTTTGAAGAAATGAGAATGTTACAACTATTTTAGTGATAGTATATAAAGTTGTTTTTCTATATTAAGAATGATAATTGTGTATAAATAAAAATTTATATATCTCCTATATATAATTATATCTAAATATATAATTATATATCAATAAAAATGTAGAAGAAAATAAGTATAATTATGAAATTATGATTTTAACAACTATCGAGTTAATTCAATAGATAAACATGGACAAAAGTGGCATTTTCTTCTTTAACTCCCCTATTAGTCTTCAACAATGTATTGCATCCACCCTTAATTGCAAGATCAAACAACTTCCAAAGACTTATCTAGGAATACCCATGTCACATGGAAAACTTCCAAAATCTTCATGGAACACCCTTATTGAAAAAATGTAAATAAACTCATAGCTTGGAAAGGTGTTCTACTAAGCCATGATGACAAGCTCCAATTACTCAAAGCATCTCTACAGAGCATGCCCATGTATCTTTTATCCCTATTCAAAATACCCAAGACCATCGCTGAAAAAATAGAGCAGATCCAAAGGAGATTCCTTTGGAGTGGCACTGAACAAAAATAAAGAATGTCCCTAGTGGCTTGGGATATTATGTGTACCCCCAAAAATAAGGGAGACTTGGGAGTCATGAAAATTAATACCATGAACAAATCCTTGCTAGCCAAGGTGGGTTGGAGACTCGTCAATTATAACAATGAGTGGTCTTGCATCATGAAGGCTAAGTATCTAAATGGAAGAGAAGGCATCTCTTTTATCCAAAACCAGCAAATGCCCATAGGATCCATCATATGGAATAGCATTTGTCATCAAGGAAAAACATTCAAACACCTGCAAATAGTATTATGCATGCCCTAACTACTCAATGGAGTACTAATAGCCTAAGAACAAGCAAATGCAAACAAAAGACATGAAAACCTAGACTACAAGTGCAAAATTGGTGTTTGCAGGTTCAGGACATTTTTAGGTGTCTACATTTTGCCCCTCTTTGATACAATGTTGATTCTAGCGTTGTGTCAAAGAAAAATTCAAGAAATATGCTCTGGACATGCCTCGGATGAGGCGGGATAGCCTTATGCCCCCTTGGGAAATTTTTTAAATTTTTTGAAAAGGTGCACAGGATGTTAAAAAGTGATCTAGGAGTGAAAAATCGGTTCGAAAAGGTGTCCGACGCATTCAAATGGGATTCAAGTTCAAATTTACACAAAGGGTCCCACCTAGGTTAAAAAGTTCTATAAATAGCCCTTAGAGGGGCCCATAGAGCTCATTTGTGCACTTGGTTTTTAGAAATTTTAGAGAGGTGAGAGCAGTTAGCTGTGATTTTTCTGCAGAGCACTTGCCAGAATGTCACCCATTCCAGCTCACCTGCATTACGAATCGAGTGTTAGGATGTATGGTCAGCTTCCCAGGATAGGCGCGACGGTATGTATCTAATCCCTGCTTTTCAATTTTGTCATTTTTTGCTAGATTTTAGGGCCCAAAAATAGAGCACAAATGCAGTGCAATTTTCTGCACCACATGTGCGTTCGTGAGAGAGGCATGTGCAGGGTATTGTGACACATGCATTTTCATGTGACACATCTACTTTTTTGCAATGTATGTGTAGGTCAGTGTGATGCATGCACATTAGGCGTAACACATCCATAGGATGCGACTCCTGTGTAAAATTGTGACCCATGCATGAGGCAATGTGACGCATTTGTTTTAGTCGCGACACATCATTCTAACAATGTGACACATGTGCCTGTTTGGTAGTTTACTGATGAAATTTTGACCTAATTTGCCCCTATTTTTTTGTGAATGATTTGCCTAGGTTTCTAGATTTGACAAAGTGTGTTGCATTTGTGATATATAGTATCATAGGGGATCTCTCTTGGGCAGAGTAATGCCTATTTCTTTCTTTCCTTCAAGGGTAGGAATAGGAATAATATTAACTAGGAAATGATGCTTAATGTTCTTAGGCTTGGCATTGAGAAATGATGGCATGTCCTATTCCTATTAATAGGAGGGGGTTGGGGGTCCAATTCATATCGCTAACAACATTTGAAGCAAGGAGACATAAAACTATGGGTGGCACCTAGATCTACAAAATGGTTACAGGGTTTGATTGTATCTTTCTAGAGACTTCCACCATGGTAGCTTGATTTTTGGCTTGTCATCCTTCCACCACAACATGAATTTAATGGTTCAGTCCCCTACTCACCTCTACTTCAAACTTGTTGGACGTTATTATTGAGTATAGTGTAATTTGGTTCAAACATTGTTAGGCATAATGTGGTCCTCTACACTTGAAACATACCATTGGGGCTGGCACTTCCCTACCACTCATTGTTGGTCCTCAACCTTGTCTAGTCTAGTTATCTGGTTACATCCATGGTTGGTTGGCCTATTGTTTAACATATTGTCCTTAATTCCCATGTGGTGGGCCTTGTCAATCCTAAAATATTGAGAATTAAAAGCTTCTATATTTAGGTATCTCCTAGATCATTATTGCTAAGCTTTGTCCCTTCAACAAGTATAAGTGTCACACTTTTCCCTTGCAATTGTTGAGAATAACTACTATCGTCTTTCCCATGCCTGATCTTCCTCAATAGCTTCTCCTTCTACCAAATGGAGTTTCCTAGTTGCCTTGTACGGGGTTGGAGATTCCAAATTTTAGACTTAGATCTTGATTAATGGTGATAATTCATTGAGATATCAACTTACCTTTGTGGGTTTGTCATTGATGTAACCCATGTATTTGAGTAGACCCAGTAACTTTGATATCATTTTAGGATTCCTCAGATTGTGAATGCCTTTATTTCTTTAAGTGGCATGTCTTAGAATCTTTGGTTTCATTTGTGATTTTCATATTCGTCCTTAGTTTTACTATTTGTGCTGGGGAATGATCCAACTGACTGTTTCTCTTCTGCTTTCCACATGCTCTCTTAGTCATTGTTATCCAGGTTGGTTGCCTTTTCCTCTAGGTAAGATCTCTGATAATCCATCTAGCCTCAGTTTTAATGCCTTGCGTGCTTACATTTCTCAACTAAAATTATTTCTTCGTCGATTAGACTATTCAATCTGATATGTCACTCGATCTATGCTTGATATTTCTTTGTTGATTACCACTTAGTTACCCCAATCAGAATTAGGCAACCTCCATCAACTACAGTAGCCTATACGCATGGCCTGTGTATCCAACCAAACAGATCATGACATCTTTGGAGATAAATTACACATTGATCTAATAAGCATGTCATTATCTGATTCATCAATATTTATTGCTTTATCCATAATCTGTTCTAATTCATTTGACAACTAAGATTATCCTTCTGTACATCGATCTAATATGGCTATATTAATTTAGTACACACTTTAACAATGTCCATGACCATACACATAGTCATATAAACACAGATCTTTCTTGGATCATTTATTTTGTTTCTAAGACAACTTATCACATGTATGATTTGCAAGCACTTTCACCTATTCTAGACATCACAAACCTTCCTTAGAAATCTAATGTCTTTACTATCAAATGACACTTTGCATCCAAATGCTAGTTTCTTGGACATGAGCATTCTAGTGGTTTTCAAAATTCATCCTAGCCATATTCTACATCTCTACCACTAAAATCTTTCCCTAATTCCACCATTTTCATGGCCTAATCCTCTCCATCACTCCTTCACTAACCATCTTCACTATGCTTCTCTCATTGCTCCAATCCCTTCCCATATTGTCTCTTAAATTCCTAATTGTAGAGATATTCATTCTTCCTCCTTTCATTTTGCATATCAGACAAGTTCACACCTTTTATTTACCTTCTCTTAACATTCTTGTGGCTCATTCATCTCCCTTATATCTTCCATTGCACCTACACATGATATGA
Organism: Cunninghamia lanceolata; assembly: GCA_027924645.1. NCBI lineage: Eukaryota > Viridiplantae > Streptophyta > Pinopsida > Cupressales > Cupressaceae > Cunninghamia > Cunninghamia lanceolata. Next base: position 6,358,102 of record BSBN01000599.1, read on the forward strand.
AAATTCAAGTCTTGTGTGTGCAATACCAATGAGATCTTGATGTTACTAGCTCATGGGAGTGTAGTAAAAGATGACTAATATGTGAATTTATCATCAAGTTGGTATGGAGGGGATGTGGAAAAGATTAGTGCAAGACAAGGATGGTATGGGACTCCTTTGACATGCATCAGTTCAAATTTGTAGACCCACAAAGTACCTAGGAATAAAATAATAATGAGTTTAGTGGTTACATAGGTGATGAACTCACCATTCGCTTTGGTGAACTCATCATTTTCCTTAGTGATTTAGTCACAAAGTAGCTCAAATGAATTACTAGTAAAGTTGTGAATATGTCTTTGTGTAGGCAGTAGGTTAGCATATGGAACACCAACCAAACTTTTCATCTTCCACTTTGATGGTTGTTTTTTCATTTTCTCACATTTGGGAAGCTAAGGGGAGGTCTTAACAACCTTCTCCATGTCTTTGAATAGTAGAAAATCTTGTTGATGGTGTGTAGAGCCACTGTTGAGTAAAAGGAAGTGTATGTTGAAAGTTTTGTTTGTAATAGGGGTGTGAGTTTGAGTAGTACAAAGCTCTTGAGTGGTTTTGGAGCTTGTTAAGGTTGAGTTGGCTGTTATATATTCACTGTACTGCATTTTTGCATAGTGGAATGTGGAGTAGTTGCTCCCTAGATAAGAGTTTCTCATTGGATGTGAGTTTTCTCTAGATTTTATTGTGTGTTATGAACATGTTTGTTATACTTATTCTACATTTGTTGATGTTACATCTCTATTATTCTATGTTGTTCAGGCCTTTTGAGTGAGGAAATCTATTGTATATGGTAGCTTGAGTTATCAAGGTGTTTGGAGAGGTCTTAGCATCCAAAATCCATTCATTGATAATTATGTGTATGTCATAGCCACCCTAGTTTATAGATTAGGTGGTATTAGATTAGTCAATCCTTTGGGTTATTTGTTTAATTGCTTGATTGCAAGTGTATGTCATCCACAAGGTCAAGTGGAAAAGGGAGTTTATTACTATTTAAGCCTAAAATAGAGTGAAGAGAGTAGATAAGAATGATGAGGGCAATGAGAATGGTGTAAAGACACCTAAACCCTATTTATTAATTATGATATTTTATTGAGAATAATTAAATAATTGCATTGTTTTGAAATAATTATTTTGATGTTTTAATATTGTTTTCAAAAGAAAATCATACATTGTCATTTTATGCTTTTATATTTACATATTTTATAAAGAATTCTTTTATTCTATGCCACTTGCAAGAAATGGCAGTTATGTAATTCAAGAGAGAATATTAGTAATTAAATTATGTTTTAGAATTATTCTAATCTATTTTTAGTTTATAAGAAAATGGGTGTCCAGATTAGCATATCAAGAGTCATGTTGTTCGGTTTTACAAAGATCAAGAAGATGTAAGTTTGGAGGAGGATGATTATGCAGGTCTGAAGGTATTGTCGATGGAGGCTTCCAAGAAGCAATGATCTCTGTACAAATTTTATCGCAGTTCGATGATCTGTGGAGGAGAAAAATCCATATTTTGATGCTAGAATGTTTCAAGAAAAAGGGGAATCTAGTGTCAAAACCCTCTGTGGCTTCTTTATCAGATAATTCTTAGTCTTACAAATATTTGTTTGGTAGAATGCATCTCCTTGCATGTTAAACTTTATTGGTTTTCCTTGATATAGTCGATTCGGCATGAACATTTCTTCATGTTCTCATTATTTCTGAGTACGATATATGATTTGTTTTCTATTATCGCAGACAAGGTGATAATTGCATGTGGATGTAATGATATTGCATGTTATTTTTTAAATAAAGGAATTATGGTTGGCATATGATCAGTAATTACTTCATATTTTGCATTATAGAGGTGTCTTGTCTGATAGAACCCTGGCCTGGTTTTAAATTCCCATCTACAATTGTATGGCCTGATACTTGGTGCAGTAGAGTGGATGCTAGATTATGGCTAAATGTCGATCACGTGCCCTTGTCTATGCTTCCACTATAATATTTAACAGTTATCACCTGCTAATTTGTCTTATTAGATGTTTGTAACCTATTCCAACACTTCCATTTTGGTCTAACAAAAAAGGCATTGGCAAGGGTTTTGGAATCTGGCTTTGCTACTCCTAATTGCATTTGCTTAGAAGTTACTTAATCCTTTTCAACAAATCCATTTTTTATACATATCCTGTGATCACTGCATTCCATGAGATGAGGTCTCTTTGAAGACATTATGTCAAATAGTCGCATACCTGACATCAAAGCATTTTCGAACAGTTTATGTACTTTGTTATTGATAGCATTTGTCAAATAATTCACATGCTTAGTCCACTTTTATCAATCACCAGCTCTCTTTGCTTATTGACAATTAGATGTTTCACGAAACCTCTTTGTCACTTGTTTTTTGTATTTAGGATATATATAGAAAATATGAATATTCTAGACACTAAAATTATTTCATTTACTTGATAATGTATCGTGTTTAAAGATCCTTCGATTATACTTATTTTGGAATATCAACTAAATAGTTAAGTTTATATTTAGCATGAATAGGAAGTAGAGTTATATCATATAGATTATTTATTTTGCTAAGGATCTATATATGTCTAGGAAGTCTCTTAGTATATAAAACTAAAGAATGCATTTATGGTAAGGTTCTACTAAATTATTATTAGAACGTTCAAGGTAGTTGATTAAGGAAGATGCATACTTTGATAATATTTCCTCCTATGCATTTATGCATTATCTTTGACTTAATCCAATATTGGAATTTGTCTGTAAGGAGAAGTGAGGTTGTGAGATTCATATGATTTTGAAATGAAGTAGTTAGATCTATTTTTATGTCTCTTTCTAACATGGGGTATAATCATGAATTTGAATCTATGATTAGGATTATAAAATTGGATCAAGGATTAGCTGATTATAGACTATTGTATTGTCTAATTGAGACTTTTCGTATGAATTGATGTGTTTAAGGTAATCATCATCAATGACCTCATCTTAGGACTTAGATTTTAGATTGAAGACTATCTATTTGTCTGTTGATGACTTGTCTTCCAAATGAGTGTATTCGTATTGAATGTTCTTTAATGATGAAATTAAGTATGATTAAATGCTTCCTTGAAAAGAAATATGTCTTATTGAAAATGTATGTTGCACTTTTAGTCGGTATTTATTCTAGGTTTGATAGATGATCAAGTTAATGTTGCTTATGTTTAGCCAAGATTCTTTATGAAAGATACTATCTTATACTTCAATGTTGTAAGAAAATAGAATTATAAGGTGTTAGTCAATTTTGTATGTGCTCATGGAACTTTTGAATATTATTAAGGAGAATGTTTAGTTTATTTTTGTTATTATTTATTAATAGATTGTTTGATGTTATTCTGCTACTAGTTTGAATTACTCAGGATTGTATAGATATTTGTAAAGAATGAAATACCTTTCTAATTTTTCTTTTACTAGTGTCTAAAAAACTTACTCTATGTTTGATTACCAAATTAGCATTGATCTCATCTTAAGAATGATGAAATAGGTAATTGCTTTCATAATCTAATGTTAACTTTTTACTTGCATGATTAGTTAAGCATAATAGTGATTTGTATACTAGTTTGAAAAGAATCAATTATGTCTTGTGATGTAGGAGCATCCAAGGTGTATGGGCAATATTGCATCACCAAAAAAATATTTTAGTTTCTGTTGTATGTTTTCAATAATGTTTTTGGGCTTTGAGAAATTAATATTTTAATTTGCAACAAATGTATTTTCCTGGGGCATATTGGTATATGTAATTTTTGAGGAATTACGCTCTCATAAATGTTTCAAAGGCATAAATGGTGGGATCTTCCATTTGGGCATCCCATTTCTAGGTGGGACCATTTGGTATGCATGTTCAATTGCATTCTTTGCATGCATTTGTATGTTGGCCACAAGCTTTGCATGTTGTTGCATGTCTGGGTCGTAATTATGAGACCCAGTCTTGGTAAAATGGGTATAACTTTCTAATTTCTAATCAAAATAGAAAAATTCAAAATGTTCTAGAAAGCGGGGAAGGAGACGTACAAACCCAGAAATGATTTTAGAAAATTTGAAAAAATGAGAGAGTGGTGATAGGAAGAAAGTGACAGGTTTTCTTGGTGGTTTAATGGAGGTTATTTTGAGAAACCAATAGTGGTTTCTTCTCACGCAATTTCTATATATTGATGCTTGCTTATTTGGTGAGGGGGGGCTTTTTGGAGAAGTGTGGTTGCATACCCAAATGCTACCAAATTGAGTCTAGGATGTTGTAAAAGAATTTTGTTGCAGATTTTTCATGTATGAATCAAGGAAGCTCATAAGCTTTAGGAGATTGTAATGCATTTTAAGATTTAATAAAATCCCTATTGCAGATTTCTCTTCATTTTCTATTGTTCTATTTTATTTTTCAGCCTTCTTGCATAGGCTTGTGTGAGTTTTTGTGTTATAGATTTGAAAGGGAGAGTATCCCTTTTCATCAGTGATATCAAAGCAGGTTGTTCCTGAGTCTACAAGTAGATCGCCAAACATGAGGCAGCTTGTAGCAAGACCTATGAGTTGTGGATGAAGATCAACATGCCTCCTAGACTTGCCCAACATGGTAGAGGAAGAGGTAGAGGTGGTGGAGGAAGAGATCCACATAGAGAGGAGATTAGAGCTCTCCAAAGACAATTGGATGCTTTGCGGGTAGATATGCATAGAAGAGATTTTCATAGGGAAGAATATGTTAGTGAAGAAGAAATTGAAGAGGAATTTGAAGAACAAGAAGAGAAAGACATGGATCCTGGAGAAAGTAGATTTCTGAAAGCCATTTCGCAGATTGGAAAGAAGCCAAAGGTGGAGTTTTCAAATTTCAATGGAAGCCTAAATCCAGAAGAATTGATAGAGTGGATTAATGACATGGAAGAATTTTTTGAGTTTGAAGAGATTTAAGACCCTCACAGAGTGAGATTTGCAAGGACAAAGTTAAAAGGACATGCAAGTATTTGGTGGAGAGAAATTCAGCTAGAAAGAGGAAGAAGGGGAAAAGATAAAATTATTAGATGGGATAGAATTGTAGATAAAATGAAAAGACAATTTATTCCAGTGGATTATGAGTTGGAGCTACTAAAGAAAATGCAAAGTCTGAAACAAGGAACCAGAACTGTGAAAGAGTACAAGGAAGAATTCCACAAGATCTTGATCAGAATGGGACATTCTGAAGCAAACAAGGAGAAAGTAGCCCATTACCTAAATGGGTTAAGGCCAAGCATACAAGATGAATTGGCATTGGTGAGGATGAACACCATTGAGGATGCTTACCAATTTTCATTGAAAGTTAAAGAAAGACTGAATAAAAAGTTTGAAAGCAAACAGAGAGGACAAGATCGTGGTGAAAGAATTAGAGAAAGGCCTTATGGGGAGCAAGACAATAATTAGAAAAATAAAAAAATTGAAGATCAGGGCAGCAACAATAGCAAAAATCAGAAATCAGAAAAAATTTTACCCTCTGAGAGATCAAAACGCAAGATGTTGAGAAAGATCGGGTAGAGGATCTGGAAGAGGTGGCTTTCTGTGAACCTATTATCGATGTGGAGAAGAGCGGCATAGAGGATATGAATGTCCTCAAATTCAAGAAAGGAACAATAGGAGACCTGAGCATCATGCTAGAGAAGCAAATGTGAATGAGGAAGATATAGAGTCATCACACTTTGAAGAAGCCGAAGAAGGAGAAGTACTTGTTACAAGAAGAGCCTTGATGAACGAAGGAAAAGAACCAGATCAAAGGAGAACATTGTTCTAAACAAGATGTAAGTGTGAAGGTAAAGCATGTAACTTGATTGTTGATGGTGGTAATACTGACAATCTTGTTTCTAAAGAGATGGTGAGTAAATTATAGCTAGAGAGGAGAAAACACCTGCACCCGTATAGGATACCCTGGCTACAAGATGACAAGAAAGTTTTGGTCAATGAACAAATCTTGGTAAAATTTAATATAGGAAATTATTATGATGATATTTTGTGTGATATATGCCTATGGATGTTTGTCATATGTTATTGGGAAGACCATGGCAATTTGACAGGAATGTCACACGTGATGGGTATGCTAACACATACTCACTAATGAAGGATGGAGTTAAGGAGTTAGTGAAAGAGAGTGAGGATGATGATTCTGATTTGCTAATGCAAGTTGTGGCAGTGTTGATTACATTCAAGAGGGATAGAATGGAAGTTTCAGTGGAAAGAGAAAAAGAGGTAAAATCTGATTTGTGTGAGAATTTTGTTGAATCTGATTTATTTGGGGATAATAAGATCAGCAAAGAGAAGGATATTGTAGAAATAAATACACTGGAAAATGAAGGTGCAAGTGAAGAAGAAAAAGAGCAGGTGAAGGTTGAGTTGATTGATGATCTCTTGATTGATAAAAAGATTGTGGAAGATGAAGATCTTAAAACTAATAGCTTGTTGTTGCAGGATGGGAAATCTGAATCCCTTGGTTATTTTACTGACGTTGATGTGAATGCAGAGGAGAAAGAGTTTGTAGCTAAACCTTGTCTTTCAGGAGACATAGTGAAAGAGGAATACAATGTTGCAAAGGAGGAATATGATGGACAAAATGTTGCAGCAGTTTCAAGGAAGGAGACCAGGTATAAATTTGGTTATTTTATTGAAGAAGATGACATTGAAGATTATGATCTTCCATAGTTTACTAGTGCATATTGGTGGGAGTTAGATTATGTGGAAAGAGGGAGGAAGAGAGGAAAGATGAAAGAAGGAAGAGACATTAAACTCCAGAGAAAATTAGTGAAACATATTCAGGCAGATAAGAGAGAGAAGTGGATTCAGAACAAGTACAGGATTTACAAATGTTTATGAGTTTCACTCATTAAAACATTTCAATCTACCCTAAGTGTCTGATGCAGGAGCATCCAAGGTGTATGGGCTATCTTGTATCACCAAAAAATATTTTAATTTATGTTGTATGTTTTCAATAATGTTTGTGGGCTTTGAGAAATTATTATTTTAATTTGCAACAAATGTATTTTCCTAAGGCATATTGGTATATGTAATTTTTGAGGAATTATGCTCTCATAAATGTTTCAAGGGCATAAATGGTGGAATATTCCATTTGGGCATCCCATTTTTAGGTGGGACCACTTGGTATGCATGTTATTGCATGTTCAATTGCATTCTTTGCATGCATTTGCATGTTGGCCACAAGCTTTACATGTTGTTGCATGTCTGGGTTGTAATTATGACACCCAGTCTTGATAAAATGGGAATAACTTTCTCATTTCTAATTGAAATAGAAAAATTCAAAATATTCTAGAAAATAGGGAAGGAGGTGCACAAAACCTAGAAATGATTTTAGAAAATTCAAAAAAATGAGGGAGCGGTGATAGGAAGAAAATGACAGGTTTTCTTGGTGGTTTAGTGGAGGTTGTTTTGAGAAACCAATAGTGGTTTCTTCTCACGCAATTTCTATATATTGATGCTTGCTCATTTGGTGAGGGAGGCTTTTCAGAAAAGTGTGGTTGCATACCTAGATGCTGCCAGATTGAGTCCAGGATGTTGTAAAAGAATTTTGTTGTAGATTTTTCATGTATGAATCAAGGAAGCTCATAAGCTTAAGGAGATTGTAATGCATTTTCAGATTTAATAAAATCTCTATTGCAGATTTCTCTTCCTTCTCTATTGTTCTATTTTCTTTTTCAGCCTTCTTGTGTAGGCTTGTGTGAGTTTTTGTGTTGCAGATTTAAAAGGGTGAGTATCCCTTTTCATCATCTTGTGAAATTTTATGAGAATGAGAAAGGTAAACCTTAATCTTCTTCTGTCCTCAAGTATGGATTGAAATGCGAATGTGTATCTAAGATTGAGAAGATGTCAATATCATCTTAGAGGTTTAGATTTGTATGATATCGTCTTGTGATTGTAAGTTCCAGTATTTGAACTACAAAGTCTCTACGCTATGCGTACGTAGGCAAGGCCATCATGAGCCCCGAGACATTAGGTCCGACCCTTAGGGCCGGTAGACTTGTCTTATTGTGTAATGATATCTAATAAGATTATTTATTGACTTTGTGAACTAATGTTTTCATTTTGATGTGCAGTTTCAAATCTATTAACCATGCAGGGTATTGGAACTAAGAACAAATTTTTCCACTTTGCGAAAGGATGATCATATGCCATTTATTGTAAATGTGTATATTTGTTTAAGAAATGTTTATATCCTAAATTTTCAATTTTGATGAATGATACTAAACTTATGTTTAATTGAAAATTGTATTTTATTAAGTTAGAATGTAAGTGAATATTCTCCTATCATTGTATTATATTTTCATTATTTCTTACAATATATTAATAATTTATTGTTATTTACTGATATTTTCTTGCATAGGCATTACAAATGGAGAGAGATGAAGACAAGGAAACAAGATTTTGAAGGTCCGAAGTAGATGTGGGTAGGATATACATGGTTAAGGGGAAGCTTGATAGGTTGAAAAACATGATGCTTTTTGATAGAAAGAATGGATAGTATAAAGGTGCACCAGGAAGAATGTTAAGAAAAGAGAGTGGGTGTTGAGTAAAAAGGCACACCAAAGTCTGATAAACTCTTCAAAGTTGAGGCCAAAATAGACATGCAACTATAGGATGGAGAAGTAAGTGTAAATAAATTGGACCAAAGGGTGTCCCAAATAGAAGTGCATTTTAGTTTGTGTTGTATATCTCCATAACACCAAATCTCTTTCGTGAGACTAAATGTTGCTGACAGGTCCCCTAAGATCTCACTAAAAGGATGCAAAGCTTCATAGGTAGATAGAGCCTATAGGATCCCATTAAAAGGACACCTAAGCTCATAGCCATAGAATGCACAACAACAAAAACTAAGAGGAAAATAATTTACAAACAACACATATTTTCTCCTTAATCTCAAACCAATATAATATATTCAATCACAACAATCCTAAATTAGAAATGTATACATAGGTAGACTCTCATCATTATAGATCCAACCAAATAAAATGCTAATTATATTACCTTCATCTAATTTATACGATTCTCATTGGGCACCAATATTGCACTTGCTACATGAATACAACTTGCACCTAGTTCAAAATCACCTACCTAACCCTTTGCATTAAATGCTTGGGTTTAAAATCTACTATCAAAATTTCTAATAACTAGCTTGATGACCCATAGTCTTGTTCTTGCCCATATTTTTCACCCCCTTGCCCTCTTCTTGTTGACCTCTATTTGTATTTATTCTTTGAGTGCCTTTTTCCTTGCTTAGATGCCACTGCATTCTCCCTAGGTAGGAAAATTTGATTGTGAGCCCCTACTATCCATGGGTTTTAATTGACCTTTTGTCATATTGTTGTGCTAGGTGAATTCTCATGCATTTAGCTAGGTTACATCTTTCATTCCACACCCTTTCCACTTCAACAAATACTTCTTGTATTCCCTCTTGTGTGTCTTCTTAGTTATGCTATCTAACATTTGCTCAACTTCTTTACATTTTCTTTTAAGCATGTCATTCCTCTAGTATATACCTTCTACTCTAAATCCCATGTTATCATTTTCTCTATCATCTTTCCCTTCAACATAAGGACATAGGTTGGCAACATTCAAAATTGGTGATATATCTATTCCCTTAGGTAACTCTAACTTGTAGGCATTTTTTGAGAACTTTCACAAGATTCTACAGGGTTCTATCTTATCTACTTCAACTTATTGTTCATTACCTTAGGAAATCTATCCTTGTGCAAATGCACCAACACTAGGTCTTCGACTTGAAACTCAACTTCTCATTTCCCTTTGTCTACACATTCCTTGTATTGCATGTTGCTCCTTTCTAATTGTCCTCATATTTTTTCATGTATGTTGCACATGTATTATGTAGAATCCTTCCCCCCATGCTCTTTCTTTATTATTTTGTCATGTTGTGCAATTCTATGAATCCCTATAGACTTTGGTCATATATAAAATGAGATGAGCTCTTCTTGGTGCTCTAATTCTTGCTTGTACCAAGATTGAATCCCTAAGTCCCAAATTCTCTCCTACCAAATAGTTTAACAAGTTTCACATACTTTTATTGATAATCTTTGTTTGTTTATCTATCTAAGGATGGTATGTTGAGCTAAAAGATAAATTGGTACTTAATTTATTCTACAACATTATCCAAAAATGCCCCACAAACTTAGTGTCTTGATCCAAAACAATGGTGAGTGGTAAGCAACAAAGTCTCACCACCTCTTTGAAGAACAAATTAGTTGCTTGAGTGGCATCATTGGTTTTCCTATAGGGTATAAAGTGCAACATTTTTTAAAAATGGTCGACCACTACAAATATTAAATCGTGGCCATTGTCCATTCTTGGTAGTCCAAGAATAAAATCCACACTTAAGTGCTCCCATGGTCTCTTCAAAATTGGTAATGGTTAGTACAATCTCATGTTTTAACTTCTTCTATTTGCCAATTGTTACACTCTACATTTGTTTCATGAACTTCCTAATGATCGCAATCATTTGTGGCTAGCAATTACTCTTCACTCAACTGAGCCACAATTTTATCTATGCTAAAGTGTCCAACTATCCGTCCATCATGCTTTTCTTTTATAAGGTTTTTACATTTTGACCCTTTAGATACACACATTTGTGCACCCTTGCACAACACTCCATCCTACAATACATTGTTAGGATTAAGGTGCCATAAACCTTGTAAATCTGATTAATTTAATTACTCTAATATTGTAATTTTAAATGTAAACATAAGGGAAGTAGAATCCACCAACTGTAGTAATGATTTAATTATGTTGACATGTAATATTTATTTTTATCTTGGGATACTAAACAGGTCAAAATTGGGCATCCAAGTTTATTAATAGACTTATGATGAGTGTAAGAGAATCTTCCTAGATTGTAGCTTACATGTTGTAAGAGAATTAGTTATTTTTGGACAGTTATGGCAAAGCATCTTATGACAACACATAAGGAGGTGTAAGAGGCTATTTTTGGCCTATTGTTGACTTTCCTAGAGGTGGGCATGGGATTTCTCTCTATTTTGGGTGCATAATTTAATGCGGAGGTTATGACTGATGTAAGACACTAAAATTAGCCAGATTCCCATGATGGGTGCCATATTCTAGATTCTTCTTCAACAAGCTTATAATTTATATTTAACAGAAGCTAGAGGAAGTGTAAAGTATGAGAGTTGTTTGTTTACAAGTACATAGGTGCAGTTGGATTTGGATGCAAGGTTGAAGGAAATTGTTGTATTGTAATCTCTTTGAAGATAATACAAATTTTCCCTCTTTTATGGTGGATTTTTTTACTCAAAAGGGTTTTCTCCATGTAAATCTGTGTGTTATATGTATGGCTCTTAAGTATTGTCAATTTCTTTGTTGCTTGATTCACATCTCCATTGATATTCTACAATTTATATTTTAGATTTGCAAGCTATTTCAGATTTCCAGATTGTAGTGATTTCCTTCATTTCTAACATTTGGTATCAGAGTCTGGCCATCTTTGTCTATTGGATGGTAGTGTGAAGATTTTTTGTATTGTAGTGGGAGTTCTGTTTTGCAAATTCATGTGTGTGGAAATCATGGCTATATCTACATCTTGGTTGGACATTGAGAAATTTAATCTAGAAGCTATGGAAGCTAAAAACAGAGGATCTCCTTGAAGAGAAGGATCAATGGTTGGCTACAACAAAAGATAAGAAAGCTGATACTATCAGTCAAGATGAGTGGGACAAGATGGATAAAAAGGCATGGGGCAAAATCTAGTTATGTCTTGTAGATTATGTTCTACTGAATGTCTCTGAGGAAAAGATTGCATATGCTTTATGGAAATAGTTGGGTGAGATTTATCAAGCTAAGAGTCTGGTAAACAAATTGTATTTAAAAATAAAACTATTTTCTCTTAAGATGAAGGAAGGTGAATCTATTGCAGAGGATTTTATAACATAGAAAATTGCATACCCTTGCAATTTCATGCTACGTTTAGTAATTGTTTTAGTGTTTGCACCTTCTCGCCACATTATAGGCTAGATTTGTGTAATTTTGGTCTCTTTCTTCTACTATTCTTAAAAATTCATTAGGATGCTTAAGTGTTAACATGGTCCTAAGGTTCCTTGTATGACTGGGAGCTGGTTTTACTTGGACCTGAGTACTCCATGCGGACATCAGCGTGTTGCGCTAGCATCCCGCATCTATTTGTTGGTAGGTATCTATTTCTGGGCATTACAACACATCTTGGGTGATCATGTGGATTCCTTGTAACATCTCTTAGGGTCACAGAATGGCTCCTTGCATGCCATTTTCAGGATTTTTCCCTCTTAGGAGTTTATTGGAAATATTTTTGAAAGATTCAGACACATTCATTGAATCACATACATTGCAAATAATTCTTTCTCTTGGATACACTTTTCTATTTTTCCTCTGTGAACTAGACTTCTATAATAGCTACATGTGATTTTGTTGCTCCTTGGCATTGCGAGATCACTTCCATTGGCTCTTAGAGGCTTGGTTCTATCTTAGTGCTCTTCAAGGAGGCTTTCTTTGCTTGGGTTTGAAGTTGTACATTATCTTTGAGCTCTTGGGGAGTTTGATGCCTCTTCTCTATGTTGATGTTGGTAAGATTGTTCCTTGTTTCATTTAGAATAATTTTATTTGAAATTTGTATGGTGTAGACCACCATTTTTGTATCTTTGTTGCTTGGTGTAGACCACCATTGTTGCATCTCTGTTGGGTGTAGACCACCTATTGTTTGTTGCATTGGCTACATATTAAAGATTTTTTTCTCTGTAGATCAGAGAAGCTGTGAACCTTTTTATTTTGAGTTGTTCTGTTGTTGCTCTTAGTTTCCTAGACACACTTAGGGTAAGAGCACACACTTGTTTTCCTTTTGATTTCATTCTCTATATCTATTGTTGCTCGTAGAGGTAGAAATACCAACACTGGGACTTTACTGAGGCAAGTCCCTAAGTAGCCCAACCATTTTTCCTCTTTCTTTGCAAGTTTCTTAGATTGAGGAATTTACAGCCGCACGAACGTTTTGTATGACTTCCTTTTGTGCTTGTCTCTCTTCATTCTTTTTAGTATAATTGATTTCATTTTGATTTATGTGTTACGTGGAATATTACTGTGTGTGTGTTGCATTGTAATCTGTGTTGTGTAGGTGATTTGAGTCCATACTGGATTGAGGACTTTTACTTTTAGTACATTTTGGACTCCAACACCCAATGCAAACGTCCTCATGGCGCACTATTATATGAGGCCGAGACCCTCTCCTTGATATCACATGTTCCTCTTTTCTATCTTGTTTAATTTTTGTAACTGTCTCTTTTAGGTTCAATTTACAATAGCTTTATTTCTGCATTTTGTTCCTTTCCCCTTCATTGCCAATCACCTATTCAGGTTGTATTACTTTGATTGGGACTCATAGTGGTTCTATAGTGATCTAGAGTAGATTACTTGACATCTGACACCTCAGATGACAGAGCCCAAGTGTAGTGTTTGTGATTAACTCCCTTGATCAAAGGTATTTGATTAAAGAGTAGTTTTTCCATGCTACATTTTTGGTGAACATGATGTATTGAAACTAAAACATTGCTATCTTGGATGTGATTCATCATCCTTCTTTGGTGAATCTACTGCTCTAAAACAAAGCAAACAAAACTTCACATTTTCTTCTCATCACATAGTATTGTGTGTTGTATAGCTTATGAGCTTTACAACCCAATCTTCTAACTATGAATTTCTGTTACATAGGAGTATTAGACACCACTATATGGCTACCTTTGCTCCTCCTACCTCACCTATCCATTCTGCTCTTGACTTCACCACCGTTTCTTTTGAGCATCTCTATAATCCTATTTATTTTGCTTCTTCCTCTAAAACTGTGTCAATGACAACATTTCATGATGTGGAGCAAGGCTTCGATCATGAGGTCACCTTCGAATATGTCTCTCCTAATAAAATAAATGAAATAGATCACCATTTGGTGGACTACCAGAAATTTTGGAGTCATAAAGACAAATCTCACTCTGTTGTACCTCTAATTGAGGCCCTCCGTGTCATGCTTAATAATCATCTGCAAGGTGTTACATTTCTTTGTGGCATCACTCACATTGTGCATAGCGATACACCACCTTTGTCAATAGTTGCTGCAAATCTTAAAGACTCTCAATTAAATGTTACTGGAAATCAACTCTCTCCCTCTACCCTCTATGGGTGTTCAAACTTTCACTTCTCATATGACTACTAGTGTTCCACAAAATGTTAGTGCATGTATTGGTTTGCTCGTGGGGACCACGAACACTATACATCGGTATGGGAATCTTCCACCCCGTGTCTCTTTGCCTTTTAATGCTTCTTATAGTGGCCTCGGAGTCTCCAACCCACTTTCATAGCCTCTCACTTTCACTTCACTTCCTCCACTCACATTGTTGAAATTAGGGGAGACAACTGAGAGGGGGGGTGAATCAGTTGTCTGAAAACTTTAACACTTTCTGCAGTTTAATTCTTCTTTACCACTTATTACCAAATTAATGATATAGTCATGAAAGCATGAATCAATAACACATGAACAAAAACATAAATAACATACTTGACACCAAGATTTTTAACGTGGAAACTTGGTTAAGGGAAAACCACGGTGGGGGTTAACCCACAAGAATTATACTCTGTTAAAAGTATTACAAATGGGGAAGGCACATGCCTTCCAGCTCACTGCTCAAAGAGGCTCACTGCCTACAGGAATGATTACAAGAATATTATAGAATGTTTGAACTGATGAACAACATCTGCTAATGCAAGAATTCAATTCCAGTTAAGTATAGAATATTGATCTTACACACTTCATCCTTAATCTGCCCTGTTTATTGTTCTACCATAATCCAAGCTTAGATCTTCACCTTTACACTTCTTTCTACCTTTTTTCACACTTATTCCATCACCACACCACACACCCTCCAAAACACTCAAATCCATCAGCTATATATATCTGCATCAAGAAATTCAATCAACTGTAGTCGGCTTCAATAAAGCTTAGAACATTTATTAAGCACTCTGCTCTGTCAGATGAATCTATGCACAAATATCAATGCAAACCAAAAACTTGTGTTCCCAGATCATCAATCATGTCAGCCAATATCACTGATTATCACTAATTGCTTATCCAACAACTTTTCTGCATCCAGACCAAGATCAAATACTAGGTCGCCCTGTTCTTCTTCTGACTGTACTGACTAACTGGAATCTGATACTCAAATCCTTATAACTTTTGAATCCTTTATCACTGGAGGCTAAATCTCAGGATTTAGATAGTCCTGACAATCGTATCACTCCCTCAGATTTGTAGCACACTGTGAATTACCATCGGAGAGATTTGGACCAAGATACCGAACCCTGTCACATGCTCTGTTTCTGACTACCCATACTTAGCCAAATCTTCACTCTGACTTCTAGTATGAACAAATTATGCAATACAAATGTGTAAGGTAGACTTAGTTGCCATCAATGACAACACCTATCATGCGTAGCAATGTCTCTTGCCAACAATCTCCCCCTTTGGCATTGATGGCAACACTTAGTGAAAAATGACTAAGTGTCGAAATAACTCCCCCTTACTGAGTACACTTATGCTTTTCACTATTCTCCAATGCTCCCCCTTTTCTAGATTCCTCATTTTTCACTACTCTTCACTCCCCCTTTGACATCAAGGGCAAAGGGTGGGATCCACAAACCAAAATTTACACAAAAATTCTATATACCAAGCCGCATATGTACAAACAATCCTTAAGTCCTATTTACATATACTTGAGTACATATCCAAAAATGTTAAGGCATATGGCCACTGAATAGGAAAGCTTGTGATTCTATCATTCACAGATCAATGGGGTCACTTGATTAAGCTGCAGTTTGGGATTCAGTTAAGGCATTGAACATTGCTTCCATTTTGGGGGAAATTAGTCCCCAAAGCTCACTCATCCTTGTCTCTATGCTCTCCTTTTCTTATGTCAATTTCTTTATATCTTCAATCAGGTTGATTGTTTGACATTCTTGACCCATCAGTGATACTGTCAGAGGATCAAAAGATTAGGATACACTTGACAGTTTTTCCTTAGACTCCTTTATTTCTATTTCAATGTCCTCTATATCTTTAGGACAAGACAAAAAAAATTATATACATTCCCTCCTTCTGTAAGAGCATTCTAAATACTCTTTATACTGGCATTCAGCACCATTCTATCTACTCTAATCAACCCTTTTAGAGCATCAAATATTTTATAATTGAAGTTATTTTGGACCTTGACCTCTGCAGACTTCTCTAAAGATTCAAAATGAGAGCTTACTGAGTTTATCAAGTTCTTTAACTATCAGGAGGGGGATGCTGAAGAATCCTTTTGGTATGTTGGCATGATTTTCTCTAAAATCCCTAATGCTAGACCAAGTAGCTCACTATCTTCTATGTGAGACTTCAAAATGTCTTCTCTGGCTTTAGCTTGAGCAATGGAAGCCATCTTTATCTTTTGTACCAAAGATAATGTGTCAAAAAAATTTGGACCTTGGATTATGTCCTGATCTTCTTCATTGTGTTTGTCCCTTTCCAAAATGTCCTTTACTACCTCCGCAGTGTCTCTTGCCCAAGATGATGATGTGTCTATTTGATTCTTACCGATACTGTCAGCTAGATTGTCCTTCTTGTGCTCTTCATCATCATTTACAATTTCTTATTCTTTATCATTTTTCTCCTTGATTTATTATGCTTCTTGGTCCTTAGCCTTTTCTGTTTCATGCTCTTCAATCTTCAATGAATCATCTTCAATTTGATCATCTGTTTCAACATTCATCTCTATATTTTCTTTTCTAGATTGATTCAGAGGAGTTTGAATACCTCCCGCATCATCAGTTTTATCTGTCATCTCCTCATCTTCTTTGTTTATTACTTCCTTTTCCGGAACAGAGGAGTCATCTATTCCAATTTGTTCCTCATTCTTCTGCTACAACATCCGGAACTGATGTGTTATTAGCAGGTTCATCTGAAACCATAAATAATTTGTTCTTATCCAATGCTTTCCTCAGAATTTGTTCAGTTTCTTGGATAACTTTGTCTATGTCTCCAATCATCAATTTGTTCATCCTTATCTTACTCCTGAATACATTTTTGACCTCTTTAAAAAAATTATCTACTTCTCTGCTAGAGATCATTGGACATAGAGTGGTTAACACATGTTCCCTCAACTCCATATCTTTTGTCTTGGCAGCTTCTTTCCTAATTTCTAGAATATCTCTCAAATTCTTAGGAACTTCCGACAAGATCTCTACCAGAGCCCGATTGAATATATTCAAGTATTTGATAGTAACATCTTCTAAAAGTCTCTTGTTAGCATCATTGTAAAGATCATAAAATTTAGTCAGTGGCTTTAAATTCCCATTAGCAGTGATTGACTTAACAATATTTTTCATAGAAAGAGTTGGCTTCTCAACATTAGCTTCTGATTTCTGCCTCTTATTTGTCATCTTGCTTCCAGAATGCTTCTCTTTAGATACTTTGACTGCTTTGGTGCCTGTGGCCTTCAGCTCTTTAAGCTCATCATCTAAATCTGTCTTTTCTTCATCCTCCTTTTCTAAACTGCCATATGGCCTTTTTGCCATTACTTTTGTTCTTTTATTTTCCTTTCTGGATGATTTGTCTTCTGGTTTCTGAGGATTTGCAATTTTTGAGGGAACAGGGGCAACAACAAAGCTCCTAGTGGTCCTTGGTGTGGAGGAGGATTCTACCAGAGCACTTGCTGTTTCTTATCCTGCTTTTCTCTCTTATCCTTTTTAGTTCTTTCCCTAAGTTGCCTCACATCTTCTTTGGTGAGGCCTAGATTCTCGGCCAACTGCTCAACTTCTTTCCTTACTTTCCTATTTGTTTCAAGTTTTCTGAGTTCAACATGTAGTTTCACACTTAGCTCCTCATATGTCCCAAATCTTTCAACTGGTGTGTCCTTTGGCTTGCTCAAAAGGTGTTGAGCATACATATTCAAAATTTTCTCATCTGCCTCATACCCCATGGGCATGATCCAAACAGTTCTAGGTTCTACTACTTCCAGTAAGCACTGATCAGTGTCCTTCATGAAACAAATTTCATTCTTGTACTTCTCAACAACCGATTTAGGGATTCTTTCCCTAGAATGCATCATTTTCTAAAAATTCTTGAAGTATCCCCAGATTGTAGTTTTATGTGCTTTATAGTCACCAATGATGTGTAGATGATCTTTTATCTGAATAGCAACTAGCTCATCATTAGTCCAATGCACACCCTTTACTCTGGGTACCTCATTCATGAAGTAGAAAAATAGACATAGAACTAATGTACCATATTTAAAGGTATTTTTCTTGTCTTTCTTGATTTTGTTCAAGTTCTCAATTAGTTGGTTCTGCAATGACTCACAGAGGTCATAATCTGCATTTTCTTTTAACATTTGATATGCAGCATATATAGTCGTTCTAGAAATAGAGTTCTCCCTACTGGAGTGATAAATTTTGTAACCAATTACCATTGAAGCAAACTTAACATTTGGATCACTAATATCATTGATAGTCATTGCCCTTTTGTCGAATTTGGCACCAGTTGCATCAGCCACAGTTTGATTCTTTAGAGCCTTCAACATTGGCAGTCTACTAGATGAGTTTAACCCTGTCACGGCCTTAATGGCATCCTTGGTAATATTGAAAGGTTTCATTATCCATATAAACTCATCATGCATTCGGCTTAAAACATACCGGACCCATTCATATTCATTGAAGGTTGGAAACCCCATAACCTGAATGAAATGTTTATCGTGTAGTGCCTTATACTCAGGTTTAAGACCGTGAATTTCATCCCTTAGATGATTCTCAAACAAATCTACAAACCTTGAGTCCCCAAATTCATCTATGCTTGCATGAATATAGACGCTAATATCTTCAACATACAATACACCATACGAAACACTTGAAAATGCACCTAACAGGTCGAATTCTACTGATTTGTGTGGATGCTTCTTAAATTTGGGTCAGGGCCTTTCAATGATATCAACAATCAAAGGTGTAGCCATTGCAAAAGTTTATAAGTTCAAAGCTTCACAGAGAAATACCTTTTTCGTGGAATTAGGGTTGGCTAATGAATTCGTCGGTGGCACTTCAAATCCTTGAAATCTTAGCTCAGGTGTTCTTCTACTTGCTCTCTTTGAATGTAAAGTGATCCAAATGATGAAAGGATTACCTTTTATGCTCCGCAAAACCTAATTTTCCATTGTAATAAATGTGTTGCCCTAATACATTCGGTTACACTGTTTCTGTATATAGTTGAACTTCAATTGCTCCGCAATCAATCACATTGGCTTCTTTTCTTCCATAATTAGCTTTAACATGTCTACAATACGCTTTTCTAACTTTAATCATCGTGCTAGATTCAGGCACCCACTTACTGGCTGGGGGAATTTGTTTTTCTATGCAGCTCCCCCTGAGCCAGAGCTCCTAATTCAATTTCTAGAGGAATTACCAGCACCAGATTTCGGTGCGGACCCATCATCATTGTTCATTGCACCTTTCTTCACCCATGTCTTGTTCATTTCATTCTGGACCTTATTTACATCAACTTTGCTCTTGCCTTTGTCTTGTCTCTGCCCATTTGGTTTACTGTTTACCGAACCTCTTCTTTCATTATTTCTGCTTCTGCAAAATCTTGCAATATGACCGGATCGGTTACAATTGAAGCATACAACATTTATTTGCCCATTTGATTGATTTCCTCTTGATCTGCATTGATTAGCCATATGTCCAAATCTATTGCATGCAAAGCATTTGCCATTGAAAGAATTGCCATTTCCTCTATTGTTAGAGTTATTCATTATCATATTTCTGCATTCATTGGATTTATGACCATGCCTCTTACATTTGAAGCATTGACCGGAGAAGGTTGGACCACTTTGATTTACTTTGCTTCTACACTGAGTAGCTCTATGACCAAATTTATTGCAATTGAAATAATTTACATTGAAAGATGGATATCTTTGAGCATTACGCTATCTTATCGGAGGTCTTCTAGGTTTGTTTTTCCCATTCCTTGATTGAGAATTTCTTTGTCTGGATC
Source organism: Cunninghamia lanceolata (assembly GCA_027924645.1). Classification (NCBI taxonomy): domain Eukaryota; kingdom Viridiplantae; phylum Streptophyta; class Pinopsida; order Cupressales; family Cupressaceae; genus Cunninghamia; species Cunninghamia lanceolata. Next base: position 6,378,230 of record BSBN01000599.1, read on the forward strand.
TAGAGCTTTCACCTTTCTCATACCCAAGACCATGCTTATCATTAGCCTTCTTCTGACTCTCAAGCATCACTTCAAGTTTAGCTGAGCTTATCTTGAACTTCTTGTATTCATTTATAATTTCTAGGTCATGTCTAAGAGTGACAATTTGCCTTTCAAGTTCCTCCTCATTATATTTGTATTCTTGTAGGTCAGATTTTAGGTGGCCAGTTGTTCTATCCATTCTGCAGCATTCTTCTATTCTTTTCTTTAGAGTTTGATTCAAGTCTTCTTCAGTCTTCTTCCTTTCCTCAATTTCTTTGGTTAGCCTCATCATCCCATATTCCATTTCATGTTTTAGAATAGAAACTTCTTTTGTCAGCTTCTCATATTCCTTTGTCTTTTCTTCCAAAGCCTCATTCATGCCATTTTCTTCAATAAGATTAGCTAGCTGATGAAGTAGTTCCTTCCTCTTTTCCATTGATTTCTTTAATTTTTCTTTTAGCAAATCAATGCAATCATCAACATCCTTAAGGTTCTTTTTTAGGTCATCTATTTCTGCTTTGGACCTTTTGGTTATTTTCCCAGACTGGATGCTTGCTCCCAGTTATCCCTACAAAGTAGCCATCATTGATCGACAGGATTCCCGGGCCAGGGGCCAACAGTACAGGAGATAAACTCTATAAATATCTCCTCTTCTTTAGGCTCTACAGAACTAAGGGCGTATTCCCTATTCAACATCCAAAAGATATGTCTCTGAACATTATTGGGATGCTAACACAAAGTAGATAAATCCTCTATTATGCAGACCAAAACTGTGAGATAAGTGCAACGGGGCTAGCCTTGGGCCTAAATTCAGTTGTAGACAGAGGATTTTGGTCCTAAAACTACTTCTAAAGTCCTAATGGTTTGGATTTGAAGTTTAGGGTTTGATTTTTGGTATTTGGATGCAAAACTAGGATCTTGGGCTGTAACCTCAATACAAGACTGGATCGGTGCCTATCCAGGGCTCGAAGTCAATAGACATACATATGTGAATGTTTACCATAGACTTAAGACAATAATCAGATTTCAAGGGGATTTTGCAATGTCTACCTTACAGACAATACCCAAGACAAAGTATTCAGTTACTTCTGCTTACAAACATCCTTGCTACAATATATTTTTCCCAACACTCAACCCAAAACATTTAATCTACTCCTTGAGTAGAAGTAAAAGATTAAGCATTCAATATAGTAAACCCATATTCTAGAATCACAAACACCCCTTAGTTGTTTAGATTTAGAAGAAGAACACATTCAATTTGGAGACAAATAACAAAATACATGCTATAAAGCATTACTCATTTAAATTAACATGAAATTGATGATTTCTATGCATAAGAGATTCAACATACAATTCATAAACTCACAAAATACCCAGAATAGAGCCACCAATGAAGTTGTATTTCATTACAGCACCAAAACTTGTCTAGTTTTCAACAACAACAAATGAGTGACACAGTCTGCTTATACAGCAAGAAAGTGTACTCAGCATTAATTACAAGGCAAATAAAAAATTCACCAGATACAATGCATTTTTGAATTGGTGCCCAAAACAATTAATGCAGCAGGTAGAAAGAAAGGCTGGGAGTTGTTGAACTCGAGCCCCACGCTGCCACCTGAGGATTTTCTTCTTCAATCGGGTAGTTGGCCCATCACTCCATCCATCGTGCCCCTACAAATCTGCCATCAATGCCCAACTATCCGCAGCTTTCAGAAATGCAGCAATGGATGCATTAGAAGATTTCCCACTCAAGAACGCGGTCGTATACAAAGAAACCCATCACTACAGCAAAATTGAAAGATAGTCATCGATCATGCTTCCACCACCGAAATCTGCGGTCCAAAATCCCTTGAAAAAATGCCAACCAGCGAAAACGCGCCACGTAGGTATTTCACGCTCCTATCGCTGACTCTTCCCATTCTCATTTTTCCCTTTTTTGCCTAGCATATGTATGCCTTGAATTCCTTGTATATGCAAAGTCATATGCATATACAACAGTCTAACAAACAAGGCGGACCTCAAACTTGTATATCCTCTTTGTACATGTGCATATGCAATCTCCTCATACACACAAGGCACGGATTTCAAAACTTTATGAAGCATTTTGAAATTGCTTTGAAATCTGGCTTGTATCTAACCTTTTGTATATTCGGCACATATACAAGGATAGATACATGCAAGCCGCGGACACCAGGAGCCTATAGAATAGATTTAAAACATTATCGGGTCTGTCTTGTATCTTACCAACATACAATTCGCCTTGTATGTCTGTGGCCCCCACCATTTGTATATCAGCCCTTGCACATTTTTGAATGTATATCACATATACATTCTCCCTTGTATATGAGATACAAAGCTCTTTGCATGTGAGGCAGACCCCACCATTTGTATCTCCTGCTCCATATGTATATTGCTGATCATACAAGACCTACTGCATTTGTTCATTGTATGTGCTTGCGACGAACCCTTGCACTGTAGCAAATGCATGTCGAGTTCCTTTATACATTTTTCAATGTATAAACCCAATGTATGTCCAAACATACATTCACCCTTGCATATAAACAAGGAATCCCTCCTAGAATATACCTGCAATGTATCTTTTATTTGTATCGATCCGCTGTATGTCTGAACATACAAACCAAAAATACATGCAACCCGACATGCAAGAAGCGAATATTCCCGGGAATCTGCAAAAGATTCCCCCTTGTATATGCAAACTCGATATGCATGCAAAAATGCATATAACTCATTTTTTCACCATTTTTTGGAGGCTGATAGAGATTTTGCAAGCCCACCAATGTACATGACCACTTGCACATACAAAAAACCTAGCACTTTGCTCACTTGCAATAGGAAAAAGTGGTAAAACATTGCATGTAGGCCGAGGAACAATTTAAACCTAGGCACTAAGGGCTTGAAAGGATAAAAACAGAAGCCTGCAACTTAATTTCAGAACCCTAACCCTAGGTGAACACCACCAAGACCGATCAAGATCTTCTAAAGCCAATTGAAGTTGTTCTCTAAGAGAACCCATTGAAACTCCATCCTAGATCTTCCTCAAGATGTTAATCTTCTTCCAAGGAACCTTTCTCTGATACCAATTGTTGAAATTAGGGGAGACAACTAAGAGGGGGGGTGAATCAGTTGTCTAAAAACTTTAACACTTTCTATATTTTAATTCTTCTTTACCACTTATTACCAAATTAAAATAATATAGTCATGCAACCATGAATCAATAACACATGAACAGAAACATAAATAACACACTTGACACCAAGATTTTTAACGTGGAAACCCGGTTAAGGGAAAACCACGATGGGGGTTAACCCACAAGAATTGTACTCTGTTAAAAGTATTATAAATAGGGAAGGCACATGCCTTCGGGCTCACTCCCCAGAGCTCACTACCTACAGGAATGATTACAAGAAGATTATAGAATGTTTGAACTAATGAACAGCATCTGCCAATGCAAGAATTCAGTTCCGGTTAAGTACAGAATACTGATCTTACACACTTCATCCTTACTCTGCCCTGTTTACTATTCTGCCATAATCTGAGCTTATCTTCACCTTCGCACTTCTTTCTACCTTTTTCACACTTATTCCATCACCACACCACACACCCTCCAAAACACTCAAATCCATCAACTATATATATATATATATATCCACATCAAGAAATTCAATCAACTGTAGTCAGCTTCAATAAAGATTAGAACATTTATTAAGCTCTCTGCTCTGTCGGCTAAATATATGCACAAATATCAACGTGGACCAAAAAATTGTGTTCCCAGATCATCAATCATGTCGGCCAATACCACTGATTATCACTAATTACTTATCCAACAACTTTTCTGCATCTGGACCAAGATCAAATACTAGGTCGCCCTGTTCCTCTTCTGACTGTGCTGACTAACTGGAACCCGATACTCAAATCCTTATAACTTTTGAATCCTTTATCACCAGAGGCTAAATATTGGGATTTAGATAGTCCTGACAATCCCAATCACTCCCTCAAATCCATAGCACACTTTGAATTACCACTAGAGAGATCCAGACCAAGATACCAGACCTTGTCACATGCTCTATTTCTGACTACCCGGACTTAGCCAAATCTTCACTTTGACTTTCGATATGAACAAATTATGCAATGCGGATGTGTAAGGTAGACTTAGTTGCCATCAATGATAACACTTGTCATGTGTAGCAGTGTCTCTTACCAACACACACATACTATAGACCCCATGATAAACCAACTATTGCAAAATGTTGGTCCCTTACAACAACTTGCTTCTCTTTCTTCTTCATCAACACAAACCCTCATACTTTCTTACTGTCGATGTAGTTTGCTCTCTCTTACCATCCTAGCTACAACATTTTGACATGGATTTGAGGCCCCTAGATTTGAGAAGCACACAGGAAAAGGTGACCTGCAGACTCATATCTTTGTTTTCACTACTCTTTGCAGTGACTTTCTATTTTAGGATGCTTTGTTAGAGAAATTGTTCCCCTATTCCCTTAAGGATATGACACTGGATTGGTTTTGTTCACTCCCCAAACATTATATTCTCTCTTTTGATCAATTAGTAAATCAGTTCTTGTAGCATTTCTAGGCTAACATTGGGCCTCAAGTTACTTTCACAGACGTGGTCCATTGAAACTAGGGAAATAATGAAAAAGTAATTGATTTTATCTATCATTACCAATCTCTATTTTCACAGGTTTTGTACCTCCTCCGTAACTCTAATAAGTAGTGGGTCTTCATAGGAAACCTGCAGTTGTAGATCCAGTACTAGATTTTATGGATGTGTTATTCTTCTTTCACATATCTTTGCATTGCATTGTGCGATTATCAGCAATCGTTAAGCCAGTTTGAGAGTTCTACCTCACCAGCTCCTGCTAACCAGTTTAGTGCTTCCACATCTTATAATTACAAGAAAAATATTTTTTTTTACAAAAATAATTCATTAGTAGTAATCAATATCGTAGCAGCTGAAGTAGCTTCACAAGCTACTCTAGCCCTCTCTTCTCCTAAAATGAATAATAATAGAAAATTCACACCTTTAAAGGAGCCTCTCTATAGCATTATGGCGTAGCTCCTAAATAATGGTTGGGTGTAGCTACCTCCATCCTCTAGATACTTGCAAGCCATTGCCGCCTTCGTATGACTCAAAGGCCTTTTATCAATTCCATCGAGTCCTTGGTCATGACAATGAACGATGTATGTGTCTGAAGCACACAGTATAAGACCTCATTAACTAGGGTGTTATCCAAGTCTCAAATGTGAATAACAAAGGTAACAAGTTAGTCAATCTTGCTAACTAGCATCTGCAGATATACATAGATCTCATGCCTCATCATAGCTCAAATTTTGTTGACCTCGTTTCCTTTGTGGCACTAGAGTCGACTCTTGATGTTTCCTCTTCTCGCTCTTGTTATGAGATGATAGCTATGTCTTGAGTCGGTTGTCTCCTTCTCTTCTATTGATATCTCGAACAATATGTCTGAGACACCTCTTTACATTGCAGCAAAGCTAAATGGGAAACCTATCAAAGGTGTTCTCATTGATCTTGTCTATGTTGCTAATGTTATCGTAGAGGAGTTTATGTATATCCATGAGTTGTATAAGGAAATTTATGACCCATCTAATGCCTTTATATGGTGTCATAATGGGATGTCTAGATCGACTCTTGGTTTGATCACCCTCTTTGTCTAAGTGGGACCAAAGACATTAGACATGCCTTTCGCTATCATTCCTACTGTTGATTGTGTTGGAATTAGGTCAGACAACTAAGAGGGGGGGTGAATCAGTTGTCCTAAAACTTTAACACTAGCAGCAATTAATTCTTCATTATCACTTAAAATAGATTAATGATGTAAACATTAAAGCACGAATCAACAACACATGAGCAGAAACAAGTGAACACAATTGACACCAAGATTTTTAACGTGGAAACCCGGTTAAGGGAAAACCACGATGGGGGTTAACCCACAAGATTCGTACCCTGTTAAAAGTACTTGAAATAAATGGAAAGACACTTGCCTTTGGGTACACTGCCCAAAGCTCACTGCTCAAAGAGGCTCACTGCCTACAAGAATTTATATTTAATACTAAAAGATTTAACTGAGAAATAACATCTTCTTCATGCATGGTTCAGTCTCATTGAAAGATCACAAAAACTTATGCTCTACCCCAAACACTTCTTCACTATCTCTTTATCCTTTGCTGCTCTTGTTCTTCTGCTTCTCCTCTTCTCTGCTCTTCCTCTAAACCTTTCTTAGGATTTTATCATTTTCGCACAAGGATGATTTTCCACAACTCAACTACATGCCTTTATATGCTTCATCAACCTTGGAATAAACATCAAGGTCGACACTACAAGCGTGTGACTTAATGTGAATCACTAAGTTGTTAGCCAAGCATAAATGAGACTCAAATCTTACTTGATCAACACGCCACGCTCCATAGGATTGCTCTTAGATTATCCGCAACATGCTTGAATCATCTGTTCAGCCAAGACTATGAAGAACAACAATACCAAGAAAGAAATCTTCAACAACAAGCTCAATCTTCAATGCGGACCTCCAACACAGCAGGCACACGATCCAGAGACCTCCATAGGATCATTGAATTTAGCAATAACATCTACACTACTTCAAATTAACAGAATTACTTGCATCTTCATCCAGTCCCTTAAGAACACTATTTGTCATGACTGTCACACTAGAAAGATTGCTTGCGGATCTCAAAACCACGAACCACTAGAGTTGATGACACACACTGACTTCCCAAACATGTCTCTAGATCTGCAAATCATAGTGTTTCATTTGTGGAGCAATCCGGACCAATTTCCTGTCACTCTATCTTTTCTAAACACTGCAAAACCCGATTCCACTCAAATGGCCATAACTTCTTCAAATCTTTATGTAGACCTCTCAAATCTTAACTGGAGCTACTTCAGACAATCCTCTACATAGCCATTTGGTCCGTGTACTTATATCTTCATCAATTTTCTCAATATCCTCAACATTTCAGTCTTCTAACAAGGTAATAAAATAGGATACAGTTGACATCAATGGAAACAAAGATATGTTGACATCAATGACAACCCCGCTTAGGCACCTATTTGCAACAATCTCCCCCTTTGTCATTGATGGCAACATATGATGTGAAAAACTGATTTAACCATCAAGACAAGAACTTCTCCCCTTTTCTCTTATCACACCTGCAACCATTTTTTTTATAACTCCTCCTTTTATCAGTAACCAATTTTTCACATGACTTCTCTCCCCCTTTGACATCAATGGCAAAGGGCACATATTTGCAATCTTTTCTCCCCCTTTTTTGTTTCAGACTGATCTCCAAAATTTGCATACTGACTACTTCCCCCGAGTAGTACCTCCTTAACATCAATCCAGATCACAAGATATGACTAAATTCCACCAGACTGATGCACCCTAGTGCATCTTAGTTCTAATCAGGAGGGGTGATAACCCCTAACTTCTCTCTAAGATACTCAAAAGTATCCTTGGGTAGAGGCTTAGTGAAAATATCTGCAATCTGAACCTTTGAAGAATCAAACTCCAATCTGACTTCATTCTCATTTACCTTCTTTCTGAAGAAGTGAAACTTGATTGATTTATGCTTTGTCTTTGAATGCAACACCGGATTCTTTGAGATGATTTGAATTATCACAGAAGATTGTAACAGGTTCCTCAAACACAATTCTGATGTCTTTCAACATTTGCTTTGTCCACAAAACTTAAGTACAATTGTTTGCTGTTGCTATATACTTTGCCTCTGCAGTAGACATAGATATTGCCTCTTGCTTTTTGCTCATCCAAGAAACCAATCTCCTTTCCAAAAAGAATGCACCACCACTAGTACTTTTCCTGTCATCCACATCTCCTGCCCAATCAGCATTTGTGTCTGCATGAAAAGTGAAGTTATTATCCTTTGGATACCATAAGCCATAATCAAGTGTCCCTTTGAGATATCTAAAAATTCTTTTGACTGCTTCAACATGAGATTCTCTAGGATCAGCTTGAAATCTAGCAACAAGTCCAACTGCATTCATGATATCAGGTCTGGTTTGAATCAGATAGAGCAGTCCTCCAATCATTGATCTATACCTTTTATGATTTGCCTTAGGGAAGTCATCATCTTTACTCAACTTGCATCCGGTTACCATGGGTGTACCCACAGGCTTTGAATCTTCCATTCCAAACTTTTTCAACAATTCTCTCACATAGTTAGATTGAGATATGAAGATACCTTTATCTAACTGAATGATTTGTAGACCTAAGGAGAAATTCATTTCACCAAAAATGGACATCTCAAATTCACTCTGCATCTGATCAGTAAATGTTTTGCACATACTCTCATTTCCACCGAAAATGATATCATCAACAAATACCTCAACAATCAGAATGTGCTCATGATCAATCTTGAAGTAAAGATTATTGTCAACAGTGCCTTCGCTATATCCTAGCTTTCGTAGATACTTATCTAATCTTGCATACCAGGCTCTTGGGGTTTGTTTGAGTCCATACAATGCTTTCCTCAACCTGCAAACCATATCTCTCGAATCAGACAACTGAAATCCTTTCGATTTCTCAATGTAGACTTCTTCCAATTCTCCATTTAGGAATGCTGACTTGACATCCATCTGATAGACCTTGAAATTTTTAAAAGCAACAAAAGCAAGAAATAATATGACTGCCTCTATTCTTCCCACCGGAGCAAAAGTTTCTTTAAAATCAATTCCTTCCACTTGAGAATATCCTTTGCATACCAACCTTGCTTTGTTTCTTACAATTTCACCATCTTCATTTAGTTTATTCCGGAAGACCCATTTAGTACCAATCACATTTTTGTCTTTAGGTCTAGGAACAAGATCCCAAGTATGATTCTTTTCAATTTGCATTAATTCTTCTTCCATGGCTTTTACCCAATTTTCATCAATGCAAGCTTCACTTACTGATTTTGGTTCAATATTTGAAATCAAACAAATCTCCTCTTGATCTTCAACAATTCTTCTTCTAGTTTGAACACCTTTATTTCTATCTCCTATGATCTGATCTTTTGAATGATTCAACCTTACATACCTGGGTGTTTTGGGATTTGCTTGAACTTCTGATTCTTGAGCTTGTTCCTCAACATCTACACTAACTTCTTGAGTTACTAGATATTCTGGATCAATCTAGATTTGAGTCTGAGTTTGAACTTGCCTTCCTTGACTTTGACTTTCATCTTGATCATCTGAATCATATCCCCAAGACTTGAAAGATCTCTCTTTGCTCTCATCAACTCTGACATTAGCACTTTCAACAATCTTTTTCAATCTCTTGTTAAAGCATCGATATGCCTTGCTTTGAGTAGAGTAACCCAGAAATATTCCTTCATTACTTCTTGCATCAAGCTTCCCTAGATCCTCATCTCTTTTGATATAGCATTTACTACCAAAAACTCTAAAATATTTCAGAATAGGAGGATGACCAAACCATAATTCATAACGTGTCTTACTAGAATTGCCTTTGATCTGTACTTGGTTAAGAGTGTAGATAGTAGTACTCACAGCTTCTCTCCAATAGACTTGTGGAACATTTGCTTCCATCATCATGGTCCTAGCAGCTTCTTGAATGGTCCGGTTCTTTCTTTCCACAACTCCATTCTACTAAGGAGTCCTAGGAGCAGATAACTATCTTTTTATTCCATGCTTTTCACAAAATGTATCAAACTCACTGGAGGTAAACTCTCCACCTCTATCAGATCTCAAACACTTTATTTTCTCACCAATCTTGTTTTCCACCATAACCTTGAACACTTTGAACTTGTCAAGAGCTTCTGATTTTTCTTTCAAGAAGGTTACCCACATCATCCGAGAGTAATCATCAATCAGCAACATAAAATATCTGTCTCCTTGCACACTCCTAATTCTAGTAGGACCACATAGATCAGTATGCACAAGTTCCAACCGTCCACTTGAAATTTGTTCTTTACTTTTGAATGAGGTTTTGTTCTGTTTACCCAATTAACATTCTCTACACATGCTATCAGTAGGTTTCACAAGTTTTGGAAGATCTCTCACAACCTAAGTATAACTTATCTTGACAATGTTATCAAAATTCACATGACACATTCTCCTATGCCACAACCAACTCTAATCAATTTGAGAAATCAAACAACTTTTGCCAGAATTGCTTAAATGAAAGATGTAACCTCTAGTCTGAGTACCAGATGTAATTTCAGCTCCGAAACTTTCCAATATTCTACATTTTCCATCCTTGAATCAGAGATCATAACCCTTGTCAAACAACTGTCCAACACCAAGAAGATTATGCTTCAATCCTTCCACATACAAAACATTATTAGTGTTATTCTTACCATCAAAAGAGATGGATCCTTTGCCACAGATTCTACCAACTGAGTTGTCCCAAAATTTCACAATTCCACCTTCATATTTTTCAAATCTTACAAACTTACTTTTATCACCAGTCATATGATGAGAACAACCATTGTTAATGACCCATTCATCTTTTTCTACAACTTGAGCAGCCAAGGCACTTTCCACATTTGTAAAACTAGCAGATTCAGTAGGCATCGGATCTTCTTCTTTGATAGCAATGAACACCCAATCACTTTCAGTGGAACCTCCATGATCAGATTCATCATTTGTGACTCCTTCTTCACTAGCTTCTTGGACATAGTAGCATTTCTTTTGAATTTTAGGTCTGTTAGGGTTTGGCTTTGAACCCCTATCCGGACACCTTGAGGCAAAATGACCAATCTTATTACAAGGAAAACATTTGAATGGAAACTTTCCTTCATACTTACCAGATCCTCTTGGCAATCTTTTGGCAAAAAGAGCTTCAAGTTCATCAAACTCAATTTCATCATCTTCAAGATCTTTCCTTGTCTTGTCAAATCTGTTTGATCTTCTTGAAGAGATTTCACCCGGATCATATCTTTGTTTTCCATGAATACTGGCTTTAAATGCATATTTAGACTTAGGAACAGAATGACCAAACTCACTCATCTCAAATGTTGAAAGCTTACCAGCCAACTGATCCCTTGTAACAGTTGTCACAGTGCTAATTTCATCAATGGCAGCAACTTTATGCTTGTATGCCGAAGGTAAGGATCTGAGCACTTTGGCAACAATCTCTGATTCATCCAATACTCCACCAGCACTCCTGATACCGGTCACAAGTTCATTTACCTTCTACATGTAGGAAGTAATGTTTTCATCTTTTCTCATCATCAACCTTTCGTATTTACCCTTCAGACTCTGTAGCTTGGCACATTTGACATGTTTATCACCTTCATGTAGAGTTTCCAACTTTGTCCAAATTTCATGAGCAGTTTTCAATTCTAGGACATTTGTCATCTCTGTATCAGTCAGGGCACTCAACAATGCTTCTTTGGCTCGAATGTTGTGTTCAACATCCTTGAGTTCGTCTAGAGTTGAAGGGCCTTTCTCTGGAATCTTATACTCATCCTTAGTTATGAGCCAAAAGTCATCACCCATACATTCCAAATGACATTGCATGTGTACCTTCCAAAGGGAGTAATTTGTTCCATCAAATATCAGACTTTCCTTCTTGTAAGTCGACATCTTGGATCTCCTCAAGCCATTAAGCTTCTTTTAGAGGAACCAACTCTGATACCAATTGTTGGAATTAGGTCAAACAACTGAGAGGGGGGGTTAATCAGTTGTCCCAAAACTTTAACACTTGCAGCAATTAATTCTTCTTTATCACTTAAAACAGATTAATGATGTAAACATTAAAGCATGAATCAACAACACATGAGAAGAAACAAATGAACACACTTGACACCAAGATTTTTAACGTGGAAACCAGGTTAAGGGAAAATCATGGTGGGGGTTAACCCACAAGATTCGTACCCTGTTAAAAGTACTTGAAAGAAATGGGAAGGCACTTGCCTTTGGGCACACTACCTAGAGCTCACTGCTCAAAGAGGCTCACTGCCTATAGGAATTTATATTTAATACAGAAAGATTTAACTGAGAAATAGCATCTTTCTTCATGCCTGGTTCAGTCTCATTGAAAGCTCACAAAAACTTCTGCTCTACCCCAAACACTTCTTCACTATCTCTTCATACCTTGATGCTCTTGTTCTTCTGCTCCTCTTCTCTGCTCTACCTCTGAACCTTTCTTAAGATTTTATCATTTTCGCACAAGGATGATTTTCCACAACTCAACTACATGCCTTTATATGCTTCATCAACCTTGGAATAAACATCAAGGTTGGCACTACAAGCATCTGACAAAATGTGAATCACTAAGCTATCGACCAAGCATAAATGGGACTAAAATCTTCCTTGATCAACACACCACGCTCCATAGGATTGCTCTTAGATCATCCGCAACATGCTTTAATCATCTGGTTGGCCAAGACCGTGAAGAACAACAATACCAAGGAAGAAATCTTCAACAATGAGCTCAATCTTCAATGCGGACCTCCAACACAGCAGGCACATGATCCAGAGACCTCCACAAGCTCATTGAATTTAGCAATAACATCCGCACTACTTCAAATTAACAAAATTACTTGCATCTTCATTTAATACCTGAAGAACACTGTTTGCCATGACTGTCACACTAGAAAGATTGCTTGTGGACCTCCAAACCACGAACCACTTGAGTTGACACACACTCACTTCCCAAACATGTCTCTAGATCCGCAGATCATAGTGTTTCATTTGCAGAGCAATCCGGACCAATTTCCTGTCACTCTGTCTTTTCTAAACACTGCAAAACCCAGTTCCACTCAGATGGCCATAACTTCTTCAAATCTTTATGTGAACCTCTCAAATCTTAACTAGAGCTACTTCAGACAATCCTCTACATAGCCATTTGGTCTACATACTTAGATCTTCATCAATTTTCTCAATATCGTCAACATTTCAGTCTTCTAACCAGGTAATAAAATAGGATACAATTGACATCAATAGCAACAAGGATATGTTGACATCAATCACAACACCACTTAGGCACCTATTTGCAACAGATTGTTATCATGTGAAGTTGGGATTACCTTGGCTTACTTCCATGAGAGCACTCGCCTTAGTAGTTCATCGATGTTTGAAGTTTCCGTACGATGGTGTTGTGCATACAATCCATCACATCAGATTCATGCCACTCACCATGTGAGGAAAATTCTATCTGGACTACTTCTAGATAGCCCCTACTAGGTTGCTCTAGCCTCGTAATGATTTTATTTTATATCATATTAGAAATTCAAGGCGAGTAGGACCGCTCACTTGTCAACTGGCCCCTCAGCTTCGTCTTCTTTGATTGCCCCGCCTATGGTGCCTATGTCTTCGGAGGATACTTTTATTCCTTCTTCTACTCCCCCAACAAATAAAAGAATGCAACCCACACAGAGTGCACCTCCCCGTTCCTATGCACCTGGTTTGTACTCCATAGTGCCTCCTCCCACCTCTTACATGGGAGATTGGGATAGACTTGTAGTATAGCCTTGTGCACCACATTTTTGTGGAGCTTCTTAGCCTTCGTTGGCTAGTTTTGTTCCTCCTGCCTCCTCGGTGGTACCAAGAAACCCACCTCTATTAAGTACTCCTCCCTCTCCTCCTGTAGTGGTTACCTAACCTTCAGTGGTTGCTTCAGTTCCTCTTGTTCCTCTGGTGGCACGAGGAAAGCAACCCATGTTGTGGGCACCTTCCCCTTCTCCTACTCCTATGGTATCTCCATCATTAGTGGTTGCCTCTATTGGTCCATGTATCCCTGTGAACATGGATGGCGTAGATCTTGTGTGAGCATGAAAAATTAGGTTAATAAGATCAAGCATTACAATCAAAACCAAATCCTATCACCTTCAAGAAATCTATCTAAATGACACAAAATGAAAGCAAATCAAAGAACAATGTCACCTAGATTGTATTGATTCCTTGGTTAGAATGTGGATTGCTTCTAATAGTAAACAACCATAGTTGCCAAAGTTGCCACGATGATAGATGATATGCTCGAAGTGCTTGATGGATGCTCAATGGATTCAATATGCATGAGATGATAATCTGGACGCTATGAAGATTGTGTGGGATGAATAGAATGGGGTGAGAGCGTGTATATATAGCTCTCAACTAAGATTGATCAACAGTGGAGAAAAGGTGGCTACATGAACAGTTGAGATAATTCAAAAGGCATGGATGAATGTGTACAAGACATGTGTCCATAGAGATAGCTTTTATTAAATGATTTCACTGGCTTTGTTGGTGGAGATAAGATTGATTTTCTTAAAATAGGATGCTTTTCTATTTTAAGAGTTGGATGACAAGGATAATTGATTTTTAAACCAATTAAATTATTTTTTGTATTTAATTTTTAACAAACTATGGACAAGGCCAACTTGTACACAGAAGAAAGTGATAAAAGAGGGAAATGATAAGATACGATAGAGGGAAAAGGCTAAATTTAGAAAATTAGAAGAATAAATATAAAAAATTAAATAAATAAATTTATTTAATTTATATACATGATGAGAAGATAAATAAACAAAATATTGATTTTATTTATTTAGGAGAAACAAATTAAATAAATTTATAAAATTTATTTTATTTTAGAGCAATAATGGGATAATTAAATAATTAAAGATTATTTAATTATAGATAGAAAATAGAAGAATAAAGATGATGGAAATGGATGAACTTAATTAAATAAATATAATTTATTTAATTAATGATAGAAGTGGATGGTTTAGAAAAAAATGAATAATTGATACAAGTGTGCTAGACAAAATCAACATATGCAATGGTGAATAATGTAGCAAATCGATAAATGGTACGAAGGATCAATTATGGGTGTCTACATTTTGCCCCTCTTTGAGACAATGTACTTTAGGACGTTGTTTCAATGAAGATATGACTGATATGTAAAGTAAACAAGCTATGCCCCAATGAAACTGGCGGGTGATGCCCCCTCGAGAGGAAAACCAGGCTACTGGGAAAAGACTGGGTTGACTCGTGATTAGATGACAAAAACAAGGATAGACTAGATTGACACGAAGAATTTGGGTTTGGGTGGGATAAACTAGGGATGGAAAAGAAGAATTAGGGTTTGACTTACAGGAAATTAGATTGATCAATCCTTGTGAGAGCTACAAATTTTATTGTGGGATAGATGGATGGATGATGGATAATAGATGCAACTTCTTGACAATGGTTGCACACAAATTTAGAGATTGCAATCCTTATGTTTGATATAGCATATGGATGTTATGCATCAAGGTATAAAGATCAAGGTGTCGATGTATCCAATGCATTCAACATAATACAATCTTATCTATCATATGAGGTCAAGATGTTGATCCAACATACACAAGATATGAATATTAGTTGTTTCTGAGATGGACTTTGACTCTGCAAGCAAACGGTTTGAACTTATTTCCACTAAACATAATGAAACCTTGTCGGTTATATGTATGAGAAATAGTCTTAGCATAGAATAGTCTTAGTACATAAAAGGATTTTTAGGTCCTCAAATACAAAAGATATTGATATGCAAGATGCTAATCCCAACACGTACAATATACCATTAGGCATAGTAGGAGAATAAGATCATCCCACAAACACAGCATATGAAAGCAAATGACCATGCCCCAGTCTATACTTCATCGCAACATACCAAGATATGAGAAATCAAGGCAACTCGATTAGGTATTAGAAAGAGACAAAAGATAAATCAAAAGAAAACATTGACACAACCATCATGTTCTATTGCCAAAAGAGGATGCTCTTGGATAGACTGGATAGCGCCTTGTTGTAAGGAAAGATATATCATGTTGAAGGCTAAGATGTTGGATTGATATAGCAAATGTTGGCTAAAGGCATGCAGAAAAATATCTTTGTTTACCTCTGATTTGATGAGCGCTTGAGCTATCGAGACATGCATAGTTTGTTTTCTGCTTGAGTTAGTCAAAGTGAGATGGAAGATGGAAGGATGAAGTGAAAATGGAAGAATGAATCATTTGTACTTACGTACTGGATACTTCCTTCGCATTCCAGACTGCCTACATACCCTGTCTCCATAGGCTCAAAGCATAGTATGATAATGATGAAAGTGATGATATGTAGTTCTAGGTGTTTATTGATGATGTGGGAAATAGATGAATATTGAAGAATATGAGATGGAGATGATGATGATGGGTGAAGGTTGGATGAATCATGAAAGATGAAAAAGGTGTATCACCTGTGCTTGAGTTTGGATACTTCTTTTGTATTCCAGACTACCTACATACCCTGTATTCACGAGATCAAGGCACTTAACGATAGAGATGATATGTAGTTCTTATAATGTTTTGATGGTAATGATGAAGATGGATGGATTGATCAGATTATGGATTGATGGGATTAGTTGATTGTTTGGTGATATGAGGTGTAGATGGGATGTTTAAGGACAAGGCTTTAAGTATCCACTTCAAAAACTAAGCACAAGAAAGTGCCCCCAGTATGGGAAGGACTTATTATGGAAGGTGATGGATTAGGTGACCTAGCTCTAGATAAATGATATAAGGGAATATCACTTCAACTCCAACAAATTCCAAACCATGATAGGAATAAAGCATGGAGGTGAAAAAGGGAATGGTGTTATTATGGATAAATAGTTTTATTGTGAGATGGATGGAGTTTATTATGGGATGGATGGTAAGGTAAACAAAGACTAAATAGATGGTAGGAGCTGGTTCTACACATAGCGCCTATATGTCAGGTTTTCACTATGGTACTTATCCAAGGCACCTGTTTACCAGGTTTTCACCAGAGGACAAATTATTTATCTTTACTATTTTGATTTTTTTGTTGGGATATTCCAAGGATCAAGCATATCATTTCTTAAGATGAACACTATTGATAGGTTCATCCAAAGGAATGCCTTCAGGTGTTGAGAGAGTATAAGCTCCTGATCCGTAGACTGTTGTGATCACAAAAGGTCCTAGCCAATTTGGTTTGAATTTGCCCTTCTTTTCACAATCCTGTTGATTTCTTTGATTCTCTTTGAGGACAAGGTCTCCTACCTGGAACCTTCTTTCTTTGATTTTTTTGTTATAACTATGATGAAGATAGTTTTGATAGACTTGAATGTGATTGAGTGCAGTGAGGCATCTTTCGTCCAGTAGCTCTAGATCATTTAATCTGGATATTGTGTACTCCTCATCAGAAATGATATGCTATAATGAAACTCTCAGTGATGGGATCTCGAAATCAATAGGTAAGCAACTTCGGTGCCATACACAAGAGCATAGGGTGTAGTGCCAGTAGGAGTTCTGACACTCATTTGATAGGTCCACAAGGCTGGGTTAAGTTGTAGATTCCAATCACGACTAGCTTCATTGACTGTCTTCTTAAGAATTTTGATGATGGTTTTGTTAGAAGCCTTAACTTGGCCATTACTTTGGGGATAATAAGGTGTGGAAAACCTAACATTTGGATGTGAAATTTATTGCATAGGTCATAGACTTCTTAATTTTTTAAGGGACGTCCATTATCAGTAATGATGGCTTGTGGAACTCCATATCTACAAATGATATAATGGAGGATGAATTTATGTATTTGCTTTCTGGTGATATAGGTCATTGGTATAGCTTCAACCCACTTTGTAAAGTATTCAATGGCGGTAATGATGAATTTATGGCCATTGGATGAGGATGGATGAATCTTTCCTATGAGGTCGAGTCCCCAATGCAAGAAAGGCCAAGGAGTAGTGATAGGTTGTAGCTCATGTGTTGAAACATGTATCAAATCCCCATGTTGTTGACATTGTAGGCATCTCTTAGCAAATTGTTGTGCATCTTGCTCTATAGTTGGCCAGTAATATCCAGCTCGCAAGATTTTCTTAGTAAGGCTAGGGTCGATGGAATGTGAACCACAGACACCTTCACGTACCTCCCGCAGGGCAACTTTAGCTTCTTCTGAGTTAAGACACCTAATAAGGATACCATTGTGACTCTTACGATAAAGGGTTTCTCTAATGATGGTGTAACGAGAGGCTGGTGGATAAAGGTTTTGCATTAGGTGTTGGATAATTGAAATGGGAAGGTACCATGGCAGAGATACTCATATATATCCTCATACCAAGGAGAATTGGGACCAACAATTCACATACAATATTGGATTGTGGGACTTCAAAAGATGGAATCAAAAGTTGTTCAACTAGAAATTCACATCTCTGTGCATTAGTAGGCATAGCTAGAAGAGAACCGATTGTAGCCATGGCATTTGTTTCTTTGTTGTTTATCCTAGGAATTTGCTCAAATGTGATTTTGGAAAAGTATTTCTTGAATTCATCTACCATCAACTTATGTGGGAGAAGTTTTTCATCTTTTGTTTGGTATTCATCCAATACTTGTTTGATGGCCAGCTAAGAATCTCCAAAAACTTGTAGCTATTTGATATCCCATTGTACAGCCATGCGTAATTCGGTGATCAAGGCTTCATATTCAGCAATGTTGTTGGTACAAGGGAAGGCAATCCTATATGATTTAGGTATACAATCACCTTAAGGAGTGATGAAACATATTCTAGCTCCATATCCATGTTGTGAATATGAACCGTCAAAGTACAGCTACCAAACTACTGAAGGATATAGATTGAATAACTCTTCATCAGGAAATTTAGGATGGATATGATGAGTATCTGTCATTGGTGCTTTTGCCAATTGATCAGTGATCACTTGTCCCTTTATAGCCTTTCGATCAACATATTCTATGTCAAATTCTCTAAGAAACATTATCCATTTTGCTAACCTACCTATGAGTACTGCTTTGGATAGAAGATACTTGAGTGGATCAAATTTAGTTATGATCTTTGTTCTTTGGTTCAACATATAGTGCCACAACTTTTGGGAAGCAAACACTACAACTAAAAATACTTTTTGCATGGATGAATAATTAAGCTCATAGCCAATGAGAGTTCTTCTAATAGAATAGATGGGTTGTTCTTTCCCTGATTCATCATGCTGAGCTAAAAGGGCACCTAGAGCTGCTGTTGTTGAAGAGATGTATAGTAGCAATGGTTGATCAGGCACAAGAGGTACTAGTACTAGAGGTGTAGCTAGATATTTCTTTCTTTGATCAAAATCTTGTTGGCACTTATCATCCCATTTGAAAGGTTCTCCCTTCCTAAGCAAGTGTTGAAAAGGATGGCATTTATCTGCTAGTTGTGAAATGAACCTTCAGATAGATTGTAATATGCCTTGAAGACTGCAAAGTTGTTTCAAATTTGATGGTGGAGGCATGTTTACTATAGCTTTTACCTTGTCTGGATCCACTTTTATGCCTCTTCGAGATATGATGTAACCCAATAGCTTTCTAGAAGTCACCTTGAATACACATTTCTTAGGATTTAATCTTGCTTGATACTTTTCTAGTCTGTCAAAGATCTGTTCTAGTACTTTTAGATGACCTTCTCTGGTTTTTTATTTTCCCAAGATATCATCAACATAATCTTCCATTATGGTGTGAAAAAGATCATGGAAGATAATGATCATGGCTTGTTAATATGTCGCTCCTACATTCTTAAGGCCAAAAAGCCTTACTTGCCAACAGTAAGTACCCCATGGGCATGTGAAAGCTATTTTATGTTGATCTTCGAGAGCAATTAGAATTTCATGTCCTATTGTAAGATCAACAATGATATCTATGCTTGGAAGTGGAAAATCATCTTTAGGACAGGCTTTGTTAAGATCTCTGAAATCGGTGCAGCAACAAATGCCCCCATTCAATTTAGCAACTGGTACTAGATTTGAAACCCATTAAGGATAATCAACAGGCCGTATGAACTTAGCATCCAATTGTTTCTAAATTTCTACTTTGACCAAGAGTGCTATTTGAGGTTGCATTTTCCATAGCTTTTGTTTGATAGGTTTTGCATTCATAAATATTGCTAGATGATGTACCACAAGTAATGGATCCAACCCCGGCATATCTACATAAGTCCACGCAAAATTGATTGATCTTTTCATGAAGAAGGCAGTGAAATCTGTTCTTTCTTGATCTGATAGTGATGTTGCTAGAAATGTGATCTTGGGAATCTGTGTTGTTCCTAAATTGATCTCTTGAGATTTCTCCACCAGCAAGGGTGACTGTTCTTAATATTCAGTGGTTAAAGGAAGGTCAAATCCTCCATCCTCGGGCACCTCAGAGAGGCTTTCAACCTCAAATACGTCCTTTATTTTTATTTTTTCACAGTCAAGAGGTGCCTTTTGGTTTTCACCTAGTGACCTTTCTTTTTTTATTTTATTTATTTCACTTTTGCAACTAAAGGATTTGACACTTCCACCAAAGTATGCTAACTGAGGTAGGTCCATCATGAATCCCACTTTGTGATCTCCCAATGGTATGTCTTCTCTTAAGCCCATGAACTCTGCTAAGGCTTCATCATTTTGAAATGTGTCCAGAATAGGTGCCCCCTGTTAGTCCTAATCGACGAGGTCAGGATATACGAGTTGAAGGTCAGATGATTTAGGTTGAGGGTGGAGGATGCGGATGATATCATAAAGATGGATAGGTCTTGGAATAGTTCGGTTATGTGGAAAGAAGAATCATTGATGGCATCCTGATTAGAGGTCTCTTCTATGGGAAAAGCTCTGGCTACCTCATCAAGAATACACTCAATGTTCGAGGAAGGTGGAACCTCCTTACCGTACCCTAAACCTTGCATATTAAACTTCTTGGTGACAATGATAGGTTCAACAGATCCTTGTCTGTGCGGTCCTAGACCTCCTTGTCCTTTGTAACCCATGTTATTAATGATCTGAAATCCATTGTTATAACATTCCACTTCTAAAGTGACTTGATCATTTTCATCAAAGAAGATCCAAGAGTTGATGTCATCAATATCTTCATCTTCTAGCATTCTAGATTTGATGAACACAGTTGGAGGAATAGTGATAGTAGCCTTGGATGAGGAAGCTTTGGATATTGATGGTTGACCATAGGATTTGGGTGATAAGGGCAAGGCTCCTATACAACAATATTCTTGTAGACTATATTCACCAAATCCTTTCTCTTTGTATTGGACATCAATATTGGGGATGGATTTACTAGATGAAGGCTTATTCAAATCAGATGGATCAACATAGGATGTGGATGGATGGGCTTCGACGTTAACATGTATGTGATTAGGATTTTGATATTTGGCTTGAAAGGTTTGGAAAAACTCAAATGGATTAGGATCGGTAGGGATCATGATTTCAACACCATTGTAAGGAAATTTTAGACATTGATGATATGTAGATGGAACTGCTTTCATGGCATGTATCCAAGGACGGCCAAGGAGAATGTTGTAAGGTAATTCAATGTCTAGGACTTGACAATGAGTATCAGTAGTAATAAGACCAACCCAGATAGGTAGAAAGATGATTCCTTCAGATTCTCTCTCGGCATCATCATATGCTTTAATAATTATGCTCTTAGTAGTATCAATACGATCCTCAGAATATCCCAGTAATTTTACAAGCTTTAGAGAACATATATTTAACCCAACTCCACCATCTATTAGTATTCATTTAATTTGGCGTTGGTTTATGTAGACTTCGATATGGAGGGCATCGTTATAGGATGGATCGAATGATGAAAAGGTCTTTGTCAAAAAAGGTCAAACAATAGGGTGATGCAATACTAACTACCATGGCTTGGAATTGTGTAGTATCAATATCATTGGGTATCGATGACTCTTGTAAGGCTTTATCTAAGATAGCTTTATGGGCAGGTGATATACTCAATAATTCCAAAATGGAAATATGGGCATGAGTCTTACCTAGATGGTCAAATATATTGTATCCATAATTTGGGTGTACGATAGGTGGTGCTCCTTGGATAGTGACATGGCCTCAACTGGTGGTAATGGCACAATCAGGTTCTTTTCCTCTTATGGTAATGGGTTCTTTTCCTCTTATGGTAATGGTAGATATGTGATTTTGTTTGATACGACCAATGGTAGATGACTCATAGGTATAATGAACTTTCTTCTTTGTATTAGAGGCATTATCATGTGGTGGAAATGGATTCTTGAAAACATCAAGGTCATAATTTGTCATTTGTTTTGGTGGATCAATAGTGATTTCTCCTTGATCAAGAAGGTTTTGAATCAAATGTCTCAATTTCATACAACCGGTTGTCTTATGTCCCTTCACTCTATGATAGTCATGGCATTCATTGTCTTTGTACCAATTAGGCTTAAACAGTGGTTCTTCATTTGGTCGAGCTTCATGTAATGTGATCTTGTTGGCTTGTAGTAGCTTTTTGAGGACAGATTCAATAGGCTCTCTCAAAGGAGTGAATTGACATCTAGGGAATGGATTTGTTTTAGCTTGGTCTCTTGGAATAAAGGGTGTGCTCTTAGATGTTGCTTGGATATGGATGGGAGCCTTCATGGTTTGAACATTCTTTGCATGAACAATGTCATCATTGACAACATTTTTGTTCTTGTTCCAACAACAAGATTTATCACTTTAAGATTGTCCATTGTCTTTTGTGTCCTTGAAGATCTTGATTAGACCTTTGGCAATTAAATCTTTCTTAATGTTTGTTCCCTTGGATATGAGTTCATCAAAGGTAGTAGCACTTTCGAGTTGCAATTGAAATGATAGCTTGGGATGAAGATTTTGAACAAAGATGTCAACTTGTTGTTTCTCAGGCATTTGCCACGGGAGCTTGCTAGCCATATTTCACCATTGTTGGATGAAAGATGAGAAGGTTTCCCCATTTCATTGTTTGTTGTTGACAAGATCATTCATCGATATCTCATTTTCTATATTGAAAACAAAGTGTGACAATTTTTTTCCTGCCAACTCTTTGAATTTCTTGATGCCCAGGGGTAGGTGAGAAAACCATTCCATAGCTTGTCCTCCAAGACTACGAGGAAATAGACATAGAAGATATGTGTCATTGTAGGCAACATTAAGACCTACATAAAATGCTCTAAGATGGTCATTTGGATCACCTTTTCCTTTGTACTTCTCAAATTGTGGTATCTCAAAATGTGGAGGAAAAGGTATCATTTGTAGTGACTTGTCAAAAGGATAAGGGCATACATCCTCAAAGGAAAATGTCTTCTTCATTTGGCCCATACTCATATCCTCAAATTGTTGTTGTAATTGATTGAGTAGCTTCTCCATATCTGATGTGGATGATTGTTGTTGTTGCATAGGATTTTGATGGCTTAGTGGAGGTATTTGGTACATCGGATGTTGATTTGAAGGATATTGTTGTGATGTGTTGTATGACAGGGTGTATGTGTTTTGGCCTTGGTTATCAAATGATGGGAATGTGTATGAGTTTGGTGATGGATAAAAAGTTTGGGGTTTGTATCGCATGTGAACCAAAGATGGATTGATGTAGGACATATGTTGATTGGAGATTGGTGGAACTTGGGATACGACGGATGGATTGGTATAAGATATGTGTGGATTGGATGATGACGGAGCTTGGGACACAAGAGGTGGATTGGCATAGGATATGTGTTGATTAGAAGTTGATGGAGCTTGGGATATGAGAGGTGGATTGGCATAGGATATATGTTGATTAGAGGTTGATAGAGCTTGGGATATGAGAGGTGGATTGGCATAAGATATGTGTTGATTAGAGGTTGATGGAGCTTGGGATATGAGAGGTGGATTAGCATAGGATATGTGTTGGTTGGATGGTTGTGGTCCAAGTGAAAGGAGTTGATCGACATATGATATGCTGGAATTGGGGTATGGTTGTGAGTTGAAAGGTTGGTCGATAAGTGATGTGTTAGGATTGGATAGCACGTGCAATGTTTGGACTAAATTCATAGATGATGTATTGAGATGAGTAGACACATTAGATGGTTGGGATGGTTCAACATGCGACACACTTGGATTAGAAACTTGAGGTGTTTGTGTTACTTGTAGAGAAGTTATGTTCATGGAAGAAGATAGCATGGGATACGATACGTGAGATGAGGCGACATGTGGCACACTTTGATTAGAGACTTTGGGTGCTTGTGGCACATGTGAGGGAGTTATATTGATGGAAGAAGATTGAATGGGTTGTGATGCATGAGATGGATTAACATGTGGCACATTTTGGTTTGAGACTTAAGGTGCTTGCGACACATGCGAATTGATCATGTAAGATGGTGTTAACAAAGGCTCTATTGATGTGGGAACATTGGGTTGGTCCGTTGCATGGAATGGAGGGGTAGATTGATTGGTCAAAGGTGGTGTTTGGATGTTGTGTGTAGATGTTGTGGGTTTGGTAGACATGGTAGTAATAGCCTTATGGGTTTCCTTAGCAACAACAACATCATTGGTTGGATCTTATTTTTGGATTTTGGATATGTCAAAGTCACTTGGCAATTTGGCTCCTCTTTGAGCTAGTTGTAAGAGAAATCTATCGAGATCAGAGTCTAAGAGCCTATTTGACGTTTCACAATGTCTCAAAGTCTTGTAGGTCCTCTAAGTTGTCTTGAGATTCCTCATAGGTAGATCGATCAAAATGATATTGTGGCACTTGAGTTGATGATGATGGTCTGACGATATATCCTTTGGGTAAAAACATATCATGAGGCATTCCAGTCATGAATTTTGAAGCATCCTTGAGAGGCGTAGATTGAAATTCTCTTAGGTTAGCCTCCATAGCTACCTTATATTGACTCCTTGTTTGAGGCATGAATTGATGATGGATGAGATTTTTGGACTTGTGTGACAAAGTTGAGACTCTTGAATTGATTGATTGGCTTGGTTGATTGATTGATTGATTGATGGTTGGCTTGATCAATTGATTGGATTGATTGATTAGATTGTTGATTGATTAGATTGTTGATTTGATTGATGATTGATTGATTGATTGGTTGATTTGATTGGATAAGATTATCTCCCAAGAGATAGACTCATGAACTCAAGGGTAGACAAGATTGATTGATGATGATGCTATAGCCCAACTCAAAAGGAACCACTCTCTTAAGCTAGAAAAGATAGTTGTGATATGGTCAAAAGCTGGATAGTGAACAAAGCCAAAGGATGATGTTGATTTGATTGATTGATTGATGTTGATGGATGTTTTAGAGTCTCAAGAGGATGCGAGGGCTCAAAAGGTCCAAAAATGTCACATGATCAGGCTGAATGCTGGCTGTAGATGATCAATGTATTGTCTGGAAACTGATGAAAAGGCTATGGATTGACTAGAAATGAGATTTTGAACTGGATAAATGCTAACAGTCTGTAGATAGCCAAAGGCAAAATTGTGTCAACCAAAGGCAATTTAGGATAACGCAAAGGCAAAATTCTATTGACCAAAGGTGATTTTCTGCAGCTCAGAGGTGATTGGATATAATGTAAAGGTGATGTAGGATAACTTAGAGGTGTTTTGTATGATGATCAGAGGTAATTTAGGATGACCTGAGGTGAGTTTCTATCATTCAAAGGTGTTGGGTGAATATTTTGTCATTTAGCTAACTAATGGCAAAATGGTTATATCAACCATAGTGTGATGACATAAATCTCTCCTCTCAGCAATGGGAGGTTCCCTTTTAACTATTACAAACTTATTTACACTAAATACTAGCTTTGGGGGTGTGTTACATTCATCCTTTTCTCTTCTTTCAAAAAAGATGTTTACAATGTTTCACGGTAATATTCAACAATGTTTCTACACTTAAACAATAATCAACAATACTCTTGTAAGTTGAAGCACAAAGTCTTTCAACTTACTTCACAAAAAGATTCACAAACCAAGTGAATAATCTCAAGTACAAAGTCTTCAAATTATCCCTAGAAAGATTTTAAAAGTAATCATATCACCAGTTGGAGCACAAAGTCTGTCAACTAACAACACCACTGATCCTCGCGAATGTGATTGGAAATCATAGCACAAAGTCTACAAGTTCTCAACATGATTTATATACAAAGTGAACAACTACAAGCTCAAAGTCTTTATAATCCTCCACTGAGAAATGCTTTCAACACACATATATTCAAGGAAATAATATAACACAAAGTTTATATAACTTATCTTGAACGTCCTCCAATCATGATAGCCAAGCACCACTTTATCCAATCAATCAATAAGAGAAATCAGCAAAAATGCCATATGTACATCCTCACTCATACAATTTCGATTCAACACAAAGTTTGATATCAAAACTTGCCTTCTTTATTGATTGGAATTGATTGTGCAATTTGAACACAAAGTCTCAAAGTTGAGTCACAATTTGGGCAGCACTTTGTTACATAAGATTAAAGATAAAAATTACAATGAAGGCCCTCTTTATTTATAGGGAGAGGCCTTGAGAAAATTTAGTAAAAACCTAACTACTTTGACTTATTCAAAAATAGGAGTCCTTATTGACTTGGGACTTCCTATGTTTTTACATGTAATTACATATGAGAAAAGTACATGTAAAAGTGTCTAAAACTAAATGAAAAGTACATATGAAACTACAAAAATATTCTAAGGCATGATGGTTTTCATCAACTCCCATTCCTTGTAATCTGCACACATCTTCATGATGATCGGTCCACGAACCCAATTCAAGAGTAACTTGCCATGTTTGATGACTCAGCATCTTTGTGTGCCACTTCCATTCTCACTGCTATTCACTCTCCAATGTCTATTGCACTGTCTATACATGATTGCTCATCTCTAAACACAACTGCTTCTCCTTGACTACAAGTGGCACAACACATCATTCTCATTGTCATGACTATGAATTGAATCACCCATCTCCATGAGTAATGGATTTCAACATCCTTCTTTACTGTCATGTGCATGCTCCTATTATCAGACCCCTACTATCTTGTGCCTCATTACTTTGGCCTTCTTAGGAGATGGGCCAGTCATTTGAAAGATAGAATCCTTCGGATGACATGATGACCTTAGCAACTTTGCAGGAGAAACCGTAACAAAAAGTCATGATCTTGCAGTTAGGGAAAATACTAGTAATTTTGGGAAACTGCGTGTTGGTGATCATGATCATAGGGGTGAGCTTGAAAGGGCTAAAGAGCAAGTGGGTTGAAAAAACGGAGGAAAGCAGGCCCAGGATAGCTTTTTAGAGAATTCTCCAGAGTTAGAAATTTTTTGAATAGTGATGCACGGGTGGCAAAATTTACCGCCCTTGCATTTAGGAAGGGATTGCATCTCATGTCAGAGCGGCAAAAAGGCCCGCTCCTGCATGTGGGAGGTAAAACTATGTTTCATGCTCAAGCGGCGATTTTTGCCGCCCTTGCATTTGAGGGGTATTTCTAGGCTCCATCTATAAGAGTGGTAAATTTTACCACTTGTGCATTGAACAAGCTTGAGCGAACATTGAAGTGTTGGAGCAGTGATTTTTACTGCTTGCGTGTATGAAGGAAGAACATGGGATGTTAGAGTGGTGAATTTTATCGCTTGCACAAGGTAACTTCACTACTAAAGATTTTCGTGTAGGAGCGGCGATTTTCGCCGCCCCTACACTTAGGGAATACCTCAAAAAAAGAAACAAAGGCATGAGTGGCAAATTTTGCCACTCATGCAAAACTTACAAAACCAAAACTAAAATACATCAGTGGTAAAAAGTGATGCTCATGCACTTGGATCAAACAACACAAAAAAAATACATGCACAAGCAGCAAAAAATGTTGCTCCTGCATGGGAAACTATAAAAGCAAACAGATGTGCAATGGCGGTAAAATTCACCACTTGTACACAACACAGACAAATAATATGCATGGGCGGCAATTTTTGCCACCCTTGCATGACTCAAAGACTGAAACATGCACCGGCAGCAAAATTTGTCCCCCCTACATGTTAACAAAAATTTTGCTAACTCCTTAAACCTACAAAAACTAGTTTAACAACTTGCGCGAATTTTGAGAAATCAAAACTAGAAGATACTTGAATAGATACTCAGGAGCAAGAGGACTACACATGAGGACAAGATGACTCACCTTGATTTGTGAGCTTAGAGTGTAGGCTACAGAACGGACAAGTTTCGTAGGGGTCATCCTACAAAATGAGCGCAGCTGATTTTGAGGACAACAAAAGGTAACTGTCTGTGGTTCAAAGGCAATTGGCTATGATTCAAAGGTGAGTTTCTGTAACAGTGTCTTGTTTTGATAGATAATTAGCAAGAGAACACACAACAAAGACACAATGGCTGATGTTTTGGATGACTCTGATACAAATCAGAGTAACCTCTGAATGAGGGCCTAGATTAGCAAAAAATTATTCACTGGTCTCGACAAATTTGAAAACACTTGTAAGCATGTACAATCTAGGCTAGAAAGTGGATACTACTTGCTGAGTCCCTACTTGGATTTCTCCATATACTGAGACAAAGTAGACAACTAGAGATATTGGAGACATTGGCTCCCCCACCACGGCATGGGCACACCAAATCTCTTACCCTGAAGATCCAGAGATCTTATGAATCAAGGGATTTTCTGTCTCTACAATGAATAGTACATATAGGGTGGCTTCGGAGGTCCAACCTCCTGTACTAGCAAGTAAAAAAGATTTTGGCCTCTACAACAAGTGGTTTCTAGTGATGATTCGGGGGATCGGCACGTTACGAGCGTCCAACAAGCCACTTAAAGCTTTAACTAGTCTTACTAGGAGTCTCATATACACAAGGTACACCTTTCAAACTAGCATTGTACTGTAAGCACTAATACCAGTTAGACTTGGCTTTCACCTTATCCTTTTTTATATAGCAGACCGAAGGAAAGTACCGCTTGAGGTCGTTCCCTTGGGGTGAGTACCTCTTTTCCCACCAAGGCAGACCTCTCTAAATATAATAACAAGTTCTCTTACACCCAAGATCCATTTGATAGGCAAGGGGAGAGGATACTTTTGTTATTAGCTTAGGGATCTATCTAATACAAATGTAACAAACATAGCAAGCAAGCAAACAAAGCAAACAAGTTCTTTTTAAGCACCAAATGAAATGTTCCTAGATTAGTAAAAATGATGTAAAATCTTTGACTGATTGATCCTATAGCAGATTTGTTAGTAGTTTCAAATCCACCTTTCTTCGACAAACAATGAAAAGCTGCACCAAGAGATATTAGCTTCAAAGAAATCAAAGTTACAACAATGCAGACCAAAAGCAACAAAATAAAGTACACAGGCAATTATCTGCAAATCAAAAGCGACTGTATTTATACCAGGGGTGATTTTCTGTCGCTCAAATGCGATGCCAAATTATGCAAAGGTGATCCAACAGTGCACAGAGGTGATTTCTTGTTGTACAAAGGTGCTCGGATGCCTAAAATCTACAAAACTCAAATGACAAGGTTAAACAAATGATCATAAAATGAATGTATAAAACCCTGATGACCCAGATAGGTGGATTTATTGAATCAAAGTTGTACCCTGCAACAAAAACACAAAAGATCCAATAATATGATATGATTTGGTCTAAGATAAATCAAACCCCAAATAAACCATCTTGAGGATTGCAAAAGATAATTAGGGTTAGCGAATAAACCAACTTGCAACCCAAAATTAGACAACTAAATTGTAGAAAACCCTACAAAAACAAATGTATCAGTAAAAACCCTAATCAACCAGAAGCGACTCTTTGTTGATCAAAGGCGATGAGATGCAAACCAGAGGTGACTGACGATTATTCAAAGGCAATTTCCCTTGACCATAAGGGATGCAGAGCCGTTCAAAGGCGATTTTGCACAAACTAAATGCGATTTTCTACAAATCAATTGCGCTACTCCATACCTAGACTTCAAAAATGACTTTTCAAAGACAAATCAATCAAGGATGTGGGTCCCACTGGGCATAATTAGGTTAATAAGATTGAGCATTACAATCAAAACCAAATACTACCACCTTTAAGAAATCTATCTTAATGACACAAAATGAAAGCAAATCAAAGAACAATGTCATCTAGATTGTATTGATTCCTTGGTTGGAATGTGGATTGCTTCTCAATAGTGAACAACCATAGTTGCCAAAGCTACCATGATGATAGATGATATGCTCAAAGTGCTTGATGGATGCTCAATGGATTCAATATGCATGAGATGATAATCTAGATGCTATGAAGATTGTGTGGGATGAATAGAATGGGGTGAGAGGGTGTATATATAACTCTCAACTAAAATTGATCAACGATGGAGAAAAGGTGGCTACATGAATAGTTGAGATAATTCAAAAGGTATGGATGAATGTGTACAAGACATGTGTCCATAGAGATAGCTTTTATTAAATAATTTACTTGGCTTTGTTGGTGGAGATAAGATTGATTTTCTTAAAATAGGATGCTTTTCTATTTTAAGAGTTGGATGACAAGGATATTTGATTTTTAAACCAATTAAATTATTTTTTGAATTTAATTTTTAACAAACTATGTACAAGGCCAACTTGTACACATAGAAGAAAGTGATAAAAAAAGGGAAATGATAAGATATGATAGAGGAAAAAGGCTAAATTTAGAAAATTAGAAGAATAAATATAAAAAATTAAATAAATAAATTTATTTAATTTATATACATGATGAGGGAGAAGAAAATTAAATTAATTTATAAAATTTATTTAATTTTAGAGGAATAATAGGATAATTAAATAATTAAAGATTATTTAATTATAGATAGAAAATAGAAGAATAAAATGATGGAAATGGATGAAATTAATTAAATAAATATAATTTATTTAATTGATGATATAAGTGGATGGTTTAGAAGAAAATGAATAATTGATACAAGTGTGCTAGACAAAATTGACATATGCAATGGTGAATAATGCAACAAATCGATAAATGGTATAAGGGTCAATTTTGGGTGTCTACAGATCCTATGATTGAAGACCCCCCGACTCCATCATTGAAAGCATTGGCTTGTATGAGGTGAAACCATTTTGTGAGAGATCGCAAGCATCGCCGCCGTGCTGCAACCCGAGTGCATGCTACTAATGTGCAACCTCCTTTTGAGGATCCCTCTTCCTCATAGGTGTTTATTAATCATGTTCTTCCTTTACATCCCCACCTCCTTGTTTTCCTTCCTCTGTCTCTCCCATCCCTGATCCTTGCTCCGATCATCAGTGTCACGCCTAGCGCCACCTTCGTTGCTATTTTGCTTGCTCCACCTGCATTGCCTAAGTGTAATCTTGAGCGCTATCCTACCCCACTGTAGCTTTAACCTAAGTGCATTTTGAAGTTGCCTTTGCCACTTTCTCGCTCTTCTTCTCCTCTTCTCTTTGTGGAGAATGTTACTCCACCCATGTCTCATAGTGCTTGTTGGCAAGAGACATTGCTCTGATGAAGGATTACAAGTTGTCATTGATGGCAACAAGGCAAAGGGATTCCACTGACATGACAAAGAGACATTACTCCGAAAGACCAACTTGGTTTGGCAACAAGGCACAAAAGTATTATGGTCTGGAAGGCTAAAATGACTAAGTATGGGCAGTATTTAGAGCAAGTGACAGAAAGTGGGTTAGTATGCCTCCGCAGTTGAAGATCAGTATATTTGGTTTGGGTATGATGTTCATAGCTATTTGATGATGATATGTTCTAGTGCTCAAGTATTGACTTCCTCTGAAAGTCATACTGCAAAATATCTAAGTCCGGGTGAATGAAGCTAAGACAGGAACAGTGCATAGTGCCAGAGAAAAAGGATCTGCATTCCTCCACAGTTGCATATTTTATCTTGCGGTTCTGACGGTATAATAAGAAGTACAAAATGAATGTTGGTTATGAATCTTTGAGTCTCATGGTTCGTAGTGAGAGTTTTGATGTGACAGATGAATTGACCAAGCATGTTCTTAAGAGATAGGCCGACATGCATGTAAAATCCATGTGCAGAGAAGATATATTGTTTGAATAATAAATTTAAGTGGTTGTATGATTGGTGCCAACCTATATGAAGACCATTTTATGTTTGGTTGGGTCTGCATTACTGATTGTACACATGATCAAGCTGACAAGGTAAAATACATTGTATACACGCTTCATGTCTAGCTTGTTGACCTAATTATGAGATGAATCTTGTTGCGGATATAAATACTCAATGGATTATGACGTTGAGATGTGAATGTGTGGGATGTGTGCGAATTCGAAGTGAAAAGGATTATGAGAAAAGTATAGAGTAGAAAAAGAAAACAAGGGCAAAGATAGAGTTTATGTAGTAGTTTTGAGAAGCAGGGCAAAATAAATGAAGACCTTTGAATTTGTGTATTGAGCCTTCAATGGAACTGTGATCCAGCATATGATAGATGCATTTACAGCAGTTCATCACTAGCAGTGAGCCAATTTCTTCTATCTTCAATCCTTCTTTCTTAGTGGACAGTGAGTCCATCTGCAGTGAGCATTTCTTTGGGCAGTAAGCCCCATGATAGTGAGCCTTACGTAATCCGATATTGTTATCATAATATATTGTGAGCTAACACTCACTGTGGTTTTTCCCTTTTTGGGTTTTCCACATAAAAATCTTTGTGTCCATGTGTTATGTCTTTATGGTTGCTATTCTTATGCTTATTCTGTTTTCATGTTATTAATTTTGGAAATTGGATTAACGAACATGTTAAGAAGTGGTTTTGTGGAATACTGATTCACCCCCCCTCTTAGTATTCCTTATATTCAACAATGCTCACCTTATAGTTGATAGCACTCAAGGTCCACCTATAGTTTACATTTCAGATAGTGACTCTCATGATTCCTCCCCTAAGATAATCATAGAGTCTGTTCCAAACATCCTGGCATTGTCCACAATCTTTTCAAGATCAGTGACAATTATTGAACCTAGTGCTGAGGAAGATCTAGTCCCGCCTGTTGATCCTCCACACTTGGCTTTGGTAGAGTGTCCTTCAACTGCTCTTGTAATGGTCCTATTATCAACACTTCCTCTGTCCCATTGTGAGTACGAAGATGGGTCTAGGATGATTTGTTTGCGGATGACCTATGAGAGATTTACATATGTTTTGTGTGTTTGCTTGCTTGTCAGTAATGTTTCTCCTATGTTGTTCTTTTATGTTTGTTAGTTCTACCCAAAGGACTCACGATGCCCTTGTAGACACATGGATACAGGAGGAATGCATATGTCATAATATTTTTCTATGTGTTCATACTTCCTTCTCTATGTTGTCTTTTTGTTTGTTGTTGTGACATTTTGGGGACGATGCAAAGCATTGGAAGATTTAGCTTCCTTCCATGTTGACCCAAAATTTTTAAATTTTGCATTTGTCATTTTGATATGTATTTGTCTCTTTGTGACCTTCCTTCGTACTTGTATTTCTACATGCTTGGGGGATGATGATAATATATAAAATGAGATCTATGATTATTACATGCAAATATATACATCATGTTGATGCCAAAGCATGTAGATTCCTTAGTGTGTTTCGTGTTGTTACTTGTTTCATGTGGCATGTGTTAGCGTTGCTCGGTGTCATACCATGCTTACATGTAAAGCTCTTTGTGTATCATGTCTGCAACATCGCCTCGATTGTCCCTCTTTGGGGCATCCCTTTTTCTTTTGCACGACGTGGCTTTGAGAACATATATGTGGATATATGTCTCTTAAAGCTTTCTTCACCATTTATCCCTTAAAATCAATTGCATATGTCAAATTTATGCAATTATTTTAAGGTGGGGGCATATGTCTCCTCCTTTAAACTTTTTTGCACACACCATTGTATGGTTGGTTCACTCTTGGCAATGTTTGCTCTAGCAGCATGTTTTGTAGCTTGTGGTCCTAAGTAGATGCACTTGCTTAGCTTGTCCACGCTTTTTAGCTACCTCTTTGACACTCTTTGTGAGTCACCTAACAACGCAGGTTTATTAGTCTGTGAGACTGATTATTTTACCTTCCTTATTTTGATCGTTATGGATTTTAGTTGATGACATTATTAGACTTTTAGTGACTATGGTTTCATTATGCAGACTTGATTTTATCTCCTGATTATGATAGGACATTGATTAGACATATGTGATTCGATTTGATTAGATTTGATGATATTTTGTGATTTGACATATGAGATATATTAGATGATGTTTGTGATGAGATTCTAGTTATTTATGTGATGTGGACTATTTGACATGTGATTGAAAAATGTAGTTTAATTTAGAATTATGTATTGATGATTATTGTTGTATTCGAATGCGTGAATTTAATTCCAGTTGTTTCGGCTATGATTATTCATGATATGATTGACACTTGATCGAGATGTGCAGGTTTTACATTCCCTAGCCACGAGAAATTGGAGGTAGAATTCACACCAATGTTATCCCTTGTGAAACCGATCCATTCCCAAGAGGGATAAGGATCACGTTTGAAATTGAATGTGATTTAAGTGCTTGATTTAATTTTTAATCTTTTGGCCTAGTACCCTTTGTTTAAATTAATAAATAATAAGTGTTGTATAAATTTTATTTGACTTACACCACTTGGTATTTGTTTTATTTTTTTGAGGCCATTTAAAGTAGATTTATGACCCTTTTGTGAACCTTAGTGTCCCAAAAGTTACCCTAGGTGGTTACCCATGGGTCTAGGGTCAACTTGGACTAGCTAACCCTTAGATTAACTCACTTTTAGTCACTCTAAACTATGGTTTAGTCAAAGTGACGAAATTTAAAATTAGGGAAGGTGGGAGATGAGTCATGCTTTGGGAAAGACTCATCTCCCTTCCCAAAGTTTGGGAATTCTTTCCCAAGGAAGACTTGGGAGGTCTCCAAGACTCCCAAGTGTGTGGGAGCTTCCTTCAAGACTCTCACACATGTGTGAGAGCATCTTGGAGGGAGATGGCTCTTTGAGAGAATAAGAGGATGCCATATGGCATCCCTTATCCTCTTGGAGGTTTGAGTGGGAATGCCACCTCACCACTTGTCCTCTCACACGTGTGAGAGTTCAAGTGGATAAGGTGAGGATTGAGAGGGAATTGGAGGATGACACTTGTCACCCTCACACTTCCTCTCCCTTGCAAGTGGCATTGGAGGAGGAAGGAGAAGTGTCACCTTCTTATTCCTCAAGGGCAAATTGATGGCCTATATTATCTCCTCTTGTTGAGGAGTGTGGGGTTCTTGCATTTTTGAGTTTTCTTCTATTTTGGAGGAATTTAGGAGAAAGTTGGAGGAATTCTTGGAGATTGGAAGGTTTGGGAAAGTTTGGAGCTCTTCACCAAACGTGCTTCCATTATAGGGCTTTGAAGGTAAGCCTCTTAAACTTTGTTTCTTCACCCTTGCTTATTTAATGTGTTGTGTTGTAGATTTTTGATTGTTTTGTTGTTTGCATTGTTTTTGTGTGGGATGGGAGTATGGTGAGAGCACCTCCATTGGATGTAATGCTCAACTTGTTTGGGTAGGGGAAAGGAACCTCCTTGAGGTCACTCCCATATTGTGTTATTTATGCCTTGAGGGCTTTTACTTGTTGAGGAGATTATTTGAATGGCAAGAGTGCCATGGAGATTATTTTGTGATTTTGTGGAGAGTGGTGGTTTTGGAGATTTTTGGCTCGAGGCCATGAGTTTGGTATTTTATCATTTGGGTGATCTTTGAAGTAGATGGGTCCATTCCCTACCCTCATCAAACTCATTTTCATGAGTTGAGTTATGTGTTAAACCTTGGGGCTATTTTTGTGTTATTGTGTTTAATTTTTGTTGTGGAGTGTTCCACCCGTGTGAATCCCTACCTCCCTAGCTCGGAGGTGACCCACTTGCAGGTCTATGGTAGGGAGGAGAGCATTTCGTGGTGGCTGGGTTGTTCTTGTGTTGTATTTTATTGCAGGTGTTTCTTTCTATGAAGAAAGGGAGTTGTTGTGAAGCCATTTTGTGTGTGGCTTAGTAGTATTCTTTTGGCTGTTTGAGCCATGGCCATTGTGGCCCTACTTCAAAATTATGTTTAGTAATTTTGCCTAAAGTGGGCTGTAATAAATGTTGTATGGAAAATATTCTTAGTATTTAATCAAAAGGCTGTTTATATTTTCTACGTTGTGAGTTATGATTTGAGAAGTGCATGAGAAATTTTATTTGTATTCTGTCATGTTTTTTTTTTCTTACAAAAAAAAAATACATTAGTTGTTAAATAAATTTTATTGCATACAAAAAAAAAGAGGGGAAGTTTAAATTAGTTTTCTGTTGTTGCATAGAAGTTCAAAAGAGTTATTTTCTGTCAAGATTGCTTGAAATGTTTTGTTAATAAGTTGTTGTTCAAGGTTGTATGCTACTGTGTATTTAATGGAAGTTGCAATAAATTTTCCTTACGAGTTTTTTAGAAAAAAAGAGAGAAACAAATCTCTGTTTATCTATGTGCAAAGAAAATCTATATTAGTTATGATTCTGAAATGGAAATTTAGTATTCTATGTTTAACCAAGAGTTTGTGTTAGTAAGAAAGAGAGTCCAAAGTTTGTATATATAATTATACATACACATTTATGAGATTTTGTATATGTATAAGTATATATACATGCATTCTGTTTGAGAACCTGGTTGTTTATTTTTTTACATACTGTGTATATGCTATGATAAAAAAAGAAAATACAAAAGTAAAATTTGATGTATATATACTATATATATATTGCATATAGTATATATACATAAATAAGCATTAGTAGAGAAATGTTATTTTTCAGTTATAATTTTTTTTACAAATAGATGGTATAGAGTTGAGAATACACACACACACATATATACAGAGGGTTTTAAGACTGGTTGGGCTACATATATTATAGTTTTGAGTTTAATATTAAAAAAAAAGAATTGGACTATGGGTTGTAGCACCCACAGTCCCAATAACACAAACATAAGGGGTGTGGGGTGGAGGCTCCGCCTCCCATCCCACACCCCCAAACCCCCATCTCCCGCAGCGCTCACTAAACCACCTCCGGCTGCGCTTCCCCCGCCACTACCTTGCAACGCCAGCGCCGTGACCTCCCCTTCCTGCCACTCCATGATCCCTTCGGCGGCGGCGGCGCCGCCACACCTCTTTTCCTCCGCCATTGCGCCGCTTCATCGCTGTCGGCGCCCTGTTTCTCCCCAACCCTGTAGAGTTTAATAGATACACATTAAATATACAGTGATTGTATATATATATCCCTCTATTTAAACAAAAAAAATATACACCATTATGCTATTCATGCGTATACCTCCATGTGAGGTAGTTAAAATAAACCATGGCCTCCATGTCTGGTCCAGACCCTAACCTGCTTCACATAAGGGAGAAAACAAAAGAAAAGAAAAGAAAGAACAAGAATGAGTTAGGGCAACAATGAAATGAGAAAACAATAACATGTAATTAGGGTTTTGTTTTTGAAAACTAAGTTATAAGGAAATTAGGGCTTTTCTTACTTTTGTGAGAGGATATGTTATTTGGAGGATTTTAATTGAGGGGATTTATTTCATTCTTATTTAAAACCCCTATTTCTTTTCCTTGTTTTTATTTTTAACACTTGGGGACCTTTTAAATTGATTTCTAATTTTGAATGGGTTATTGTCGCATTTGGTTCTTTTTGCCTTGTGGTTTAAATTTAATTTTTCTGGTGGGATTAATTTTATTATTACTAAGGAGAGTTTTCCCCCTTGTTTTAAATCCCTTGTAGTTGGGTCAATTAAATTATTTTGTCCCTAGTGTGATTTTTATCATTCAATTTGTCTGTTTAATTGAACATTATTTTTAATGGGAAGAGTTATTTAAACTCTCCTCCTTCCTCTATTAAATTTTTGAGTTAGTTATTAAATATAATTGTTGAAATTGTATTTAATAACAGACTCGATTTTCTCCTTGGATTTATTTGGCGTCTTGTTATTAATTATTATTATTTTATTTTTAAATTTTTATTTCTTTATGCCAGGTCGATTTATTCGACCTTGGCAGAATATTTATTTTAATATTTTATTATTTTTTAAAATCGTTTGAAATTTGTTCTTAAGTTTAATTTAATTTTACTCTTAAATTTTATTTAATTCCTTATTGGTGATTTATTTTAAATTTTATTTTGCATTTATCAAAAACGCGTTATGCTGTCGAATTTTTCCTAGATTTTTAGGGTTTGATTTTTGTGATATTTTATCTGCTTATAATCCATCATTCCACTTGAACCATGCAATCATCAACTCCATCATTTTCTTAATCACTTTCGATTTCTTTTTAGACCTGAGTTAAGTTAGGGCTCGATGTTAGCAAAATCATCTTCACACCTAGGAGACTAGGGGTTCATATTTAAGTCAGTCTAACCCTAAAAGCGACACACTTCATGTCACATACCCCTTAAACGACTTTCACCATCGCGGTTATGTTGACATGTTTACGCCTTATGCGTATTGCCACTGAGCACGCAGACGCGTGCGAGGGGGTTCCTAGGGATAGGTAGAAAAGTTTTTCGTAGTTCGTGTCATGACCACATGGCAAATGTGGACATGACACATGTGTTGTGTGTCGTGACCGCATGGGAAATGCGGGCATGACATAGTCCTAGTCGCCCACAAGAGTTGGTATGGTTCTTAGCTCTTGTAGTATGCTAGCCCTAGAACCACACTTGGCATCCTTTCTAGCTCTCGTAGTGTGCTAGAAATGCCTCTTTGTTGCTTTGCATTCATTGTTTCCATGTGTGTGTGTGTTGTAGATAGCAATAGATTGTCCATTAGATTATATGATTTGCTAAACAGTGATGTTTGGGTGAATCATATTAAAACTAATCATTTTAAGATGTTTTATATGATTCGCCTCTTGTGTAGGTTTATTATCTAACATTGTGGTTTTGTAGGTTCTCAGCCTGGGGCTTCATACGTCTGCTTGAAGAATCTCCTCCGTCCTCTACGACATTGTTGTTGGAGGTATAACATGTTATGTTATTTTCTTTCTACTTTAGCTTGCATATGCATGTAGTGTCATACATTCACTAAAGTGGGGGCTAAATGTAACATAGAAAATTGCATACCCTTGCAACTTCATGCTACATTTAGTAACCATTTTGGCGTTTACACCTTCTCTCCGTATACTAGGCTAGGTTTGTGTGATTTTGGTCTATTTCTTCTACTCTTTTTAAAAATTTATTATGATGCTTAAATGTTTACATGGTCCTAACAAGGAGCTAGTTTTACTTGGACTCGAGTGCTCCGCACAGACGTCGGCGCGCTGCGCTAGCGTCCTACGTCTATTTGTTGACATGTACTCGTTTCTAGGAATTACAACACATCTTGGGCGATCATTTTGATTCCTTGTAACGTCTCTTGGGGTCGCAGAACAACTCCTTACATGCCATTTTTGATATTTTTCCTTCTTGGGAGTTTATTGGAAAGATTTTTGAAAGAATCATAGACACATTCATTAAATCTCATACATTGGAAATACTTCTTGCTCTTGGATACACTCTACTATTTTTCCTGTGTGAACTAGACTTCTGTAGTAGCTACATGTGTTTTTGGTGCTCCTTGACATTTATAGATCACTTCCATTGGCTCTTAGAGGCTTGTTTCTATCTTGGTGCTCTTTGAGGAGGCTCTCTTTGCTTGAGTTTGAAGTTGTACATTGTCTTTGAGCTCTTGGGGAGTTTGCTGCCTCTTCTCTGGGTTGATATTGGTAAGATTGTTCCTTGTTTAATTTACAATAATTTTATTTCAAATCTATATGGTGTAGACCACCATTTTTGCATCTTTGTTGCTTAGTGTAGACCACTATTGTTGCATCTATGTTGGGTGTAGATCACCCATTGTTTGTTGCACTGGCTGCATATTGAAGATTTTCTTCTTCATAGACTAGAGAAGTGAATCTTTTTATTTTAGTTGTTTTGTTATTGCTTGTAGTTTCCTCGACACACTTAGGGTAAGACCACACACTTGCTTTCCTTTCGATTTCATTCTCTATATCTATTGTTGCTCGTGGAGGTAGAAATACCAACATTGGGACTTGACTAAGGCAAGTCCCTAAGTAGCCAAACCATTTTTCCTCTTTCTCTGTAGGTTTCTTAGATTGAGGACTTTATAGCCACACGGAGGTTTTGTATGACAGTCTTCTGTGCTTGTCTCTCTTCATTCTTTTTAGTCTAATTGATTTCATTTTGATTTCCATGTTACCTAGAATATCACTAGGTGTGTGTTGCGTTGGAATATGTGTTGTATAGGTGATTTGAGTCTATACTAGATTGGGGACTTTTACTTTTAGCATGTTTTGGACTCCAATGACTAGCACATACGTCCTCATGGCACACTGACATTTGAGGCTGGGACCCTTTCCTTACTGTCACATCTTCCTCTTTTCTATCTTGTTTTGTTTATGTAACTGTCTCTTTCAGATTATGTTTATAGTAACTTTATTTCTGCATTTTGTTCCTTTCCCATTCATTCCCAATCACCTGTTCAGGTTGTATTGCTTTGATTGGGACTCATAGTGGTTATGTAGTGATCTAGAGTAGATTATCTAACATTTGATACCTCAGATGGCAGAGCCCAAGTGTAGTGTTTGTGATTAACTCTCTTGGTCGAAGGTATTTGATTAAGGAGTCATTTTTCCATGCTACAAATTTAAATTCTTTTAATTTAATTTTGAGTCAATTATCCTCTATTGATGTTAATATCGAGGAAGAAGACAAATATATTATGCTTCTTTGTTCTTTACCCAAGTCTTGGGAGAATTTCATTCTTGCTATCACTGCTAACCTCAAGATCCAAAGATGGATGCTATTGTTGCAACCTTGTTGACACAAAAAATGAGGAAGAAGGTTATGGATCATAGCTTGGTGGATGCTCTTAATGTTAGGGGAAGGTCTAAAGAAAGAGGACCAAAAGGAGATTAGAAGGGGCCTAAGGAATCAAAAGGTAGATCTAAAACTCCTAGAAAGAAGAACAAAGTTAAGTGTTGGAACTGTGGTAAAAGGAGACATGTGAAGAAGGAATACAGAAATAAAAATAAACAATGGGATTCCTCTACTGAGAAGACCTCTGATGTAGGTGATGAGGTTTTACTTTCTTCTTGTAATGTTGTATCTAATGAACATTGGTTGGTTGACTCATGATGTTCTTATCATATGACTCCTCATAAGGAGTGGTTCTCCGCATATGAAGAATATGATGGAGGTAATGTCTACCTTGGGGACAACACTACATAACTGATAGTTGGATGAGGAAAGGTATTGTTGTGTTTCAGTGATGGGAGGATTAAAACCCTTCCTGGTGTTTTACATAGTCCTAGATTGGCTAGAAATCTTATTTTTGTTTCAAAATTGAATGATTTAGGAATGCACGTAACATTTAACAAGCATGGTTGTAGATTGGTGAGATGAAGCCCAGTGGCAGCAAGGGGAACAAGGATGGGAACTTTGTTTAGGCTTGATGCCACTATTGTTTGCAAATCCACCTATGTGACAGAAAAATCTAAAAATACATGTATTATGTGGCAACGTAGATTGGGTTACATAAGTAAAAATGTTTTGAAAACTATTATCAATAAAAAGTTGGATGATTTCTCTTATTCTGACAAGCACTTTGATTTCTATGAGCATTGTGTGTTTGATGAACAAAACAAAGATTTCTAATCTGAATAAAATAAAAGGCAAACCTAACTTTCTCAAATGTTGTGAACTTAATTATGAGCTCATATTTGCTCCAAGAATCACTCAAATCTACTTGCAGAACAAAGCCACAAGAAAAACCCTGAATATGGTATTTGTATCAAGTTTTTCTGATTCTCCAGATCATCATATGATGCAAGAGAAGAGCATACTCAACTAGAAAGAGCAAATATTATCTCTAACCCTAGATCTTTAGAATGACTAGCCCTAGGCATTCACCTGCTCTAATACCATGTTAGATTTTGTTATGGAAATAGCAACCCAAAATCTAAAAAAGCTAAAAACCAAGCACAAAGAGAAGATCAGAATGAAGGATGCAAAAGAGATTAGAAGTGAAGCTACAACAAAATATGCATTACAATATTACAACCAGATTACAAAATACAAGCTAAGCAGTAAGTTTATATAAACCAGGGAGAGGTGGAGGTGGCAAAACTAGCCAATAAGGAGTGACCACCAAGTGGTCTAAAGATAGCAAGAGCATCTTCCCAAGATAGCAAATGCACCTCCCTTGTAGGATGGCGATGCCTCAATTTACCCAATCACCTAATTAAACTCACTTTATAGCCCAAGCAAGCTTAATAATACATGTAGGAAAAACCTTAGGAAAAGGAAAAAAACCTACACTAATAAATTCACATCTCCATTGATATTCTACAGTTTATATTTTAGGTTTGCAAGTTATTTTTGATTTTCATATTGTAGTGGTTTCCTTCATTTCTAACACACATAATCCAACCATTGTGATTGGTCCTCACACTTAGATCTTACATGTGCCTTTCATACGGCTTGGAAGTCATCATCTTGTGGATATTGCTCCTTTATTGAGTCAAAATCCATGATCCTTATGTGTATTTCTTTCACTAAAGAAAAAAATTGACCTAAAACATTGACAACCTTTTTGGTTTATGATTCCTATATACCTGAGCACAAATAAATAAATTTACAAGTACTCAACTCACTTCATTTGTCTTTGGTTTATTTTACCTTAGTTGTTGATGAATTATAGGGCCTGATGGTCTGTGTACAGTACAAACTCCTTAGGCACTAGATAGTGTCTCAATTTCCTTGATGCTTGCATTATCACATAAAAGTCTTGGTCATAGGTTGAATACTTCCTTGTGTCATTGGTATTTTCAATAAAATATACAATTATCTTTCTTTCATGACTCAACATCGCACCAATTATCGTGCCATTAGTGTTGCAGTCCACCTAGAGAGCTTTGTCAATGTCTAGTAGCACTAATGTATTGATTGCTCCATTACTTTTGTCTTTAAGTCCTAGAATTCACACCTCTTATCCAAATGAACTCTTTTTTTATCTCCTCTCACAATCTTTGTGATTGGTGCATAGATCATACTAAAGTTTTGAATGAACTTCATGTAGAATCTCGCCAACCCTTAGAAGCATTGTGATGTAAACATACTCTTTAGTAATGGTTGTTCTACAATTCCCTTCACCTTTTCGAGGTACATCTTCAAACCCTTATGGGATATAAAAAACCTATATGTATTAGCTCCATCCTCATGAAATTATATTTCTCTGGGTTCACTAGTAGCTTCTCTTTGCACAACTATTGTATCTTATATGTGCTAGGTGTTATTCCTTGGTTTTACTAAAGACCAAAATATCATCCAAATATATGATCACAAACCTCATGAGAAATAGTTTGACCACGTTCTTGATTGACCTCATGAAGGTGCTTAGTGCATTTGTTAGTCCAAATGACATCACTAACCACTCAGATAATCTATCCTTTATCTTGAAGGTTTTTATCCATTTACAACCTTCCTAGATTCTAATTTGATGGTAGCTTCTCTTTAAAACAATTTTTGCGAAGTACTTTGCCCCATTTAGGTTATCCATCAAGTCATCCATACACAATAATGGAAACATGTATTTGATGGTTATCTTGTTAATTTCCTAGGAATTAATACACATTCTCCACTTCCCGTCCTTCTTTGGTGTGAGCACTAGATACTATACATGGTCTTAAACTCTCTCAAATTAGCCTCTTATCAAGCAACTCCTTCACCTACTCCCTTATCTCTTCACTCTCATACAATTTCATCCTACAGGTTGCCTTGTTGGGTAGAATTATTGCTAGTATCAAGTCTATCACATGAATAATGCTATGTATGGGTGGTAAACCATTTGGAATTTCATTAGAAATGATGTCCTTGTACTCCTTCAATATATTTGGTACCTCTTATGTTTTCTATTCTTCCACACCACTCACACCCCCCTTGCATATAACACTACCTTCTTGTGCATACTTTGGCATGAACACTAGACATATGTTTTATTTCTTAAAGTGCTTATCAAACACTAGCAATACCCTTGGGATGCTTTCTACCTTTACATCTTGATCATCGATTAGTGCCAAATTATATTTCCTTTCTCCTTTTTTCAAGGTATATGTGCTTGAAAACCCATTATGTCACACTCTCCTATGATATTTCCATAGTTGTCCCAATAGGATGTGGCATCAATCCATTGGCATTATGTTACACATGACTTCATCTTCATACCTATCAGTTTTGAACTTCACCTTGCATTGTTCATTTATAAATATCTAGTGCCCTTTCAACAAACATAAAACAATAGAGGGGGAGGTTCTAAGAACTAACTTAACACTTCAACCACTTTGGGATTAGCTTAGAGAGAGAGTTTATCGTTTTACACCACATAGGTCACGTGTTGGGTTGCTAGATCATCTTTAGACTTTGAAATTTATGCCCGTTCAATTTTGGGCACTTATAGTGGTGAGGGTTGCAATTGCAAGACACAACTTGGGAACTTCTCCACTAGCTTCAATAGTTTCCATAGTTCAAGCCTCGAGGACAAGGCTTTCTAAAGGAAGACGACATGTTAGGACTCTTATGTACTAACATTCTATTATTGTTA
The DNA here is from genome assembly GCA_027924645.1 of Cunninghamia lanceolata. Taxonomy (NCBI): domain Eukaryota; kingdom Viridiplantae; phylum Streptophyta; class Pinopsida; order Cupressales; family Cupressaceae; genus Cunninghamia; species Cunninghamia lanceolata. The sequence continues at coordinate 6,422,649 of BSBN01000599.1, forward strand.
CAAGCATTGTAATAATCATATTTTAGTTTGTTTATATTATTGTGTGTGGGTTTATCTTACATAGGTTGTACCTCATGAGTCACTTTTTGTGATGCTTATACATTGGTGTTGTATTGACAAGATCATTTTGGAATCATATTTTGTATTAGAGCTTTGCTCTTAAGGAGGTTGCCCCCTCAAAGAGGCTTGTAATACTTGCTCTAGATTCATGAATATGAGACCATATTTGTAGCTATTTTCCAAGCATTGTGTTCTTTTTCACATGTTATTGCTTTTATTTAATAATATTTTGTAGGTAAGTTCCTAATAGGAAATGAATACCTCTACATTTATCTAGGGTAAATAAATGCAACAAAACGATAATAAATAATTCACCTTAGATAAAGGAGCTGGGATTGGAAACACGTACATAATCATATATGAAAATAGAATGAAATAATAATAAATGTGTACCTTGTAGTTGGAGACAAAAACCATGATTGATGACTAATACTCGAAATAAAAAAACTAGATCTAGAATGAATGGAAAAAAGATGATGAGATTCTGTGAAATTTTGTAACCTTGGGTCAATTTTGTGCTCGTGGAAATGATCTTTGCACCCACAAATTTAGACCTAGTGCACAAAAATGAACTTTGATCGTGAAAATGAATACGAGACTTGCATACCTTCTATATTTACAAACAAAGATTCACCTTTGATGTTTGGATTTGCAATAAAAAATTAGCAATGTTGACAAACACCTTTAGGAGCTTGCTAAGCAAGGATCTTCTCCTTATGACAAGCCATTGCATCTGACTCAATGGTTGTTGATGAAAGTGAGGAAGATAACACCCAATCAATACATCAAGCATTGTCTTAAATGAGGGCAATTTGAAATTTGGAACTTGGTACTTAGAATTTAGAACAAAAATGCAAAAGGGTGTTGCAAAGACCTAGTGTAAGAGCCAGGGTTTTGGAAATTGTGGACAAAGAGGCACTACAATTAGAATATGTTGATGTAAAGTGGCACTATAATGAAGGCAAGAGTGATTCTAGAGTAGAAGGATGATTATGTGTGAAGGATTTATAATAATACATGATAATGAGTGATGAATAAGGACTTAAGGGTGATTACCTTTTATACTTAACTTAAAAATATAATTCAAAAGCTTTGGTTGAGTGATGAATAACAACTTACGGGTGATTTCCATTTATACTTAACTTAAAAATATAATTCAAAAGCTTTGGTTGAGTGATGAATAATGACTTATGGGTGATTTCCTTTTATACTTAACTTAAAAATATAATTCAAAAGCTTTGGTTGAGTGATGAATAAAGACTTAAGGGTGATTTCCTTTTATATTCTACTTAAAAATATAATTCAAAAGCTTTGGTTGAGTGATGAATAAAGACTTAAGGGTGATTTCCTTTTATACTCAACTCAACAATACAATTCAAAAGCTTTGGTTTAGTGATGAATAACGACATAAGGGTGATTTCCTTTTATACTCAATTTAAAAATATAATTCAAAAGCTTTGGTTGAGTGATGAATAACGACTTAAGGGTGATTTCCTTTTATACTCAACTTAAAAATACAATTCAAAAGCTTTGGTTGAGTGATGAATAACGACTTAAGGGTGATTTCCTTTTATACTCAACTTAAAAATACAATTCAAAAGCTTTGGTTGAATGATAAATAACGACTTAAGGGTGATTTCTCTTTATACTTTACTTAAAAACATAATTCAAAAGTTTTGGTGAGAGAGTTGACACATGACAACTAGTTAGAGAGAGTTGAGAAGAACCTATAATTAAATTTAAATTTAAAACATCTAAAATCATTTCTAACAGTACGAAACTAGAGTGCATTCTTATTTGTACTTTGCTTTCGTCAATTAAAAAAAAAAAAAAAACATTACGAAACTAAACTAAACGAAGCCAAATCCACAAATTGCAAAACTAAACTGAACAAATTTATAAATGGAGAAATGCAGAAATGAACTTGAGAGAAGAACAAATGATAAAACATTTAAGAGATATTTAATTTTTAAAAAAACATTAAATATTTAGATGAAAGGACCGCAACAAATCAATCAAAATCACACACAAACCACCCAATTACTCGGAAGTCCAAAACAGGGTCGCATTAAAAACAAAAAAAAAAGGGAAAAGTGAAGGGCGTGCATTTTCACCATTACTTACACCTCCCCCGAAAAATACACAAAAGCCTTGAATAATGTCTCCTCAATCTTTTTAGGTATGGAGTCGATCGATTCTCACGCGTTTCCACACGAGCAAAAAGATCGATCGAGATACCTACGTAGGCAGGGAAGGAAGGACAAATCCACGGTCGTGAAAAAAAGCTCCTCTGTCGGTATCAAGTAGCAAGTAGCAAGACGCCTCTAATTTATGTGCCATGAATTACGAGGAGCTTCATTTGGATTCATTTGGAAGCAACCCACTTTATTCCAAACTAGATGGAAGAAGGAGGGAGCGGCAGAAAGTAGTAGGCGCAGGAGAAAGGAGGAATTGAAGAATTCAGGAGGGCAAGAATGGTAGAGGGGGCCAAATTGATGGCGTTACAGGAGACGGAGGTAAATGGGCAAGGGCAATATCAGCGCCTGGGTGAAATGTCGTTCGATAGTCTGCAAAACTCTTCTTGCTATGGCGGGGGTTACGTTTCCCTGTCGAGTAACAGCAGCGTGGGGTCCAATACTATCATGGCGTCACTAATAAACCGCACAAGGACTAGAACGCGCAGGGGTTTGACGGCGGGAAGTGTGGTTCATCCTGGTGGGGGTGGCGGTGGGGGTTTAGGAGACGATGCCCTAGCGCAGGCCCTAATGGATGATCGCTATCCCACGGAAGGGCTCAAGGAGTACATTGATTGGACCATCGATTTGCGCTACCTCAACATGGGACCCGCCTTCGCACAGGGTGCCTTCGGCAAGCTATTCAAGGCGACCTATAAGGGCGAGGATGTTGCCGTCAAGATTCTTGAGCGCCCACAGAATGATGACGAAAAGGCTCAGGTTCTTTTAATTCTTACTACTCAGATTCTCTTATATCCAATCTTAAGGCGAAATTTTGTTTCCTAGAGAATTGAAGGGAAGGGATGCTGTTTTAGTTGCCAAATTCCCCTCTTTGTGGGTAGGTAGCATTTGGGTTAATTGCCACCGGTCTGTTACATCAAGTTCGCTCTTTTACAGTATGCCGGAGTTCACCTGATTTTACCTAGCACTTTATCATTTCTCCCAGGTTTTGAACTTTGATGTCCACTTCGAAAGCCCATTTGCTTGTATTGTTTGTGCCAAATTCATTTCTTTGTGGGTAGCATTTGGCTTAATTGCCACCGGTCTCTTCCATCAAGTTCGCCCTTTTACAGTATGCCGGAGTTAACCTGATTTTAGGACTTCATCATTTCTCCCAGGTTTTGAACTTTGATCTCCACTTCGGAAGCCCATTTGCTTGTATTGTTTGTGCCAAATTCCTTTCTTTGTGGGTAGCATTTGGCTTAATTGGTACCGTCTCTTCCACCAAGTTCGCTCTTTTACAGTATGCCGGAGTTCACCTGATTTTAGCACTTTATCATTTCTACCAGGTTTTGAACTTTGATCTCCACTTCGAAAGCCCATTTGCTGCTCCTCCGTAAACAGCTGGCACGTTGTCGAGTCGGCTGTCTACAAATTTTCCTGACTTCCCTTGATTTCGACTGCTCTGTTGGACATGTTCATCTGATCTGTTCGACCTATTTCAACTCTTCTGTTTTTGGTTCTGGTCGATTTGTCTGCGCCTGTGGCTGAAATTTCGACTGCGCTGGCTCTTTAAGCTTTACCTTGCTTCTCCACCGTAAACAGCCTGCACGTTGTCGAGTCGGCTGTTTACAAATTTTTTGACTTCCCTTGATTTCAACTGCTCTGTTCGACATGTTCATCTGATCTGTTCGACCTATTTCAATTCTTCTGTTTTTGGTTCTGGTCGATTTGTCTGCACCTGTCACTGAAATTTTGACTGCCGGTATGTTTACAACGTACTGGCTCTTTAAGCTTTACCTTGCTGCTGCACCCATGCTGGCTGTTTACAAATTTTTTGACTTCCCTTGATTTTGACTGCTCTGTTCGACATGTTCATCTGATCTGTTCGACCTATTTCAATTCTTCTGTTTTTGGTTCTGGTCGATTAGTCTGCATCTGTCGCTGAAATTTTGACTGCCGGTACGTTGCTTCCCTTGATTTCGACTGCTCTGTTCGACATGTTCATCTGATCTGTTCGACCTATTTCAATTCTTCTGTTTTTGGTTCTGGTCGATTAGTCTGCATCTGTCGCTGAAATTTCGACTGCCGGTACGTTTACAACGTACTGGCTCTTTATTACCCTTTAAAAGTATTGTTTGAGCCTGACAATGTATATCCAGCCATCAAGATGTACCTGTGGTCATCCCTGGATGATCGGTGCAATCTTCTTTGACAGGTACAGTTTGGGAGATGGGAGATTGGAGATGGATTTGGGCACTGGCTATCCATCAAATTCACCCTTACCCTATGCCGAAGTTCACTTAACTTAGCACGTAATTATTTATTCCTGGTTTTTTATGACCTCCACCTCGAAAACCCGTTTGCTTTTATCACTTGAGCTAGGCAATTTATATCCATTTATCCCTGGTTTTGAACTTTGATCTCCTCCTTGAAAGCCCATTTGCTTTTATCACTTGAGCCCAGGAATGTATTTCCAGCCATCAAGATGTACTGATTGTCATCCCCTGATGATTGGTGCAGTAATCTTTGACAGGTACAGGTTAAGACATGAGAGATGGATAAAGGCAGTGGCTATCCAGCATGTTCACCATGCATTGCACATGCTGGATAACTGGTGCCTCTAGGGACGGCCACCAGTGCATCCCAATGGCTGGATAGACATGGCCCTTGAGCTTATCCCATTGAACATAATTGTAATTCATTATTAACATTAAAGGCCTACTATTTATGTTCATATTTCCATCTACCTTTTAATATGTAGTCAATTGGTGAAAAAAATTTCTGCAGATCATGGAGCAGCAGTTCCGGCAGGAGGTGATGATGCTGGCAACCCTGCGCCACGAGAATGTGGTGCGGTTTATTGGGGCCTGCAGGAAGCCTCTGGTGTGGTGTATTGTAACGGAGTATGCAAAAGGGGGATCAGTGAGACAGTCTTTGGCAAAGAGGAATAATAAGCCCATAGCACTTAGGGATGCAGTGAGGCAAGCACTAGATGTGGCAAGGGGAATGGAGTATCTGCACAGTCTGCTTTATATTCATAGGGACCTTAAATCAGATAACCTCTTAATATCTGCAGATAAGAGTATTAAGATAGCAGATTTTGGTGTGGCCAGGATTGAGGTACAATCTGAAGGGATGACACCAGAGACCGGCACATATAGATGGATGGCACCGTAAGTTTTTCTCCTCCATTTCTGCTCAGATTGTCAATTAAATTGGTCAAAATTCTTGCCCTCCTTTACTATCAATCTTAGAGTGACTGCTTTGCTGAGAAGTTTTGTCCAAAGGAATATTTTTTCCATTAATGTTCATTGTAGAACTGTACACAACCTCATTGTATTTCAATTTTGGCCTTCATTGACACAGGGAACCATGTCATTATCTTGGCAATTGCACTACTTTAGAAATAATCCACAGTTGTGATTATTGGTATTGAGAGCATAGTAAATGTGGGAATTTGGCATTTTTATGTTGTTTGTCCTTCTTTCCATTTTTATTGCTATATTGGGCATAGATCATTAATTGACATTGCTTCACATGTCTACTTGACTTCTTATGTCCATTGTTAATTGTGTAGAGGCCAAAGTACATGCATGAATTTTGAATGTTAATAAATAAAATTTTCATTGCTATACAGTGTTCCATGGAATTTTCGAACTGGGGGACATGGGGGATAGGTTTCAGGGATGAGGGGACCATGGACCTATATTTGGGGATGGTGGAGGGACGGTGGCTGGCAGAGCATATATATATATATATAGCATTTGAGACCACATGGATCTTCATGGCGCATGCCATTTATTATAATTTTATCACTATGTTTTCTCTGACACCAAATCTTCATTCTTTAGAGAACTAATTGTCAAGCTGGGGAATCTGACTGGTCTAAATGACGAGGGCTGTGCAGTTGAAGACGGGAATATTTCCATTCTTGAATCTTTTTATTTGTTTTCTCTGTTTTTAGAAATTCTTTACAGAAGTCAGCAGAAACTCACAAACATTTATCATTTATGAGAGCTTGATAACATCCACCACAATGCCATCCTCATTGCTTCCTTAACTTACTAGTCTCTACTAGGCCTGAGGTGTTGGTGACATACACATTAAGAAATATTTGATCACCAACTTCCCAAAGTTAAGATAAGAGAGTATGCATTCGAGTAAACAAAAACAATAACAACTGTTTTGATAGTCTATTTTGCCTCCAATGCTGTGTGAACATTCCTTCTTTCTTCCAAGGTCAACCGCTTGTTTACGCCATCGTGTTGTCTGACTGTATAAAGCTTTGACACAAATCAAAATCATTGATTTGAATGAGAATACGTTTTTATATTTGATTATTACTCTTTGTGGAGCATGAACTGTGGTTCAGCAACTTGAGGATGAAACCCCTCAAAGTCTGAAATTAGAGGACAAAACCCCCCTAGTTTCCATTGTTAAGCACACACTTATATTGAGAGGGGGTGGGGGGCTGAATCAGTATAAGTTAATCTTTTACTTATTAAAACTTAATATCCATAATAACAGCATTCACACAAGATAACACAAGATTTATGTGGAAACCCTTTCTGGGAATAAAACCACAAAGAAGAGCTGCTTGGGTCTACTGTCCAAATCCAGCCACAAATAAAATTCTCTTACCCCTACTTCTAAGCAATTTGTAGGCACCAACCTCTTGGAGACACCAATCCCCATTGCTAAGCACCAACTTAGCAAGAGACACCAATCTCTTCTTTTAGGAGGCACCGACCTCCAAAACAAGGTTCCACCTGATGAATGTTGCTTCTTCAACAGATGATGGTCATTTCACTCTCTTTTATAAAAATCTTCTTATTTGCTCCATAATTGCGTTCTCCATGATTGATATATCTTCCATTGATTTCACCCCCTTTTTAATCATTTATCTCTTTAATCATAATGTAAATATACATTTATGATGCATATTCTTTCCTTATATTCTCCTTATCTCTTCCACACATATATATCCTTCATATATCTCTCACACTCACTCATATGTGCTCCATGATGTTCATTACTTTCCTCCTTGAATGATCTTCCTTTTATATCTTATTTACTCCATTGCATTCACTCCCTTTCTTGACTTCTCATTGAATGTTCTACTCTATATATATCTTATTTCTTAAGAGACATAACCTTTCAGATGTCCCTTGACCATTCTTAAACCAAACTTTATTTAATTTTTATTTATTAGTTCTCTTTACTCATGCGTCAACTTTCTCTTCATTGTGTTAAATTGCGATTAAGAATTTCAATCTCTGATTGTAATTTCTTTGTATCTGTTTCCATATTAATCATATACCAATTAACAGCCTCCATCCTGTCATCGTAATTCTGTTCTGGTTAGTTCATCTTGATCTTCCACATCATGTCCTGTATCATTTGTATCCATCTCTACCTCAGTGATATTTTGTGCATTTAAATCATCGCTGCGAAATAAAGCCGATATGTCAAGTTGTAAGTATAGAGGATGGGTGGGTTCCCAACAATTTGCCATTTCTTGCACTTTATCAGTAGTAAACTTGTGCACATTTCGAGCTGCACATCCCGCAAGATCCTTGTAAGGAGCATCCAACAGGTATACTTCATAATCTGATCTCATTGCAATTGCCCAAAATTGAGTAAAATCAGCTACCCGCAGATTGCGGTCATCCATAATGATAAAGGTGAAAATGCCTTCTTCTGGAGTCTTCTTGAACGCTTTCAACATGCTTGCTTTGTACGCCTCCTCCATTTCAGGTTCATAACAATATTCCATCACCTTTTTGGTGACTTGCTTCTTGCTTCTTAGCAATGAACTTGTTACACTCCCATTATCATTGTCGTTGTCCTTTTCCACTTCTGTCATAAAGTAGTCATCCATTGAATGAATTCTAGGAGCACTCCCACCATTCATGACCTCAAGATCACGCAATGCCTTAGCCAAATAGCTCTTTCCACTTCTAAGAAATGGTTGTGCAACCCAGTGAAGAACTCCCTTTGGTTTGACACTCTTTGTTGGATCGTATTCAACATGTAGTTCAATGACAGTTTCCTTATCATCTCCGAAAATTATTTCTTATAGAAAGTTATCATCTCCGAAAATTATTTCTTATAAAATGAAGAAGAATCTCATCTTCCTTAATACGTTAATTATTCTTTGTCGTCTCTTGCAGGCCGTATCGATGCTAGGCCTTCTGTGGACCAAGACATTTCTCTTAATTTGCATCTTCTTTTTCCTTTTGTCGACTTCGACTCGAGAGTGTCGCTGAAGTCAAGTGCCAGTTTAGTCGACTTGGGCTTCTGCATCATTTATAAAATCTTATGTAACAAATTCAATCTTTATGCTCTTCATCATAATCTTGTCCTATGCTTAGATTAGCCAAGGCATCTTCAATAAATAAAGTTGCTAGGGATTGCGACCCAATCATTGTGGCATTAATTCTTTTTTGACATCAATGACAATATTTCCAACATTCCCCCCCTTTGTCATTGATGGCAACCTTGCAAAGAAATAATTTGTGAATACTGCAAGGACATAATTCTCCCCCTTGTTGTAATTCCCTCCTTTCTATAATTCTCCCCCTTTGACATCAATGGCAAAGGGATGTTCATTACTATCACAAAGAATCTTCATCAGTCGATCTTCCTCTAAGTTGTCTTCTGGATGTATATCACCAAAGAATCCACGGAGCTGAAAGATAATGTAGTGATTAGCTCCCCCTGAATTGGTGCTTCTCCTTAAGAACTTAGTGACTTCTGTGCATGAAATGCAGTTTGCACAAATTCCATTAACACAAGATTTATGTGGAAACCCTTTTTGGGAATAAAACCACAAAGAAGGGCTGCTTGGATCTACTGTCCAAATCCAGCCACAAAATAAAATTCTCTTAACCCCCACTGCTAAGCAATTTGTAGGCACCAACCTACTGGAGACACCAATCCCCACTGCTAAGCACCAACCTAGCTAGAGACATCAATCTCTTCTTTTAGGAGGCACCGACCTCCAAAACAAGGTTCCACCTGAATGTTGCTTCTTCAACGGATGATGGTCATTTCGATCTCTTTCATAAAAATCTTATTCTTATTCATTCCATAATTGCCTTTTCCATGATTGATATATCTTCCATTGATTTCACCCCCTTTTTAATCATTTATCTCTTTAATCATAACGTAAATATACATGTATGATGCATATTCTTTCCTTATATTCTCCTTATCTCTTCCACATATATATCCTTCATGTATCTCTCACACTCACTCATATATGCCCCATGATGTTCATTACTTTCCTCCTTGAATGATCTTCCTTTTATTTCTTATTTACTCCATTGCATTTACTCCCTTTCTTGACTTCTCATTGAATGTTCTACTCTATATATATCTTATTTCTTTAAGTAACCTTTCAGATGTCCCTTGACCATTCTTAAACTAAACTTTATTTAATATTTATTTTTAATTCTCTTTACTCTTGCGTCAACTTTCTCTTCACTGTCTTAAATTGCGATTAAGAATTTCAATCTCTGATTGTAATTGCTCTGTATCTCTTTCCATGTTAATCATCCAAGTAAGAGCTTCCATCCTGTCATCGTAATTCTGTTCTAGTTAGTCCATCTTGATCTTCCACATCATGTCTTGTATCATCTGTATCCATCTCCACCTCAGTGATATTTTGTGCATTTAAATCATCGCCATGAAATAAAGCCGATATGTCAAGTTGTAAGTATAGAGGAGGGGCGGGTTCCCAACACTTTGCCATTGCTTGCATTTTATCAGCAGTAAAGTCATGCACATTCCGAGCTGCACATCCCGCAGGATCCTTGTAAGGAGCATCCAACATGTATACTTCATAACCCGATCTCTTTGCAACTGCCCAAAATTGAGTAAAATCAGCTACCCTGTAATGTCCCGCTCTAAAGGAGACATTACAACTATATTGAAAAGATATAAATTAATGGACATTATGAAAGGGATGTCATGCCCCCAATAAGGAAGATAGTTATTAAACAAAAGAATTAATTAGACAAAGTAAGCGCTATAAGACACTCAGCCATAATAAGACAAAAAGTTTGAAAGATAGCAAAAGACAAAAAGTAGAAAAAGACAAAATTAATTAATTAAAACTCAAAAAGGCAGTGGTTGCATAAGGGAAAAGACGTGACTTTTCAAAAGGGCAGCATATGAAAGGTTGTCACTCTTCAACAAATAGGATATAAAAAGGAAATCATCAAAGCAATTGGAGGGGAGGAATCAAGGAAGCGTATCACTGAGGAAGATCGATCAGATCAGCAACAATAAGAAATGGGAATAAATATGAAGACATATTAGATGTAAACAGCCACAACCATTTGATGATAGAGATGGAGAAAAAGGAAATAGAGGGAAGGAATGGAAATACATACAGCAGAGAATTATTTATATCATTCTATAACTCTATCATCCTGTCATTCCATTAATCTATTATTCCATCATTCTATATTATATCATTCCTTCATTCTATTATTATATCATTCCTTCATTCTATTCTTCTACCCTTCTATCATTCTATCATTTGATTATTCTATCCTTGTATTATTCTATCATTCTATTGTCTATGATTCTATTATTGAATCAATCAAATCAGTGAATATCTGAGATATCAATTAGCAATCAAAGAAAGCTATCTTCGTTGGAAGAAAGTCATATAAGGATCAAGCAAAAGGAAATATATCAAGTCATATATATATATATCTGCTATACAACAAGTGTTAACAGCAAAAAAGGATATATTGCAATCCTTGAACTGAACTTGAAATCCATCAAGAGGTATACTATATCAACCATCTAACAAATTCCCAAACAATCAGTTTTGAATTCTGGGAGATGTTTGCAGGGAGGAAGGATGGCCCTTCCAAGTTCACGAGAGATGAAGAGGATGGCCCTCTCATGCTCTTATTAAGTCGGCCAAGAGATGATAAGGATGGCCCTTCCATGCTCTTGAGCTTAATCAAAGAGGATGGCCCTCTTGAGCTTGATCAAGGAGGATGGCCCTCCAAGGTGGACTGGGAGCTGCAAGGCGGATGGCCCCCTTACATGCTCTCGGCAATATTGAGGATGACCTGCCTTGATATTGCTACTTGCAAGTATTCCTAAGGAATTCACTATGTGATTGGCTTGAGGGATTGTGTTATGATGGATTGAACCAAATATTGACTATGTTATGAAGTATTGATCTCATTATTAATTATGCTATGATAGATGAATTTAATATGAATGATGTTATGAACTGAATATTATCTTAATTTATTGATCTTTAATATTTCTAATATTCTTTTCTAGTAGTTATTATTGTATGCAGGTAAAGAAATCAGGAATATCCCAAAAGGGGACATTACATACCCGCAGATTGCGGTCATCCACAATGATAAAGGTGAAAATGCCTTCTTCTAGAGTCTTCTTGAACGCTTTCAACATGCTTGCTCTGTATGCCTCCTCCATTTCAGCTTCATAACAATATTCCATCACCTTTTTGGTGACTCGCTTCCTGCTTCTTAGCAATGAATTTGTTACACTCCCATTATCATTGTCGTCATCCTTTTCCACTTCTGTCATAAATAGTCATCCATTGAATGAATTCTACGAGCACTCCCACCATTCATGACCTCAAGATCACGCAATGCCTTAGCCAAATAGCTCTTTCCACTTCCAGGAAATGGTTCTGCAACCCAGTGAAGTACTCCCTTTGGTTTTACACTCTTTGTTGAATCGTATTCAGCATGTAGTTCAATGATAGTTTCCTTGTCATCTCCGAAAATTATTTCTTATAAAATGAAGAAGAATCCCCTCTTCCTTAATATGTAAATTATGCCTTGTCGTCTCCTGCAGGCCGATACTGATGCTAGGCTATCCGTTGACCAGAACATTTCTCTTAATTTTCATCTTCTTTTTACTTTTGTCAACTTCGACTTGAGAGCGTCGCTGAAGTCAAATGCCAATTTGGTCGACTTGGGCTTCTGTGTCGTTTATAAAATCTTCTGCAACAAATTCAATCTTTATGCTCTTCATCATAATCCTGTCCTATGCTCAGATTAGCCAAGACATCTTCAATAAATAAAGTTGCTGGGGATTGCGACCCAATCATTGTGGCATTAGTTCTCCTTTGACATCAATGACAATATTTCCAACATCCATTTCTAAGTTAGTAGACGAAAACCCCTGATTCAGGCAGATTTGGAGACATTTCAAAGGCATTTTAGTGAAGATAGATCACTGCAGATTTGGGATAATATTAGCAGATACAAAGGATAAGTTCCATCTTTTTTGAAATATATTCTAAATATTATATCTGAATTAAAATAAACTGTTAAAACTACAATTTCTGTAGTTGATATTATCTTTATAATTAATTGTGCTGCTATAATTGTGAGTCAGATTTTATTATACTTAAAGAAAAATATAAAAATTTAAACAGGACATTACAATGGTATTAGAGTTGGATCTTGCCAGCCTGTGGAAGAGAAGCTAACCCTCTGATGCAAAGACTCTTTTCATATGCATCCAAATGACAGAAAAAGTGAATATGATGATGGGTCAGATGCTCCACATGATGTAGGATGATATGAACGCTTCCAAAAGGCAGAATAGTGAGGCAAGCACTTCAGGAGAACGGTTGTTGGGTTGTTGATAGACCTTTACGCCCCACTTTCATTCGTAGAGAAGAAGTTCTTGTAATGGAATTTTTAAATTCGATACATGAAGATATCAATGCCAGTTATGCAAATTATAGAAATCTTCCTATAGAGACCCAAAAGGCAATGTCTTTCACAAATTTCATGAATATGAAGATTGGCAGTAATTTAGTGGTCAGCAATAAACATGAGAGTCTAGATGACCTTGGTGAGAGTTCTTGCAACATGACAAATAATAATGGGATCTCAGTAGTTAGAGCTTCAGGCAATAGCAAGGCGGTCATGACTAAGAGTGGCAGTAACACAAGCCTTGGCAATGGGAAATGGACAACGAAAGAAATTAGACTTTGGTGTGAAAACTTTGAACCTGACAATAGTTCATTCGAGAGAGAAGACAACGAGGAAGCTCAGATTTTAGAGTTTGAGGAGACATTAAATGTTAGTCATGATAGATGTAGAGAACGAGAAGACATTAGGGAGAATCCAATACTAATGAGTGATGTTGTTGCACACGGCAAAGAGAGTTTTGCATCAGTAGATACTATTGGTGAAAAAGTGAGGGAAGAAAAAATAGATTCGCAAGCACATGCAAATGATGGAATTTCCGCTAAAAAAGATTCTTCAGATGTGGCTACTGAAAAGAAGTCCAAATTAAAAGATAAGCAACCTAAACATGAGACAAAAAAAAGTCCAGCTGAAAAATAAAGAAAAGAAACAAGCCATTATTTCTCCTAAGACAACACTTGAAAATTGCTTAGTCAATGGAAAACCGTCAAGTGATAAAGTATGTAACAAGGGTTTTCAGGCGAGAGATGCCAAAACCACTTTATATAAAGAAATGGATAAGAGCTTTGATATTACTACAAGGCAACCGAGAATAACTAGAATTGAACGAGAGGGGTCGAATGTAGAATTGGTGAACTTTGACACATATTTAGAGGGTGAAACAACCTACTCTTGCAACATATTAGAAGACTATCATCCATCAACAATTTCAATGAGTACGCTGGTGGGGGTTGAGATGTTCAATGCATTGAATAATCTCAGTTATATCAGAGTGGCACAACGGAAATCAGTTGAAGCAAAGAAGGGCTTTTAGGAGCTTACAGAATCCTTGCAGAAGATTTCTAGACAACTAGAGAGGCAACTTGAGGAGGTTATATTTGAAGATGTTTTTTAGTCAAGCAGATTGAGTGGATGGACACACAAGCCGGCAAGGTTGATTTGGGATCCTGGTACCTTGAGAACGACTCAGTCAAGTGGAGAAGAAAAATGGAGCAAGGGAGGTTCTGTGTTCCTTGCAGAATAAAACAAAGATTGGGGAAGGTGCAGAAATTCTTCAGCATCCTGCTACTCCATTAAGGAGTGGTTAAGTCATAACAAAATGAAATTAAATTAAAGTTTAATTTTATGAAAAGTCAAGGGGCATTGTGAAGGGTTATGTCTAATGAAGGAATAAGATATATAAGGAAGACCGATCAAGGAGAAGGAAGCATGGATGAGAGTACATTTTTATATTTGATTATTACTCCTTGTGGAGCATGAACTGTGGTTCAGCAACCTGAGGACGAAACCCCTCAAGGTCTGAAATTAGAGGACGAAAACCCCTTAATTTCCATTTCTGAGTTAGTGGACAAAAACCCCTGATTCAGGCAGATTTGGAGACATTTCAAAGGCATTTTAGTGAAGATAGATCACCGCAGATTTGGGATAAGTCAAGTGGGGGTCCTAGATTGGTGAAAATCCTTGTCCCCCTTGCTTCGTCAACTTGTGACAATCCCCCTCCCTCTAAGACCACCTTGGTTGTGGACGGTGAGAAGGTGGTCAAGTCCCAGCAAACAATCAATAAAGGTAAGAAAATCATCATTGAAGGCCCTTCTTAGACCAGTTAGGATGAGCCCCATGATATGCATGATAAATCTAAGGCTGACCACACCCCTCATTGTCAAAGTTGTGACAGTCTGGAAAACAAAATTGATATGCTGGAGGAGAATTTCAACTTGCAACATAACATACGGAAGTGGTTCATGTTGCAGTGCAAGAACCTCAGAAACAATATCCAGTGCCTTGAAAACCAACTGTCTAAGGAGGGTGAAGAAATTGATAAAGGCAAAGTCCAATTTGATGGAGGACAATGGGAGGAGGTCAAGAAATTTTCTTCAAAGTTTCAAAACTGGAAAGACATGGATAAAAGAATATTGATGTTGCAAAAGAGGCAGGAGCAAATAAATATAAACCTTGTTAAGGTGGTCAGCTTTAGCAAGAACACTATCAAAAATTCAGCTACTAGTTTGTGCTACAAAATGAGCTGCAGAAGAGGAAAAATCCATCCATTAATGGAGGACTAGCTAAAAGAATTCGAGCAAGAATTTCAGCCCAAAATTCAGAGGTCATTGACCTTGAGACGGAGACCTTGGAGAGTTCCGTTGAAGACCAGGTAAACTTGCTTGCAGATGAGTGGCAAGCAGCCTTTGGTCTCAGAAAATTGTTTTGACTTTAGCTAGTGGTGATGTTATTTGTTGTTTCCCATTTCTTAGTCTGTTTCTGTGCTGCTCCTTTGTTGTCTTTTATTACAGTTTCTGTTTGTAGAAGTTTGACTCTTCTCCTTTTGGTTGTTCCACTCCTCGTGGAATTTGTTTTGCTTGCCGATGGCTGATCTGTTGTAAAAGGTTTTGGGCCCTTTCAAAAACCCGCTTTTAATAAAAGTTTTTTTTTTCAAAATTAGGGTTGTTTTTTAATTTTGTTGAGATTGTTTTATATATGGTAATTTATGTGATAATTTTTTGAATATTCAATTTTGATTGTTTTTAGATTGCTCGTATTGTTGTAATGTAACTATGGTTTTAAAAAAATTATTTCATACAATATAGATTCAGGGTTTTCAAAGGATTATATTCAAGCATGGCAATTACCATTGTATGAGTGTATTGTAAGTAATTTAATTGATTTTTTTTTCACAATTGTTCTATATATGTAGTAATTTATGTAAGGATTTTTAGAATATTATGTTTTTTAATGGAATTGCTCTTATTGTTGTTTTCTTTAATTTTATTTCATAAAATATGATATTTGAGCTTTTTTTTTGTATTTCTTGAAACACATCATGGTCACCTTATTTCAAGCAATATCAATTTAATGTCTGTAGCATGTTTATATGTTAATGTCATTATATTTATTCGAAAGTAAAATGTATAAGTAAAATTCACACTTATGAACCTTAATAAATTATACAAAAATATTTATATTTTGACAATCTATAATTTTGCTTAAGCTGAAAATTTAAAGGCAGTTAAATTGCCAAACCGTCGTGAAACTTATATATGACAGATAGGGATGACAATCAAATTCCAGTGGTGGTATAGCATCAATTTTTAAATTAAAATAAAAATAAAATTGAATCATGTGAAAATCTTTTTAGAATGATGGTCAAAAGAAGAGAAACCCTAATTCTGATATTTCTGATATATGTTTTTTGATATTATTGGCAAAGGTGGGTTTTTGAAAGGGCCCAAACCCTTTAGACAACGAGGCACCAAAAAGCAATAAAGCCCTGACAGCAGATAAAAAGGAAACTGATTTCCATGAGGGATGGAGTTCAAAAAGCAGAAACAAGAGCAAAAAACTGCGTCCACAACAGTCTAACAGCTAACACACAGCAGCAAAACACTCAATTGGAAGACAACCCCTTAAGCCCACTGATAGCATCCCATTCTTCCCCGAGGAACTCCAAATGGTTTTCAACATCAGCATCATCTAGATCAACGATCACCGACGACTCCTCCATCTGCTGAAGCTGGGTCCTTTTACACGGACCCTCCTTCTGTATTGTCATATTTCTTCTATATATTAAACATACTGTCTTTTAACTAGAAAAAATAACAGAGAAGGATAAAAAAAGAAGAGGTGAGAAGTGAAATTGTGAAAAAATAATAATGGCTGGCTTCCAAGCTTGCATTTAAAGCAAATACCGTTGCTAGATTGATAAGTTTAAAAACATAATCATTTAAGAATAAACCTAAAAAAATCCAAGTTCATATAATCTTTAATAAGAAACAGTCAAACTGTAGAAAATTAAATTGTTATCTTCTCGCATAAAAAAAATTCTAACCAAAATAACATTCAAAATTGTTATGTTCCCCCACAACAAACATATAGGGTTTACTAGTAATCCAAACTGTCATATATATGGTTATAAAAAGTTAAGGGAGTCATATTTTGTGGCCTAACAAATTTTACAATTGTAAAATAAGGACAAAAAATAAAAAAATAGACCACTGAACGTCAAAATCTAGGCCTATATACCACCATTCTTGGGCCAACCTTTTAAATAAGAAAATAGTTCTTTTGGAAAAAAGTTACTTTTTGTTTGAATAAATTCCACCAAGCGTCACCTCCTTCATTTCTGGTAAAAACAAGGGTTCAATAATATCAGAGAACATAGTTTCAAGTTTTCAACTTTCAATAAAGATTTTGCCTCGTCATTTTATGTTTTAATTTTGTTGTTTTGGTCCAATGACTTGGGCAAATATTTCTTTTTAACTAGTCTAATTTGGCCGTGGGCACAAAAAATATTTAACTACAGGTCAGGTCACCAGTTGCAAAAGGAATCCTAATTGGCTATAATACCACTTTTACTTTTAGTTTACCCACTAGGTACTCATTATAAATATAGACTATTTTTACATATTGAAATATAAAATAGAATATAATTTGAGAGGTTATTTTTATGTGGATCAAGGGACATGTTTGGTAGGGTGTGTCCTGTTGATAGGTTCCATCTCTTGGTAGTGTATAATTAGTTGTGCGTAATTAGGTCTATGACACCATTTTGAATTGATATGGCATGGCTTTAGAGATGATTGTGCTTGGGGGAACTTTGGTTTGTACAAGGCTGTGATTAAATATTAAGAGAATTGTTTGTTGGTAAATTTTTAGCAAAGAATGAAGATTTTGCAGCAACTGCTTATCCCAGTAGGCACAAGGCAATGATATGAATTTTACAGGAATCGATTATTAGAAGAAATATGCACAAAAAGATTTTCAAGAAAACCATCAAAGTGCTAACCGCCAACAGCAACAGCTATTGAATTCAGCATTTACAGGTAAGCATACTGCATAAAGTAGGCCTATCACTGGCATCTCATGGCAATCAGGTATAAATAGCTTTAGTCTTCCTTTTAATTGCACAATTTGGGCTGCTAATGAGGCTTATTTTTCCTTGAACTATACGAAACGATCAGTTTCTTGATCTAGACAACTAGTCAAGCATTTATCCCCATCCACATCAGAAGCATTTCTGGAAGAAATTGAAACTAATTTTTCCTAAAGCAGAGTTGAAATGATGTGCACCTTTTGAGGTTAGGTGTTTTGGCTCATGGGTTGTGCTTGATGTAATAAATGCATATTTGGTATTTAGTATTGGTCTTATAAATTAGTATTGAAGGAATAGGGTAGCACTGTTAGACAGATATTAGATTTTATTGATATAAGCTGTATTTACTATTAGGTGTGTTCATTTTGTATATAAAGGTCACCAATTCTCGTTGTACAAGCAGGCTGGGTTTCCTTGGTAAATAATTTCTAGTATTAAAAAATATAAATATTAGTTATAATAGGTGGGCTTCTTTTCTATAGGGAGTCCACCAATTCTCCCTGTACAAGATGGCTGGGTTTCCCATATAAATAGTTTCCATAATTCTTTTACTTGAGTAAATGCTTGTTTTTGCTCAATGTCATATATTCTCCTTGTATAAGGAGTTGGTTTCTGTTGCGAGTAGTTTCCATATTCTTTTAACCCAAGGACTTTCTGCTTTCTTCCTGTTTATTAGAAGATTAAATATTCTTGTCCTGTACTGCTAATGCTACTATCACTATGACAACAACATTTGGCTCTGTAAGCATAGCCATCTGAACAAACTAGTTACCATGAAAATCATTTTGTGGCTCCTTTATCTATGCTGTCTCAGTGACAGATTTCCAGCATATGTGGCTGATAGTTTGACACAGTAGGCATTCTAATGTGCCATTTTCTGCTTAATTATATGCATATACATCTTTACGAAATCTGGACCAGATAAGCATGCTTATGTATAAATTTTAAAATGATAACATATGTCATAAAACCATAAGGACATGTAATAACATTTATGTCACATGTTATGGCCCAGATTTTATCACCAATTCATCTAGTCAAGAGTTCAGGTCTACCTTGACAAGTGTAACCATGCTTCCATTTTCTTGGTGCACAGATTTCACATCTCATTTAGAAGGCATATGTTTATAACACTTGTTATATTGACCACATTTGTACTGGTTGCAGGGAAATGATCCAAAGCAGATCCTACAACCATAAAGTGGATGTCTACAGTTTTGGGATTGTTCTGTGGGAACTCATAACAGGCTTGCTACCTTTCCAAAACATGACAGCTGTGCAAGCGGCATTTGCAGTAGTGAACAAGGGTCTAAGGCCGCCTATCCCTCATGATTGTCCCCCAGCGTTGCAAGAAATAATGAGTCGCTGCTGGGATGTTAATCCTGAGGTAAGGCCTTCATTTGGTGAAGTGGTAATATTGTTGGAAGATGCACGAATTGAAATCATGACAACAGTTCGTATGGCCAAAATCCGGCGATGTTGCATGACACAACCACTCACAGCTGATTAAGTATTTCTTCATTACATTCTTATTGTATATTAAAATCACAATATTTGTTAAGGATGACCGTGCAAGACTCCATTGAATGGAATTTGGCACTACATGGAACAAAGAATCAAGTAATGTATTATTCCTTTTCCATGCATGTTCAGGATAGATGTTTTGGGTTTGTTATTATTTATATGCTAGTTTTTGGAAGAAGGTAGTTGATATGAATTTCTGAGACCCACACAATACAGAGCACTGAATCTTAACTGTATAACATTGAAGAACACTTGTAGAGATGCTTCTGTAACCAAATTTGTTACATAAATTAGGGCAGCTGTTGCTTCAACATAGGATTTGCTAAGTTTGCAACTCACGCATCGTATCCTTTTAGCTTGGGACGCAACTAGTCTGTTGGCTCTATTTTCTTGGATTTGGGGAATATATGTTCATATTTATCAGGGCAAACAATTGAGACCATTTGATAAATGTGTAGTGTTACCAGAAAATTTTCCACACCCTACTGTGTTCGGCAGTTTTATCAGAGAATACAGCATGCTTGATGTATAAATATTTTTGTGGAAAAATTTACTAGTCATGCTTACATTTCATAATTTAATGTACCATAGCTTCTTGATAGAGTGGCATGATTCAGAAGTAAAACTGTGTAATTTTGTGCAACTTGGGGATGGGATTCCTTTATTTGTCTATATTTGTTTTCTGTGTTTCATTATTTTTTCTTTTAGGGTGCATGCCACCAAGGCTATAAGCAATTGATCAGCGTGTCTTGTTTATGTACACATTGAGGTTAGAAATCAATGACAAGAATAACTTTTGGGACGGAAAGATGCATACTCTTCTCATGACTTGAAGGTAAATATATGTCATGTTCATCTTCCTCATCTTGTAATTATTTCTTTTCAGACCACAAAATAAGACTTGTTGGAAACCTGCCCTGTTGAATGCTGTTTATACACTTCTCTGTGTCGTTAGAAGCTTCTATGCTATTGATAATATAAGAAAGGTAATGGCTGAGATACATGATATGCATTTCTTCAATTATAATTCAGAATCTTCTTTTGGAATTGGTGTAAAATGTTTGGAGGACATTTTCTTTTCTTGCATGTTTTTGGATTTTGTGGAGGCAAGAACTTCCTGGGAATGTATCTTCCCTTTCAGGTCCAAAAATTGTTCAATTAACATGACAAGGTTTTTGCT
This sequence comes from Cunninghamia lanceolata, assembly GCA_027924645.1. Classification (NCBI taxonomy): domain Eukaryota; kingdom Viridiplantae; phylum Streptophyta; class Pinopsida; order Cupressales; family Cupressaceae; genus Cunninghamia; species Cunninghamia lanceolata. Next base: position 6,443,406 of record BSBN01000599.1, read on the forward strand.
CGATACATCAGAAGCATCACAACTGATGCTCAAGCTGTATATATCTTTATGGATGCAGTTCAGATCTCATGTTCTTGTAGGCTATATCTAGTCGGTGGATGTAGAGTGTTTGTCAGATGACTCGGAAGAAAAATGTGTGCCATTCCATCTAGAATATGGAATAAAATGATTGTGGCATGTGTGATTGCTGGGGATAGTCCATGATAGCCTTGGCATATCATATCTGGTTCATCATTTAAACCTGCTGACTAATTGGCTTTATGTTTCTTTAAGTAGGCCAACATCATGATCATTTATATATATATAACATTGTAAATATACCTTGCAGATCAGTATTCAGTGTTTTACATGGGGCATGGGAGAAGATAATGTTATATATATTAAGACAATGGAAGCTTAGATGCTAGTTTAAACTTTTATTCTATTTTTAGAAGAGAAGATATTCCAAGTTAACAATGAACAAGGAACTATTATCAGTAGACACCCAAACTAATACACAAAAGCATCTTTATTTTGGTAAGTTGTCAGGGCATGCTCTGTTTGGTTAGCCATTTGGATTGTCCTCTGTACAGATACACAAGGGAGATGGTTTTTCGAACACAATTATTTGTAATTCTTGAATTGTAGTGAATGGGTTGTGTTTGCGGTGCAAGTTAGTTGATGAAGTTCTGGATCCAACTTTGCAGAAATTTTCTTATATAACATTTCAAACTATGCTAATGGGCTCATCGCTGGGGAAGACGCCATAAGCAAAGGTGGAAATATTGGAAAAGAAAATTAGTAGGTAGTTGGATCCAGAATTTCATCTCACTATTCATGAATTGTCATATCGTTCCATTCGTCTGTTTTATTTGTTAAATATTTATCATATTATCTCCATGTTTTTACTCAGGATAATGGATACAAATGTGCTTGTATCATGAGTCAATCAGAATTAGTTGGATCTCTGAAAGACTTAATGAGCAGATCATATTTATTACCAAATATATCCAATTTGTCTGTGGTTGGTGCTTTGGGCTTGGTCTATAACATGGTCCTCCAACCAGCTCACTTTTGATTACAAGCAATACTAATATGCCCCTTGATCAAATGGATACTGATATTTATTGTAGCAACATACGTTTCAAATATTTTTGAGCCATCCCTATCATATGCTGTGCCATTTGGCTTCATCGCTTGGTACCCAAGCTAGTGCAGAAGTGGACCCTTGTGCCTCTGTATTTACAGATCATCAATTTGGTAGGTCATATAATCATCTCGCTTGGCTTGTGCTCCATGGCGGCTTGTGCTAAGCTGCTTATAAGGCTTAACATTTTCAATGTCTATTCTCATCACCTCATGCATGTGTTAATGGCACTTGGAGTTTGAACCAAATACCACACGAACAAAGTGATCTCCATGTCTCCATGTAGTTGTTCCTCTAATTGAACTCAATAGTTTAATCATATCAATTCTTGCAAAAGGAGATGGCAGATTCAAAGATTCAAATTTTCACATCTGGTAGTCATGCCACATTATTACTTATGCATTAGCAAACAGCCTGTCTTATTGCTTGTATAAACTTTGCCACTGCTACTATTTTGTTCACTTTATCAACTATCACTGTTACAATCTATAATAACTCTGTTTGTCTATTTTGCTTGTTATGTCTTCTGCTAATTACCTCCCTGTATCTACTTTTGCTCCATCTAACACGTGTATTCACCGTCCCTGAGAACTGTTGCTCCTTGTGTTGTGTACTGTTCCCCACTTGTCGTATTGAGTGTATATATTCTTGCCATCTTCCTCCAGCCTGACATGGCCATGATGGTCGCTTTGCTTATGTTCATTGCAGTTTAGCAGACGGGGTGCAACATCGTTATCATTTGGTCAAAATTGTTAATGAACATTTGCCTTTTTAATAATACAAGTATTAATGCTTGCAAGTTGTAGTGGGTCCACATTAGACATATATATTTTGAGAAGTTGACTTATTAAAATATATTTTGAGAAGTTGCCTTATTAAAATATATGGTTGTAAGTCATCTTGATACGGAAAAGAAATGGGCTTGACTTATCCTTACTAAACTCTATGATTACCAAATATTGTAATGTTGATAGTTGTATACCCATGCTCTTTCCCCTTATGTTTTGGACACATGGCAATTGAGTTGCCTTTAATGTATTGACGAGTGTGTAAGATGACATATTTTATGGAACTTGGCAAATAGCTTTATCCTAGCTTGTTTCCATCTGGATCTAATCTCCCAATTTGATTGTTTATCACCTTGGTTTATATTCACTGGTGTAGAATTGACATGGACCTTTTTTGTAGTCATGGATTTAAACTTCAAACCTTTAGATTTGAACTTTTTTAAAATTTTGATCTTTGTTTCCATTCATTAGTAGCTGTTATGAGTTGACTAAAGTGCAACTTATTTTAAATTTACAGGCTAGGGTGGTTTATTTAAAGACCCTAATTCATTTAGAACATTTATGAGGGAGTTAGGATTTATGTAGGAATGAAAATAATCTAGTACAATCTTATTACATAAACCATTCACCATCATCCTAGGCATATTGCATGCTTGTCTACCATTGTTGTTTGTTGTTCCACAGTTGTTGAGTCAATCCTCATAGGGGTTTGATTGAGAGTATTACATTTGTGATTTAATTGGTTCCCTAAAAGTGTTTGTTACCATTACCAATTTTTATTGAGATTTAGACATTAGAAGTAAGTTGAACAAATTTCAACATTGGATTTCAACTAGTTCATTCTCATAGATACGGGTTCAAGTTTGATTGAGAGGATGACATTTGTGATTTAATGGATTCCCTAAAAGTGTTTGTTACCGTTACCAATTTTTATTGAGATTTAGACATTAGAAGATAAGTTGAACAAATTTCGACATTGGATTTCAACTAGTTCATTCTCATAGATACGGGTTCAAGTTTGCATGCTAGTTCACTTTTGTAGGTTCAAAGATTAGATCCTAAAGTGCGGATTTGAACTACATTAGTGCATAGTCAATTTATACATTCCAAGGTAGTTGTATGCATGCTAATTTAAACCACATTAGTGCATAACCAATTTGTAGATTCCAAGGCACTTGTACAATCAAACCCTAATTTCTAACAATGGCAAATTTTCCTAACATCATTAGTAGTATATTCCATCATTGAAAAATGAGCCAAGTATCGCATTTAAATTTATTTAATTGATGCAATTGTTTTAGTATTTAATTATTTCGAGTCCCAACTCATTTTTAGGTTGATTGTTTATTAAGTACTTTATTTGTTGCATTAGCCTAGATATTTATGTGGGTGTGATTTATTCCTCCTCCATTAGGATTTCAAATTTTATATATATATATAGATGGAGGGCCCCAGTAGGGGCACGAAGCCCGCGAGCACACCTCTTCAACTAAGAGCCAAGGACTGAGGGGTATCCATTCCGCCAAATTCGTTCGGGGCATGATCCCGACCTCATCCCTTATGATGTCGGGGCCTTGCACTCAGCAAGACTTGATCCCTGGTGGGCTCATTTGGAGCCATTCAATTAGATTTGATTAGGGTTTGGATCCACCCTTGAGTGATTATTATTGCCTTATCCATCCTTTAGAGTTTTTACTTTGTTGTGAGATCTCTTTGATCGGCTCCTTGTATGTTGTAAATATGACTCACCACTACTATGCATCTCACAAATGGTACACACGCAATGCTTGCATTGATTGGATGAGTGGCGAATTACTATTTTCTTATGTGGCAACAATAAGTGTAATGGTGGGAAGAGGAATGGACTACCCTTGTCATGAGGAAGAAGTGTTGTGTGGATAGTGGGGGGATGTTTTGTCGAGGTATGATTGCTTTACACAACGTGCTGACTTCTTCATAGTGTGTGTTGAGGTTTTGCTAAATGGATTCGAACAGAGTATCCAAATAGATACTTTGCTTAGGTGAGCAATTTTCAATTGCTTGTGTTGACACCTAAAATCTACCTATTTACTGTCTTTTCTAGTACCATATTTAACACGACTTTCTAACATCATTTTAATATTGTGTTGATATTCATCACCATGCTAATTATCCAAATTCAACACTTTCACCATGTTAACATCTTCCTAAGCACATTATCCCCTTTGTTAACGAAATGAATTATATTTATTTAATTACGCTGACACATTTACCATGTGGTTTTATCACTAGCTAATTAAATATTTTATTATTTAATTAACATCACTACGGAATTATATGATTTAAATAAGTCTAATTTTTATCCCACAATGCAAACTTTTTATTATTTAATTACCCTGACTTACCTGCACCATTTCTAAAATAAATACACTCAAATCATTTCGCTTTTATTTTCAAATAAATTTCACCCTATCTTAAGGTTGTAACAAATTATTTATGATTACTTCTATTTTTAGTCAATGCAACAATATTCATTCATTTGAATAAACTAAATCATAACCATTCATCTTCTCCTAAATTCGACAAAAGTGCTCTCAACCAATCTTCACTTTAGATCTGATCTTTAAATCCCAGTTATCCATCCTCCGAGCAAAAAAAAAATCATAAATTGCTATCTATTTTCCATCAAAATCAATCAATACCTGAATTCATATCTACATGCTGCCAATATATTGAAGTTCCAAGTTGCAACTACATACTATTATTTGCAATTTTCTTTAGCACATCCCCAGCAACAATTTGGATTCCAATAGTTCAATCTGAGGTTTGTATTAGTGAGAATATGATTCATTTTATTTCATTTGTTTCCTTCTTTTTATGTTTTGAATTCTGTGCTTTCATTCTGGCGGTCACGGTGGTACAGGAACCCACAATCTCCTGCTTGATTCTATTCGTTGCTGGTTTTTCAACTTTTAGTGCTTTTTAAAAAAAGTATCTGACTTCTCTTTCTAGCTCTTCCAGCAATCGAAAGTTTTTCTCGGAATAACACCAAGGGAATGATTGACCGTGCGATTTTAGCTTAAATAAAAGAGCTACTATACATGTTGGACAAAGGTGAGAGATGTCGTTCAGAGGTATGAACTTGTTTAGAGACATTTCTGGCATTGAAATATATTTGTATCCTTTTGCTTTAGCATTAGATTCTTGCCAAAAGCGTTGGAATTATTTTAGAGGCGTTGAATTGCCGCTGGGCATTGAAATAAGTATTATTTTTTTCTATTGAATTATTGCTGGGCGATAAATGTCTACACTTGGTGTTGAATCTGTTGATCTTAGCAAATTAAGATGCTGAACCCTTTTACACAAAAGTCCACAAGACAGAGTAAACAAGGTCACAAATAAGCTAGCAACAACACAGAAACAACAGACAAACAACAAACCCTGTTGCAGAACAAAACAAGGATCTAAACAACACCAGTTCCTGAAAAAGCAAATCTAACTTCCTTAACCCTTGATCTTGGGAAAACATTTTTTCGTTGATGTTGGCTGTAGGCGTGAAAACAATGTTGAATTTATTGTTTTCAACTCTAAATATCATTAGATATTACTACACTTTGAACTTAAATGTGAGATTGTACGCCATTGTCCAAAAAGTTTAACTCCGAATCATTTAACGTTTGATTTGATCTATCACAGCTTTGATATTGGCATTTGTATTTTTGAGATATCCATGCAGAGGCCTTCAGGGTTATGATACACATGGCTAACAGCATGAAAGGGTCTGTCATCAGCTACATTGTTATTGGGCACAGGAAATACAAAGGGATTTTCAGTACTGTGGAATCCATACCTCTTTCCTGATTGATTTGGATGCTTTTACCACTCCCCCCACACAAAAAAAAAACACTGTTGCAGCACATTTTCCACAAGTTCGTGCACAGTCATTAAAGATATTAGAACACTCTACTTAAACATCATCCACTTCAATAGTCAAACAATTAATAGTAATTTTACACCTCATCCACAACAAAAATGGTGAATATTTGTTCTAGTTTTATTGACCAAAATTGACCTTTGACTGTTGAAGTGGATGATGTTTAAGAAAAGCCAGATTCTTTAGGTCACAATTTGCAAGGCAGACCCAATGGTATTTATGAAATTTCTGTTTTAACGTATCCATTCCAAGATTGATGTTTGGTTTGTTGGGATCCATCTTTTGTAGGGATTTTTGATTTATTTTCTAATTTTGAAAGGATTATTGATCTTGTTTTGGCCACTAATACTGTTGAGTTTAGTGAATATCGTACTTTAAAATTCTCAAATCAATTTCACTTTTTTTTTTTTTAATCTTAAGAGGAATTAATCTTTTGTTTGCATTTATATGTGATTGAGTTATGCATGCTCTCTTTTTGCGTTTCGTCCGATCTTGAAGATAAAAAAATCTAATCTTTGTGTGGGTTTACATGATTAGTGCTGTGTATGCTCTTCCCTTGCACCTTTGCATGATCTTGGGGATTAAAAGCACTCGAACTACTTGTTATCCAAGGCATAGCATCACGTATGTTATTTTTGTCGTCTTTTGGTGAGCTTGAAAAGCAAAAGTGACTGTATCTTCTTTTCTTTTATTTATTTTAGTGGTTTAACAACTTGGATTTCATCACCAAGTGCTAGCCAAAGCCCTCAATTCTCAATTCGATGGGCTACACAAATTTTAAGTAGCTACCATTATGGGCTAAGTTGACATCCTCTTTATAGTTTGCCAAGTGGAGGAGAGCGAGTTACCCTCTTGGACCAAGCCATCAGACAACATCCTTGTTTCATGGACTTAGGCTTCATGTGCCTTCAGGGATATAGATGACTCCTTTAGTGCAACCTTGTGTTAGCTTAGACTAGGAAAGTCATTGGCTATTTATAACTTGTGATGCATCGGTAAACGGTTAGCCTTGAAAAGTTACTCATGTACTTTTGGAAACGAAATAGTGGGCTACGGGTGTGGTCCTAATCCTCCATAGTGCTCTGAGATATTAGGTCGACACTATTTATGACCAAATCAAGTATATTGATGGGTTCATAAGCCAAACACACCTACTTGATTAGTGTAGGTTGTTATTGTGTTTTTTTTGTTCCCTTCATTGTGAAAAACCTCTATGAAACCAAAATCAAATAACCGAAACTTGATCACATCAAAAGAAAAATTCATGCATCTATTAGATGAGTTCTTTTATCCAAATCAAACTAGAAATAATTTTGAGACCACTGATGATGATAGCCTTACACAATTGAGCATATATAATAATGACAACTATGATTTGTTTAGAGTTGAACATGGCCATACCCAAATTGATTCATTCCAACACCAAAAACTAGATGACTTTATTACGAACATCCTAGAGTAAGGAGACATGCTTTTCTTAGGCTCTAATTTGAAACCATGAGCATTCCTACAAGCGAAGATCTTTTAGATCAAGAGCATGCTAGTACTAGCTATCCCCTAGGTCAAAATCAAACATCTATAAGTCATCCTCATGCCAACTTTGACAAGGGAAACACCTTTCTAGCTCAAAATCCTTAAAACCGATTCATGTTTAAATTTCAAATCCTAAAAGAGTAAATAAAAGTCCTTATCCTCCCATGTAAGTCCTTCAGTATCCAAACCTTCACAATCCCATCAATCCAATCAGCTATTTGATCAACAATCTAATCGTATCCTACTAACTTACCCATGAATGATGTTTTGCAAGGACAACAAGTGAGGAATCATAATCAAAAGTATGAATTTGATTTGTGCAAAACCCCCAATTCAATATCATCATTCTTTACCAAGTACAAGCATGCTGTTGACAATGGGGTGACCAATTCAAACCATGTTTAGTCCATGTCCAAGATTCTCCCAGTATTGCCACCTCCACAAGTCAACCCAAGTAGGAGATCAAATGAAGACAATATACTCCTTTGAGAGAAAGTCTTTAGAAGCAATGTTTCACAAGCTAATCAAGGCTAACATGATCATCTTTCCACTTACCAAGTCTTTTGATGAAAGCAAGACAAAGCCCAAATGGTATAGAGGATAGGTATTGTGAATACCATAGAATCAAAGGACACTCCATTAATCATCGCTAGAAGTTCAAGGATTACATTCAAGATCTAATTGATATTGGGACTCTTGACCTTGTAGAAGTTACACCTACATCACACAATCAACACTTGGACACACATTGAGATCCTTTTTCAAAGGAAGCCAAACAAAAACAATCCACCTCTTTCATGAGATCCATAAGATCCAAGATCTATAAGCATTATAAGTTCCAAGGGCATCCCACTAATTGATACATACGACCAAGTAAGTATATCAAAGATCTAATTGTTATAGGGGATATTGAAGTAAAAGGAAGTATATCTACATTGTTGAAACAATACTTGGGGACATATCAAGATCACTCTTCAAAGCATGTTCAAATTTGCTCACAACCAAGTCAAGGCCAAAACATCCAAGTCAATTCCAGCCATCATACAACAAAGCCCCAACATCAAGAGACCCAAACCAATCCTATCCATCATCCAACAATGCCCCCTTCCCATGATGAGACTATTGTTCCCATTGAGCATGCAGACACACAAATTGATCACATTGAGCATATTGACAATCAAGTTGTAATTGATATTGATCATATTGAGCATATAGGCAAGCAAGTCACAATTGGTCACATTGGGCATATAATTGATTAAGGTGCAATGATATCGAACAATAAGAAAGTGCAAACATCATACAACAAACCCCCAACATCAAGAGACCCAAACCAATCCTATCCATCATCCAACAATGTCCCCTTCCCATGATGAGACTATTGTTCCCATTGAGCATGCAGACAAGCAAATTGATCACATTGAGCATATTAACAATCAAGTTGTAATTGATATTGATCATATTGAGCATATAGGCAAGCAAGTCACAATTGGTCACATTGGGCATATAATTGATTAAGGTGCAATGATATCGAACAATAAGAAAGTGCAAACATCCTATCACCTTGATCCAACCATCTTTATCAAAGTAGGTTTTCTTGTGGATGAAGAAGTGGTAAGTTCTATAGGTTCTTGGTTATACAACGATGGGATTGCATCATGTTTCAAAAGCAATAAGTGTCCTATCAGAAATAAAATGTCACCTCGTGAGTTACAAAGGAAAATGATTGGGCCTTGATGAACAAGGCATCCTAGAACTTGTACTAGTTTATGCAAATCATGGTCATCAAGGCATTGAATACAAGTTTTCTAATGGGCAATTTAATGATGTTAGTGATGATTCAATGATTGCTAGGGAAACTTTGTCCAATGCAAACATCGAAATAAAGTCCATCCTTAGCTCCTTCAACAATCTTGTTGCCATCAATCCTTTTATTGATACCGTTGTCCGTGCCATCAACCTTGACATCCAACATCCTAAACCCATGGATTGGGACCAACAAAATTGCGCATCATTTGAATTATTCCAAAATGATGAAGGAATTACAAAAAATCAAGGGGCTTCAAGATAACATCTTGCCAAAGGATCATCACAAAGGCTTTGAACTTGATCTAGATACATCATCATATGAAGAAAAGAATTTAAAAGAATACAAGGATCACCATGAAGCACAACATCAACATGAAACACCAAATCAAAATCAACCTTGACATCTAGGATCCTAAACCCATCGATTGGGACCAACAAGATCATGCATAATTTGAATTATTCCAAAATGACGAATCATCACAAAAATCATGGGGCTTTAAGACAACATCCCACCAAATGATCATCCCAAAGGATTTGAACTTGATCTAGATGCACTAGCATATGAAGCAAATAATTTAAATGAATCTGAGGATCACCATGAAACACAACATCAACATGAAACACCAAATCAAAATCAAGTAAAAAATCAAATTGAATTCGAAGGGCAACATAAGTCCACAAATAAAAAAGGAAGCAAAAAAGCAAAGTGGATCCCAAATAAAAAAGAAGCAACAAATCTAAATGAAGCAAAGTCTCAAGATGAAGCAATCAATCAAAATGCAACAAAAATTGAAGGAAGTACTTTGTATGCACAAGGTGTGCACCATCTTTGCATTCATTATTGATCTCAATGCATGAGGTTCCAAGATCCAACATGGCATGTGAGATTGTTAGTTCTAATTTAAATCCCCATCCAAAATCCAAATCCAAATATCCAAAGCCTAATCTTAGCTTCAAATCCCAAAAATCCCCCATCCCAATCCAAATATCTAAATTTTATATGTAAATCCCAATTCAAAAATTCAAATCTTGCATCCAAAATCAAATCCAAACATCCCAACCCTAACTCCAAACCCAAATACAAAAATATAAAAACTTGAATCCAACATATTTTGGAAGCAACACTGTCATAAGGGCTATGATGGTGCATTATTAAGATGTTGACATTTGGATAAAGCTAACTCAATTATCAAGGACCACAACATCTGTGGATTGTATATTGGTGGCATGATCTTAGCAAAGCAATTACTTAGAAGAAGTTACTACTAGTATGTCATGACAAAAGCATACAAGTTGGCTACACCAAATAGATAGGATTGTGCCAAACCCTTGAATGTTAGGCATCATAAGTGTTTTCATACTCAAAGCTATTAGTGTCACCCAAAAAAATAAATAAAGAAAAAAAAGGAAAAAAAATCAAAATGGTAAAGAAAAAACTGTCTTTAAGTGATGCAAACCATTCTTATGGCACCTTGGACAAGTACCATGATGAAAACTTGTTTGTGGGTGTTTTGTTTAAATCAACTGTTTGTGAATCCTACACTTGGGGGCAAGCTTTTTCCATCTAATCATCCCATCCATCATATTCACATCCTCATTTTATTATACCCATCCATCTTCTCTAGAATCCTTTGATCATCCCTTCCATCCATTCCTTCCTATCCTAAAATCGCTTGACCATTCCATCCATCAAATCTACCCTTCAACCTTGTCATTAGACTTGGTTTTCCCTTGTCACTGGTTACATCATTAAGACAACAATCGCATCTAGCAGCACAAGTAAAAGACTATACAAAATCAATCAAATTCATAGCACGATCCAACATAACTATCCTAGTGATGTAGTCCAAACACAACAACAAAGTAGAAATGTCCAAACAAATTTGACCAAGTAGTCTAGCACACATCCAAAATCATCCATAGGTTTTGTTCCTAGCTTTGCTACAAGCCTTGTTTAGTTCTAAACAAATCATTACATCATTATCGAGATACATTGTTCCCAATCCTCGCATTGTTCTTAGGATATATTGTTGACAAATTAATAATGCTATCATTACCATCAATCAATCTTCAGTTTTTAGCTTGAACATGGGCAACATCTTATTTTTTGACTTATATTTACTTGCTGGTGTGTTTTCTTATTTTGCTTTTGCATTTGTGTCAGCCCTTGGGGCATTTTATGGCAATGACATCATGGTCTCTCATATCATGGTGTCATATGTCATGTGCCTACTTGTGATTTTTTCTTGTGTCAATCCCACAATCTCTAGTAATTGTGTCATCATGGTTTTTCCATATCATAGCGCATCCTGTCATATGATACAAAAAACATTATATTGCTCAACACATTTGAATTTTTTAGCAAAATCACTAGCATGTATCTATCATCACAAAACACACAATGTTATGATAAAGTAAAATATTCACCACTAAATTACCAATCACCCTTTCTATTTACATTTTCATACCCTTAAACATTCATATTCATTAATTCCATTTATTCAATGTACACACCTAAAATCTACCTATTTATCATCCCTCCTAATAGCATGTCTAACACTGCTTTCTAACATCATTTTAATACTGTTTGGATGTTCATCACCATGTTAATTATCTAAAATTGACACTTTCACCACGTTAACACCTTCTTAACCACATTATCTCCTTTGCTAACAAATTAAATAAATTATATTTATTTAATTAAGCCAACACATTTACCATATCGTCATATCACTAGCTAATTAAATAATTCCTTATTATTTAATTAATTAGTTCCTATAACTTCTGGCCACCATCCCAAAAATAAATGCACACCTAAATGCATTTCCCTCTTATTTTCAAATAAATTCCACCTCATCTTATGCTTGCAACAAATTATTTATGACCATTTTTATTTTTAGTTAATGCAATCTCATCCATTCATTTTGAATAAACTAAATCATGACCATTCATCTTCTCCTAAATCCGAAGAAAGTGCTCTCAACCGAATCTGGTCTTCAAATCCTAACTGTCCATCCTCCCAACAAAACAATTATAAATTAAGATCTATTTTCCATCAAAATCAATCAACATGCGAATTCACAAGTACATACTGCTAGGAAGTTCCAAGAAGCAACCACATACTATCATTTGCATTTTTCTTGGGCACATTCATAGCAACAATAGATTTTTGCAGTTGCATTGGCTGAATGTTCATTTTGGACTCCATTAGCTCAATTTGATGTTTGCATTAGTTTGGAATATGATTCATTTTATTTCATTTGTTTCCTTCATTTTTTGTTTAGAATTTTGTGTTTTGTGCTTTCAGCTTGTACAAGAATTATATGTTGGATTCTTTCTAAAGCTTCAACTTGTTTAGCTACTTTTATGGATGTATGAGTTGGTGAGTTCTCTTTTAGCTCTTTCAAAGTGACTTTCATCCAATCCTCTCTTACTGTTGACGGTTTGAAATCCTTTGATGTCTCTTTGGTTGAAAGTGAGGTTCGTTTAGTTCGATTAATTTGAGTTCTAAGTGTTTGTAAGGTTTTTGTGTTTGTTTTGTGTTGATCTTTGAGGTTGCAAGTTGGATGTTTCAAATGTTTGCTTTGTTTGGAAGATAGTGAATTTGGTTATATTTGAAGCACCTCTTAGCTCGAATGATCCAGACCTATTGCTTTTGTTTTTAGTTGTTTTGTATTGTTTTTGTGTTTTTGAAATGTCTAAATGCTGAAAATATTTTTTTTTAATTACACTATATTTTTTTTTTTAAACAGAGAGAGGACGAACCTCAGATATATATTAATATAGAAATGTTTTCAAAATACAAAATGGGGGAGAATATACAGCCCTTTAGAGTTCTCAAAAAGAGACAAGTAGCACAGAGTTGGAAGAAAACACGGTAAATCTGCAGCATGGAACCAGAGGAATCTAATTGCAATGAACATCTCCTTGCACCGCTTCCTCACTTTCTTCGGGACCGAGTGTGCATGACCCCTTAAAGCTCTCTCGAGCAGATAAATACACCCGCAACTTAAACCATGCTGCATTTTCCTGTAAATGCATTCATAAGCCCTCCTGGAGCGAAGTTTGTGCGCCGGGAAAAGGCCTCCTACCCAAGCATCCCCAACCATGATATCATAGTTCTCCACTGCTTCATTCACATTAAACAACCGCCGATTGACAATTCCCATTGCAATGGGTAGGATAAAATATATAATGTTTTTTTTTGTATTTTTGTGTTTATGCTTGCATGAAAAAACTACTGAAAAATTAAAGAGAAAACAATAAATATTGAACCCCTTTTTACAATTAAATGTGAATGAATGGAAAGGAGAAGAAAGATAAGTACATTCAAGTAATTACTAAATAGATGAATTCCTATTGTTTCTGAATCAGAATAATGAATGCTTTTTGAATTACAAATTGTTCGCTATTTGATGATCTTGATTTTATTGTTTTAATGAAGGAATTGTTCTTAGTTTGAAAATAAATTTGCTTTATTTTTTGATTTGTGTTTTGTTGTTGTTTGATGGTTGATTTTGCTTGCTTTGAGAGTCTTTGAAATGAACAACAGTCTGTTGTTTTAATAACGATTTTGCAAAAATAAAGTTAATCTAGCAAAGTGAAAACTACACTAATTTCTAAGTCCAAATTTGAAATGGAAATCGTTTCAGATTTTAGAGTAGATGGATGTCTATACTAAACTACTTATTACAACTAATCTAATTCTATAATAATCATACTATTCTAAAATAAAGTAAATGCAATACGAACAAAGTGGAGAGGCTTAATGTTATAGCATTGATGAGACACTGGTGTCAGATGACCTGATTGAGGGCAACATTGCACAGAGGGCAGAGGGACTTGGAGAGCATGGGGGCCAGGAGGAGGCCCCACATCAGAATGTTCCACTAGTGTAGGGCCCACAACAACAAGGATCACCACAACGGGGACTGCCACCATTGCATGATCCTAGCTAGTAGCTAGGCAATTTTTGTGAGTTTCTATCTAATTTTGGTTCTTTTTTATTGCTCTTTAGATGTATAATATTAGCACTGTTTACAATGTTTAGAATGATTTACCAATTACTGTTATAATGTGGCTCTGATACTCTTATTTTTTTTGTGCTTTTGTTGTAGGCCCTGCAGATGAGTAGAGGGATCTTATTCGGTCATCTTGATGGATATTTTTGGCACCATTAGTGGAAGGAGGGAGGAGTTTCTAGTTGATATACCCTTAGATGTAGTTACAGGTCGACAAAAATGCAGTCACCATGCTGGTCAGGAGATTATGGCCTAGTAGAGGAGGATAGGGGAGGTTGAGATGAAGTTTAGGATCTTGAGGGAGATGATGGGATCAAGAACTGGCTTCATTCTCATTCAGGCACATGGATTGGGACCCAAGCTTATGGGTAGAGAGATAGGACACCTGCCTAGTTAGAAACAATAGAGTAGACAACGACATTGGAGCAGGAGTCCTAGGTAGTCAGACCCTAAGGGATGACTTGGATTTTCATCAATTTGCACGGTTTTGCTTTGTTTCACTCAGTTTTGTTAAGACACATTTCTGACTTGCCCACCTTGCATGGGGAAAGTTTTGTATACCAATACATGGATGCACATTTTTCTGATTCTTGATGTCTCCCATGAGGGGGCCCTTGTACTCAAACATTGATGATTATACCTGTGTAGGATTCAGATTATTTCAAATTAGCTCATGTTTTTGTCTGTCACTTTCTTCTTGTCCACATGGATGGTTAGGATTTAGCTCTTATTATCTGCAAATGTATGTGGGTGTGTGTATATGCTATTGTTTGAATTTTATTGTGTATTCATGGATGGATGTCTATCTATGAGCACATGTATAGACTGTGGATTGACATGTTTAGAATTTTCACAAATGCTATTCACTTTGTAATGACTGACTTACTAGATGATATTGATATGTTATGACAATATTACGATTGCTCTATAGTAATTTTTGACCAACAGGATTGCAGGTTGACTATGACATCACTTGCTAAATTTTTGAGATATGGGTTTGTAAAAGAATCAAGTGGGAATGAGAAAGATGAAGGGAATTATTTATAATAAGTTCATAATGGAAAAAGATTGATACATATATTAGGTAACTAACTTTGTAGGCAGTCCTTAAACCTAGATCAAGGATGGCCAATGGATTAAACTTGGGTAAAGGATTGCATCCTTAGTAAGGATGGTCTTTCGAAGGTGATCAAGACTCTTGATTGTTTCATCTAACTTGTTTATGTGTGCTTTTCTTAGAAACTCATTTTTCTTGTTGAATGCCACCTTCATAGTTTCAACTAAAGTTTACACTTGAAAGTACACACATCATGTATATTTTAGTTTATGACAATTTGGAGTACTACCAAGAAGAAGGGCTCATCATCAAGGATAGGGAAGGCAAGGGGCTAGACACAACCAAAGGAATACGTAATGACTTATAAGATTTCCTCCTTGCTGAGGAAAAAATGGGGTGGAAATATGTTCTTGAGAGCTACAATGCACCCCCTCTCTACAATTATGTTGGGGGTAAATCAATTAATTAGTATTTTGAGAATAAGAGTCCCAGAGTAATTAGTTGAAATGAATGTGTTGAAATTAAATAATAAATAATGGTATGTGGTCTTTAGTTTGATGTTGATTTTAATTTTGTTAGATGTTTTCAATTAATTTATCTTTGTTTTATAAAAGTAAGGAGATTTCAGATGATTGGATGTGCATCAACAAATTTTTAGTCTGACTGTGTGGGTCACTTCCATGACTATGGAAGTGATCTGTGTAACTATGGAATTGATACCACAACTACGAAATCAATCCTGTAACAATAGATTTGATCCATATGTGTGAATTTGATCTAACACTGTGTATGACTTTTCTATATCTCAAGTTTGAAACTTGCATGCCTAAATTTTTGAACCTATATAAAAACTTTGGTGTGGACAAAGGAGTTTACAAATGGTCAGAAACACTTCTCCTTTTTGTCAAACTCCTATGATATGGATTCAAGAACTTTGTACAAAGATGATAATAAACAAGGAGTCATGTAGTATTGTCCTAGAATATTGATGTCATGTGAACATACTTTGATGCGAGTCCTTTAATAGAACACAACCAAAGGAATACATGATAATCTTAATAGAACTGCTTGAGGTGCAGAGTCAACTACCATGCTTTAAGATTTCTACATGAAATTGAAAAATGGGCTAAGTTTTAGCATCAAGATTAAGGAACTGTATAGGTAAATTACATCCATACATGGCTCTACATCTATGATTTGGGGAGGACATGGGTTCTCTTTCATTCTGGTATTTTGTTGGAACAAGGGAGGAAATGGCAACAATGGTAGTCGACAACGAGTACCACGTGTACACCATGCAAAATTGCATGCGGAAGTGCCACTCCCGCTTTTATGCATGAAAATCTATCTTTAGATTTCATTTGTATTTTGCATGTATTTTTCGTGGTTATTTAAGTTAGTCAAGCTTGAATGCCAAGGTATGAGAATTTTTTTTTGTAACTGCGAAATTTCTTCTAAGAATAAAATTGTGAGATCTTTGCTCATGGTTTTTTTCCTGGTACATTACCAGGTTTTCCACGTAAATCTGTGTTGTCTGTTTTGTGCCTTTATTGCTAATTCACTATTATTTCAATTCTGCATTGCTTATTTTTCCTAACAGTTGGTATCAGAGCACACGGTTTTGTGCAGAAATTGTTTTGTGGGTATTTTATCTTTGTGAAAAGCAACTAGATTTGAGGTTAAAAAATTTGATGTTTCCAATTTTGCTTTGATGAAACTAAAGGTTAAATCCTTATTGGTGAAGGATGGATGTGCCTTGGCTCTCAAAGGAACTACATCAAAACCTGCAACCATGAAGCAAGAGGAATGGGAAGCAAATGATAACATGGCTAGAGCTACAATCTAGTTATCTTTGGCTGATTTGGTTTTATTCAATGTTGCAGAGGAGATAACAACATGTATGACTTGTGGACTAAGCTCAAAAAATTGTAAGAGACAAAGTCATTGGCAAACAAAATTCTGTTATGAAGGCAATTGTATAACTTAAGGATGCATGATAATTCTTCAATCACAGATCATCTCAACAATTTCAATACATTGATTAGCAAGTTGGCTTCAGTGGAGGTGAAAATTGAAGAAGAGGATAAGGCGGTTATACTATTGTGCTCTTTTCCTGAAACTTGGGATCAACTAGTTATGTCACTTAGTAACTCAACACCAAAGGGGAAGCTTGTCTTTGAAGATGTGGTAGCCACAATAATTTTTGAAGATTCAAGGTGTAAGTCATCTCAAGGGTCTTCTTCTAATGATGCCCTAGTTGCAAGGGGAATAACACAAGAAAGAGAGAAAATTGAGCATGGACAAACTAGGTCCAAATCCAAGGGGTGGAAAAGAGTGAAATGTTGGAACTGTGGAAAAATAGGGCATGTCAAAAAGGATTGTAGGGTGCCGCAAGCAAACAAATAAAATCCTAGCTCGCAGCCATCAGAGGAAAATACAACAGAAGTTGAAGCACCATTGGATGATGGAGAGGTTTTGTCTGCTAATATGAGAGGTTCATTGCATAATGTTTGGATGATTGATTCTAGAGCCTCTTTTCACATGACTCCTTACAAGGACTAGTTTTCTTGTTACTGGTCATGTAATGCAGGTATGGTTTATATGGGAAATGACAACCCATGTGAAGCCATTGGTGAAGGAGAGGTTAAGATCAAAATGTTTGATGGGATTGTAAGGACTCTTCAACATATAAGACATTTACCAGGATTGAAGAAAATTTTTCTATCACTTGGAGTATTTGATGAGCAAGGTTATCGATTCAGTAGAGAAAATAGCTATCTCAACGTAACAAAGGGAGCGTTGGTGGTGCTAAAGGGAGAAAAGGTTGGAAATCTCTCCAGATTGGTTGGATAAACTTGTAGTGGAGAGGCTATGGTGGTATTAGATGTAGAAATGGATTCATTATCTACTTGGCATCAAAGGCTAGCCCACATGAGCAAATGTGGTCTCAAGGCACTGCTAGATTGAAATCTTCTCCCAGGTGCTTAATCTAGAGATTTTAATTTTTGTGAGCATTGTTTGTTTGGAAAACAAAATAGGTTGAGTTTTTCTAGTTTCGCTACTAGAAGTATATGAATTCTAGATTTAATCCATTCAGATACTTGGCAAGCACTTGTTACATCAATTGGGGGTTTGTCATATTTTGTTTCATTTATAGATGATTATTCCTGTAAGGTGTGGATTTACCTGTTGAAGAAGAAATTTGATGTATTTTATTATTTTAAGAAGTTTAAAGCTTTGGTAGAGAATCATAAAGGTAAGACAATTAAGTGTCTTAGAACAAATAATGGAGGGGAATTTTGTTCAGGTGAGTTTAATCAATTTTACAGCGAGCATGGCATTGCAAGGCAGTTGATGGTTCCTAGAACACCACAACAAAATGGTGTTGTTGAAAGGATGAACCATACAATTATGGAAAGAGCTAGATGTATGCTGAGCACTACTAGATTGGCGCAAAATTTTTGGGTTGAGGCTGTTAATACAACCTGTTTCTTGAATAATAGATCACCCACTACAACTCTAGATCGTCAAATTCCCAAAGAAGTTTGGACAGGTAAACCTGTTGATTATTCCTTTCTTCATGTTTTTGGTTTTGATGCTTATGCTCATATTCCAAAAGAGGATATGAATAAGCTGGACGTGAAGTCCGCGAAATGTATTTTTCTTGGCTATGCAGAAGGTACAAAGGGGTGTAGGTTGTGGGATATTGTTGCCCGCAAGATTATTATTAGCTGAGATGTTTATTTTAATGAAAATTCAATGCAAAGAAGTAAAGAACAACACAATATAGAAATTGTTCCAGTAGAGGTGGAAATGTATGATGCAAATATGGAGGTGCTAGATGAAAATCAACCACCTGTTCATGAAAATTGACAAGATAATAATCAGAATTAGTTATATGATGAGGTTGAATAGCAACTAAATGAGCCACATGGTAACACATTACCCCTTCTGAGGAGATCCACTAGAGTGATCAAACCATCAACAAGGTACTCTCTTAATTGTAATTCAACTTATGCTTTACTTACTAATGTTGGTGAGCCTAACTCATATCAGGAGGCTTGTGAAGATGAAGATGCAAATAAATGGAAAGAAGCCATGGATGAGGAGATGAGAGCTCTACATAAAAATAAAACGTGGGAGCTTATGCAATTGCCTAAGGGGAAAACAACTATTGGCAACAAGTGGGTATTCAAACTGAAAAGGGATATAAATGATAATGTGGAGTGATATAAAGCCTGATTGGTGGCCAAGGGGTATGCATAAAAATCTGGTATTGATTTTGATGAAATCTTTTCACCTGCGGTGCGGTTAAGTACAGTTAGAGTTGTTTTGGCTCTTGTTGCTAGTCTTGATTTGGAGTTACAACAGTTAGATGTTAAAACAACTTTCTTGCATGGTGATCTTTTTGAGGAAATTTATATTCAACAACTGGAAGGTTTTGAGGAAAAAGACAAGGAGAATCTAGTATGCAAGTTGAACAAATCATCATATGGTTTGAAATAAGAGCTAAGGTGTTGGTATAAGCGATTTGATTCTTTCATGATGAGTTTGTGTTTTAGTAGATGTGAGGCTGATCATTGTGCCTACTTTAAAAGGTATGAAGATGGAAGTCTCATTATTTTGCTTTTGTATGTAGATATGTAATGACCAATTTCAAAATATAAAATGCTACAACACTGAATAACCAGAAATATGAAGTTTCAACAAAATAGAACAACTTGCAACAATACCCAGTTGGACAAATCACTGTTTAATCTAGTTTATGAAAAAACCTATAAGCTGCAAATAACTTTAAGATCTAATGCAATGTTTGAACAACAATATTTCATGGGTTTGTGCAATACCTAGGTGGGTAAATCAATTTTATAACAATCTTATAACATACCCACCCAGTAGATAAAACTAACTTAAAAGACATTCAAAACATACCCATTTGCTGATGTCATACACAAGTCTAAAAATTTATCGTAATCAGCAAATTGGAGTTTCTCAATTGATTTCCAATGCCTCCCAGATGTACATCTCCTTCTAGAAAATGATGGCAATGTGATTTGGACTCCTAGGCGCCTCCCATCATGCAATCTTTCCTGTCAAAACCTGGGTGACTGGGCTGGAAAAACCCTCACGCCAGATAGGAAGCTGTACAACCTATTTTGAGGTAATTTCAGCTCAAGTCCCTTATACAAACTCCTCCCAAAACAACTAATAACTCCATTTTTTCTGTGCCTAAATAATGATTTTCTACCGCTAAGGAAGAGATAAAAAAACACAGATTTTGCTCTTAACTTCCAAAAAGAGTACGACCTTCCTAGAATAAGGTGCAGCTAGGATGAGGGTCATAATCTTTCAAAAAATACTTCAAAATCTGTACGAAAAACCCCACTAAATCGTCCTTGCAATTTCTCCTCAAAATATTATTCAAAGAATCACAATATTTTGCTTTACAAAACCTCCACGACAACCTGCAAATCAATACAATGAAGTTCTTGCGTAGTCCCTATATGAAACCACCTGCAAATGAACCCGGGAGGATCTTTCACCACCAAGGATGATATTCTCTATGAGGGTTTTCATCCTCACAAAGTTCTTGGAAAAAAACTAGCAACATAACATTCCTTCACATCAACGCATAACCAAATGAGCTCGTAAAAGATACCTTTTTATTCTTCCTTCCAAAACCCACACCCTCCTTGGGAAAGTAAAAATATTCACTTTATTAAAATTCCCTTATATCTCTCATAATGGACACCCCTTTTTTGAAATAATATATCAACTTAACTTTAAAAAACATCCCTTATGTCTGTTAGCAAGAGACACTGTGTGGCTTCATAAGTGTTGTCATTGATGGCAACAAAGTCTATCCCACACATCCACAGTACATAATATGCCTATACTGGAAGTCAGATTGAAGATTGTTTTGGTCCGGTGAACAAGAACAGAGTATGTAACAAGGTCTGACAATCAGGTTCGGAACTCTCAGATGGTGTAACTCAGTAAGTTGCAGACTTGGACAAGTCAAGAGGGGTATCATGACTATCGTATTCTAGAGATTTAGCCTTCGGTGATAAAGCAAGAAAAAGATATGAGCATCTGAGTGTTGGGTTCCAGTCAGGCAGAGCAGACAAAGGAAGAATTGATCGACAGAGTATCAGGCTTCAATCTGAATGTGTAAAATGTGCTGATCAAGCAATCTGTGATATTATACATTGTTGGCCAACATGATTAATGACTTCTATGTCTAAGTTTTTGATGTGCATCACTAATCAAGGATGGATTCAGCTGACAGACCAATAGCTTGCAAATATCTCAGGTGTTCTTGTTGCTGACTATGAAGTTGTTGGAAATCCTTGTTGCGGATATATATACCCAATGGATTCAAGCTTGTAAGTGTGTGAAAGTGATAATATGTATGGTTAAGTGTGAAGAAAAGCAGAGACAAGAGAGAAGGTAGTAATTCAAGCCCAACATGTGACAGGAAAGTAATATTGAGCAGAGGAAGAATGAAATGTGCCAGATTAGTATACTGTACCTAACTGAAACTGAAATCCTACATGCATAGATGCTGTTCATCAGTTCAAACACCTTGGTATCATCTGTAAGCATTTGTAGACTGTAAGTCTCTTGTAGGCAGTGTGCTCAGGCAGTGAGCCCTAATTGGCATGTGCCAAATTTGTACTCTTTATTCTTTTAACAGAGAATACAATCTTGGGTTAGTCACCCAGTGGTTTTTCCCTTAACATGGTATCCACGTAAAAATCCTTGTGTTATGCGTTAATTTATTTTTTAGCTCTTATGATTGCCTTGCTTTGATAATAAGTTAAGAAAAGAAAAGAAAAATAGAAAAGTTATAAGATAACTAATTCACCCCCCTTCTTAGTTATCTGCATTGTTTCCAACAATTGGTATTAGAGCTAAGTTCCTCTGAACAAAGCCTAAGAGCTTGAGGAAGATCTAGGAATCTCAATGGATGCATATGGTATGAAGGAACAACTTCAGTTTGCCCTAGATGATCTTGAACAATCTCACTCTGAAGTCAATAATTTGAGAGAAAGACTTAAACAAGCTAATGATTTCATAAATGAGCTAAAAGAAAAACTTAGTATTTTTGTGAAAAAGAGAAAGGAACTACTCCAGAAATTAGCCAATTAGAGTGAAGTCAATGATACTGATGAAGATCTAAATGAGAAAAATAAGCTATGTGAGAAGTTATCAAAAGAAGTCATTATGGTGAGGCATGAAATAGAATCAGGGGTTATGAGATTCACTCAAGAAATTGAAGAAAAGAGAAAGATTGAAGATAATCTAAAACAATCCCTTAAGGAGAAAACAGAGGACTGCCACAAAATGGATAGAATAATTAGGCATCTTGAATCTGATCTTGAAGAAGCTAGAGACAATGAAGAACAACTTGAGAATCAGATAGACACTCTTAAACAAGATCTTCAAACTGTAAATGAATACAAAGAAAAATTCAAGATAAGCTCAGCCCAACTTGAAGTTCTTCTTGAAAGTCAAAAGAGGATAGATGATAAGTGTGGCTTGGGATATGAGAAAGGTGAAAGCTCTGGATCCGGTCAGAAGAACTTTGGATCAGGAAATCAAAGAAACAGGCCTAGAAGATCTCCGGTAAGACAACCAAACGCTCAAAGATATCCATCCTTCAATGGATATTGCTTCAATTGCAAAAAGTTCAGTCATAAAGCAATCCAGTGCAGAAACAAAATGAATCAAATCAATCCATCCTTCTCCGGTCAATGTTTCAGTTGCAAAAGGTATGGTCACAAATCTCATGAATGCAGAAATATGCAAATGAACAATTCTTTCAATGGTAAATGCTTTGTATGCAACATAATTGGACATATGGCTAATGAGTGTAGATTTAGAGGATATCATTCAAATAAGCAAAGAAATGTTGTGTGTTACAATTGCAATAGATCTGGTCATTTCACCAAATTCAGCAGAAGCAGAAATCAGGATAGAAAAGGTTTTGTGGAACATGATCAGAAATAAGATAAAGGCAAAGGTAAAGTAAATGCGGATGAAGTTCAAAAGGAGATGAGCAAGATTTGGGTAAAAAGGAGTACAATGAATATTGGGGATGGATCCGCACTGGAATCCGGTGCTGATATTCCTTCCAGAAATTGAAAAGTAAGCTCTGGCTCAGGGGGAGCTAGAAAGAAGATCCCTTTCCCCTAGCCAGCCAGTGAGTGCCTGAATTCGGCACTTTGAGTCAAAATAAGAGGTTGCGGTTTAAAGGGTTTGAGGAGACTCACTTGAAGGTCATCCAATCTAAGTTTGACAAATCCACATGTAGATTTGAGCAAGTTCTGAGGAGATCCTGTATCGGCAGCTATCCGGTAAAGCATAATTTCATAGACAGATCCGGTATGATCCAGAATTGAAATTTTTTAATCTGCGGACCTATGGCATGTTTGACAAAGGTGAAGATGTGTTGTCAATCCTCATAGACAATGATTCGAAGATCTGCAAGACAATCCAAGAAAAGCTCATTTGAGAAGTAGGGTAACCAGATGACTTAAAAACTTGTGCATTTATTACAAAAAGAATTAGGGTTTATGCAAAGATAAAAGGGTTCTTTCACTCATTATTTACACACTTGCACTCACGAAGAAGAAAGGAAGAGCTCTAAGAAGAAGATCCTATAGTTCACTCAAGTTCAACTGAAGATCGAATTCAACCAGAGAATCGCTCCGACCTCTGCTTCAAACCCTAAAGTGTGGAAAGGTACTTCCCTTCTGAAAACTCTCTCCGGATCTCTTGCAAAAATGGCTACTCCAATGGTTGTCAATATTTATGATAGGCCGAGACCAAAATTCAAGAAACACCCTTACAAATCTCTAGAAGTTGATCCCTTGGGTGCGTTTTATAGTATTCCTCACAGAGTCTTACATGTAGAAGATGTTAGGGTTTATATCCATGCAAACATTGAAGATTTTGGAGACTCAAAGTTGATCGACATTTATCACAAACAGTTAATAGATGAGAATTTTGAACTCAAACCTGAATTCAAGACCCTTCGGACAAACACTTCAGACATTGCATACATTTTCCATGTTTTGCAGAAGACGATTGGGTCCGGTATGTTCTAAGTAGGATGCATGATAATTTTATGTGGCTAATGAGGCCATTCAAGATAACTAAAGATACCATCAGGGTAGTGACCGGACTGTATTCATCTGGTGGGGTACCCGCACTTAAATATGTGAAGAATCAAACAGTAACTGAAGCCACCGGATCAAAATTTAACAAAAGAGCAATGACCATAGATGACATCACACATCCGGATGTCAAGTTTGCTTCAATGATAATTGGCTACAAAATCTACCACTCAAGTAGGGAGAATTCTATGTTTGGTACAACAATCTATGCTGCATATCAGATGTTAAGGGAAGATGCTGATTATGATCTGTGTGAGCTTCTACTGAATCAGCTGATGGAGAACTTGCAGAAGATCAAAAAGGATAAGAAAAACTCCTTTAAATATGGTAGTCTAATACTGTGTCTATTTTTCTATTATATGAATGAGCTTCCTGGATCAAATGGTTGGGTCTGGCAAAATGATAAACCCATTGCAATTTAGATCAGAGATTACATGTACGGACTTGGTGATGCTCAAGCCCAAAACACAGTCCTCTGGGGTTACTTTAAGAATTTCCAAAGCATGATGCACGCCAGAGAAAGAATACCACAAACAATAGTTGATAAATACAAAGATACAGTCTGCTTCATGGTTGATACTGATCAATGCCTAATGGAGGCAGTTGAGCCAAGAATTGTATGGATAATGCCTATGGGTTATGAGGTTGATGGAAAAATCTTAGAGCTGCATATTCAACACCTACTGAGCCAGCCTAAGGACACTGAAGTAGAAAGGTTTGGGACCTTTGAAGAGCTAAGCATAAAAATCCATGTTGAGTTAAGACAACCGGAGATGAAGAGAAAAGTAAGAAAGGAAGTTGAAGAAATTGCCAAAAGATTTGGCATATCAAAGGAGGCTATAGATGCTAACAGAGAGAAAATGGAGAAGGCAGAGAAAGAAAGACAAGAAGCAAAGAAAGAAAGTGTTCCTGTGCAAACCTCCTCTCGGACTAGATCCTCCAAGAGCTCTGCTCCTGTCGCCTCTAAAAGCTCAAAGTCTACCAAATCAGAATTCAAGTCATCCAGAAAAGGAGAAAAGAGGATGAAGACCAAAGCCATAAGGACATATACAAGCCATAAGGATGATGAAGAAACAAAATCAGATGAGGAAATCAGGAAAATGAAGAAGAAGAGAACATTTGGGAAGTTCTCTGCTAGCAGAAATGAGGAAGAGAAGGCAGAGGAATTTGTTGAAAAGCCCACTCTTTCCATTGATGACATCATCAAGGTAGTTACTGTGGATGGGAACCTACAGCCGGTGATAGAGTTCTATGATGAATACAATGATGCTGACAAGAGAATTCTAGAGGAAGCTACTGTAAGGTATTTGAATATCTATAACAAAGCATTCATTGAAATAATTTCATTAATTCCAAAAAGCCTAGAAGAAGTATTGGAACAAAGAAAAGTGAATGCAAAGGTTAAAGACTTGGTGATCCGGGAGCAAATAATGATACAACTATGCCCCTCTATCACTCCAAAACAAATGGACATGATTTTCAAGGAGTGTAAAGATGATTTCCAGAGCAAATCCAAAATGAACAAACTCATGCTTGGTGAGACTGAACAAATAGCCAATGAAACAAAAGAAATCCTCCAGAATGCCTTGAAGAGATTCAATCTTCCCATTATAGAGGAAATAAATGAAGAGCCTTCTAACATGGATGTTGAAGGATTAAAGAAAAATGCTGAAGAATCATCTCAGACATTAGATTCCTCTATTCTGGAAGATGAAGGACAGAAAGCAGAAACATTTTCTGACAAGGATGTCGAAGGATTAAAGAAAAATGATGAAGAGCCATCTAAGGCACTAGACTCCTCTGCTCCGGAAAGGAAGGACAGGTAGAAGAAACAAAGATCAATAAGCAAGTCAGTCCGGATGTCCCTAAAAGGAAGGAAGTAGAGTCTGCAAGAGACAATGCAGAGACAGTACAAAATTTCCTAGACAAAGAAATAATGGAGCTGGATGAACCTGAGTTAATTCAAGGGCCACTAAACTTCGACTCTCTATCTTCGATTCAGATAATGAAGGTGGCATCTTTTTCTCAGGCCAAAGCAAAAGAGAAACTTCTAAAATCTCACATGGAGGATTGTGAGCTGTTGGAGATTGCATCTGGGATGCTGGAGAAGATTATGCCAACCTATCAAAAGGATCCCTTTGCCTCCCCATCTGATAATCTGAAAAACTTAGTCAATTCTGTTAACTCTCATTTTCAATCCTTAGAGAAATCGGCAGAAACTAAGGTCCGGAAGGAGTTCTTGGGAAAGAGGTTCAGTGAAATACAAGAGCTAATTACTGATGATAGAAGAACCTTAGGCATTGGCATAAAGAGCCTTGAAAATGCTCTTAAATATGGTGGGGACATATACAAATTTTGTTTAACTTGGCCCAAAGTGACAGAGGACATTGAGAAGAAATTGAAAGAACAAGAAGGAAAACTGTCAAGTTTATCTCATAATTTTGATCCCCTTACTACCTCTGGCGAATCATGAATGTCAAGCTATTGCTATAATAAATAAAATTAAAGAACTAGTTAAGGAGAAAAAGAACATAATGGATAGAATGGGTGAGCTTAGAGGGATAATCATCCCTAAGTTAGAGGCAATGCATGATGCCTTGATAGAGGCACAAAATACAATCCAGACCAGTGATCCAACAGACTTAAAGAGGGTAGAAGCATATGCATTTCTGTTAAGTGGACACATCTCCATTTTGGACAGAATGAAGAGGAGTTGGACCACAGAAATCATTCAGTTGAAGACAACCTTTGCGGATATACTTAAGTATATGTAAATATAACATATGATTTGTATATACTTATGCGGCCATGTATAGAATAATTTTTGCAAAATTTTGGTATGCGGATTCCACCCTTTGCCATTGATGTCAAAGGGGGAGTGAAGAGTAGTGAAAAATGTGGAATCTAGCAAAGGGGGAGCTCCGGTAAAATAGTGCAAGAGATAGAGCACCAGCTAAGGGGGAGTTACTGTGAGATTTAGCCATTTTTCACTAATTGTTGCCATCAATGCCAAAGGGGGAGATTATTGGCAAGAGACACTGTGTGGCTTCATAAGTGTTGTCATTGATGGCAACAAAGTCTATCCCACACATCCGCAGTACATAATATGCCTATACCGGAAGTTAGATTGTAGATTGTTTTGGTCTGGTGAACAAGAACAGAGTATGTAACAAGGTCCGACAATCAAGTCCGGATCTCTCTGATGGTGTAACTTAGCAAGTTGCGGACTTGGACAAGTCAAGAGGGGTATCATGACTATCGTATTCCAGAGATTTAGCCTCCGGTGATAAAGCAAGAAAAAGATATGAGCATCTGAGTGTTGGGTTCCAGTTAGGCAGAGTAGACAAAGGAAGAACTGACCAACAGAGTATCAGACTTCAATCCAGATGTGTAAAAGGTGTTGACCAAGCAATTTGTGATATTATACATTGTTGGCCGACATGATTAATGATTTCTATGTCTAAGTTTTTGATGCACATCACTAATCAAGCATGGATTCAGCCGACAGACCAATAGCTTGCAAATATCTCAGGTGTTCTTGTTGCCGACTAAGAAGTTGTTGGAGCAGATGTATAACCCGATGGATTCAAGCTTGTAAGTGTGTGAAAGTGATAATATGTATGGTTAAGTGCGAAGAAAAGTAGAAACAATAGCGAAGGTAGTAATTCAAGCCTGGAATGTGACAGGAAAGTAATATTGAGCAGAGGAAGAATGAAATGTGCTAGATCAGTATATTGTACCTAACCGAAACTAAAATCCTGCATGCATAGATGCTGTTCATTAGTTCAAACACCTTGGTATCATCTGTAAGTCTCTTGTAGGTAGTGGGCCTTTTGTGAGCAGTGTGCTCGGGCAGTGAACCCTAATTGGCAAGTGCTAAATTTGTACTCTTTTTTCTTTTAACAGAGAATACAATCTTGGGTTAGTCACCCCGTGGTTTTTCCCTTAACAGGGTTTCCACATAAAAATCCTTGTATTATGTGTTAATTTATTTTTCATCTCTTATCATTGCCTTGCTTTGATAATAAGTTAAGAAAAGAAAAGAAAAATAGAAAAGTTATAAGATAACTGATTCACCCCCCTCTCAGTCATTTGCATTGTTTCCAACAATGTCCCCTAGGTGCCAACTTATAAAGTCACCTTTAATATTTTAAATAACGCTAAGTTAAATATTTAATTTAACTTAATGTCATTAGCATTAATTAAAATAATACCTTTGATCGAGGTGAACACCAAACCAACCTCAAATGTCTAGACTGACCATGTCAGGGTGTAACCGCTGTCACATGCCGAAGTCGATGCCAAAACAGTGAGTTACTAAAAATAGGCACGGGCTCGTAAATAAGTGGAACACTAACCAAGTGTTTGAAATAGGATCCAAAAGTGTCATTGTGATCCCCACTGCCATCTGAGCTCAATTCCAACAAAAGAAATGCCACCTAATCCTGTACACAATGTCTCCAAGAACTGTGGAACTCCCTAACCATCCAGTGTTAGCCTACAGGAACCCGAGTGATAGGCCAACTCCCATCAAACTGTTAGTGCTTAGGAAGGGGACATTACAAGATGATATGTTGGTAGTAGGTCCCAACATGCATAGAATCATCGAGTTAAAAACTTAGCTTGCTAGGGAGTTTGAAATGAAGGACTTAGGAAATGCAAATCAGATTCTTGGAATGAGGATACATAGAGATAGAAATAATAGGAAGATTTGCTTATCATAGAAGACTTATGTGGAGAAGATTTTGTAGCGCTTCAATATGTAAAATGCACAACCAATTAGTACTTCATTTCCTGTTTATATTAAATTATCTTCAGAACAATGCCCTAGCATAGAAGCAGAGAAGACATAGATGCCATGTGTACCATACTCATTAGCAGTTGGTAGTCTTATGTTCTCCATGGTGTGCACCAGACCAGACATTGCACAAGCAGTGGGAGTAGTCAGTCATTTCATGGAGAATTTAGGTTGTGATCATTGGACAACTGTGAAGTGGATTCTCAAGTATTTGAGGGGCACTTCTGATGTTTCTATTTGTTATAGTGGGAATAGTCTTCAGGTTAATGGATATGTGGATGCAGATTTTGGTGGAGACAAAGATAACCAAAAATCTACTACAGGTTATGTTTTCTCCTTAGCAGGAGGTGTTGTTAGCTGGGTTTCAAAGTTGCATACAATGGTGGCTTTGTCTACTACTAAAGTTGAATATATGGTAGTGACATAAGATAACAAGGAGGCAATTTGGCTTCATAGACTCTTGGGTGAATTGCAGGTAAAGTAGGATAGCATGGTGTTGCATTGTGACAACCAAAGTGCCTTACACTTAACACGAAACTCATCTTATCATGTAAGAACAAAACATATTGATGTACAATATCACTTTGTACATGAGGTGATGGAAGGAGGACAAGTCTCTTTGGCTAAGATACTAATATAAATCTAGTAGATACTTTGACGAAGCCTACTAGTAGAGAGAAGTTCATATGGTGTAGAACTTCTCTTGGCTTACACATCACTTGATGATAGGTAGCAATGGCAATGGTCTTTTAAATATGAGTTATTCGCAAGGCAGAAACTTGAATTCAAGTGGGAGATTGTTGGAATGTGAATTCATATGCCACGTGTACACCATGCAAAATTGCATGTGGAAGTGCCACTCATGCTTTTATTCATGAAAATCTATCTTTAGATTTGATTTATATTTTGCATGTATTTTTCATGGTTATTTAAGTTAGTTGAGCTTGAATGCCAAGGTATGAGAAAATTTTTTGTAACTGTGAGTTTTCTTCTGAGAATAAAATTGAGAGATCTTTGCCTGTGGTTTTTTTTGTGGTACATTACCAGGTTTTCCACGTAAAGTTGTGTTGTCTGTTTTGTGCCTTTTATTGCTCATTCACTGTTATTTCAATTTTGCACTGCTTATTTTTCCTAACATTGATGCCCCATTGAGATTAAGGAAGTGGCATTTCTGCTAAGAGTAATCCAGGATATCCAAAGGAAATTCAAAGATATATGATGCTTCTGAACAAGTCTATGGTGGAAAAAATTGCATGGATCCTCTCAGAAACATGTTCCCAATTTGAGTAATAGAAAATTCATGTTGTATTGATAGAAGGTTATTTCAATTTTGCACTGCTTATTTTTCCTAACATTGATGCCCCATTGAGATTAAGGAAGTGGCATTTCTGCTAAGAGTAATCCAGGATATCCAAAGGAAATTCAAAGATATATGATGCTTCTGGACAAGTCTATGGTGGAAAAAATTGCATGGATCCTCTCAGAAACATGTTCCCAATTTGAGTAATAGAAAATTCATGTTGTATTGATAGAAGAATGGATAATTTTCTCAAGCCACACTAGACATTGAAACAATTGAAGAAGCTCTTCTAGGATTGTGTCATGGATGTGCTTGAAATATGGGAGGAACGTAAGGGGTTAATGTTAATGCTTTCTATTGGTGTTACATGTGTGGCAAAGAGGTTTTGTTCTCTGTAGTAGAAGGTTGCTAGGATAGCATGGAACTTTTGTTCTCTAAGTGTGGAAATGGATTTACAGAAGCTATTACAACTACTTAGTCCTCTTCTAATGTGCATCAAGATCGAAGGATGACCAATCACAATGGAGAAATTAGATAAGAAGAAAATGAAGGCCAGAGGATAGACCACATACATGTGCTAATGTCACAACAAGATAGGGAGATTGATCACGATGATGTTGGTCATGACATTGGATTTAGTCATACCTCACAGGATGAACAAATTTTGACCACTGAAGAAGATTGGGAAGAAACATGTGAGGAGAAAGAAGACATAGATGAAATCATTAAATAAATATTAATCATGTTCTACACACTTTCTGCAGGAGATCTTCGAGAACTTGGTTGAAAACAATATTAACACCAGGTTGGAATTTCCTAAATGGTCATTTTATCCATGGGACTACCTTGATGCAAGTAGGTTTGGGCAGTTTCTACAACAACTTGGTGAGAATGACAATAGCTGATGAGAGATGTTATAATTATTAGCATTCAAGAGTTGTCTTTTGAGTAGTCATCTCGAGCAACTCTCAATATGTAGAATGGAAGTCATTTAAAGGAGAGATAGCTTGCAAGATCTAGGAATTGTAGATTTGGCAAGGAGGGGTCACCTTTGCAAGATACCTAAAGGAAGGAGTAGAATGCAAAGGGCATGCCAAATGACCTTTCTCATTCCAATCTAATTTGTCATTTTATGATTTTGGAGAGAATTACCGTTTATCTTCCCATCTAAGTGTGCATATTTATACTTATGTGAAACTCATTGTAAAGCATTGGAAAACTTGTTGAGGATTGAGAACCTCAAATTGAATACAATTTATTAGTTTTGCTCCATTTTTCTAATTTTTTGCTTTCAATTTTCTAAACTTCAAATTTGTTTCCTTTTTGATTCATTCTATGCATTTAATTCACTAAATGTTGATGAATTTAAACATGTGTTTAAACCATTGATGCCTCACTAATAGTGACGTGTTTTGTGTGGTAACATGAACACATTCATGCAGACTAAAATTCGACGACAATCATGCACATGGTTTTTTTTCAAAGATTGCACCATCTCACATTGGGATTGAAAGGTCATGGGTATGTATAGTGGAGATCAGTTCCATGTTGAATTCATCCATTTTTAGAGTGGTGTATAGGAGGATTGGAGATAGTTTGTATTTATTTTTATTTTCTCTTTAACCATTTCCTTCTCCCCTCTCCTTTTTTTAAATTTTTATATTGATGTTAAATTAGTTCAACTGCAAGTTTTAATGGTAAATATAAGTTATACAGGGTGGCAATTTAATATGATTATGTTTTCTAGGTGGCAAAATCTTGAAAATTTTAATATATTTTTGACTATCTCAAAATTTAGAATTTTAATTCTTCTAAAAAGGAACAAAATTTAATGAATGACCTTTCATGTTCCACATTGTAAAATCCTAACTTTAAAGGGCATAGTGTTTTTTTAAATGTTTTAATCACTTTTAATTTAATTTTAATGTTGAAAAGCATTTGTAGGAAGTCAAACAAAACTAAAGTAAAATCATGAATATGTTTAAAAGTGAATTAGAAGGTTTACATCAGATGATAGTGGTTTAATTTCACTAAGTGAACCTCTTTTCGCATGAACAATTCGTAGTATTCATTGTAGCCCCTTGAACAAATTAACAAAAGATTACAAATTCTATAATCCTGTAACTTGTCAACTTGTCATACCAAAATGGGAATAAAATCTCTTCAAAGGATTTGATGGCTCATGGGGTGTGAGATTGTTTAACATGTGGTGACACCTCACA
This sequence comes from Cunninghamia lanceolata, assembly GCA_027924645.1. Classification (NCBI taxonomy): domain Eukaryota; kingdom Viridiplantae; phylum Streptophyta; class Pinopsida; order Cupressales; family Cupressaceae; genus Cunninghamia; species Cunninghamia lanceolata. The sequence continues at coordinate 6,476,152 of BSBN01000599.1, forward strand.
CCACCTACTACCATGCTTCCCAAACTAAACAAACTATTGGCTTCAAATTGAATTACCTACATCTTAAAACATGTCATTTAAAAGGTTTACTAAGCAACTTTGGATAAACCTTTGGACAACCTAAGTAATGACATTTGTCTTAGGAAACACACAACAAGATCTCATCATACTTGGCTACTAGAATTAAATTGGTGTTTAACTCGATGAAAGATAGAAAATGTCAAGTTATGGAATTCAAATATCTAGACTCAATTTAAACATTCAATGTCCTCCATAATTGGATACAATTCTTTTATAGACATCCAATCCATAGAACAAGGCATATACCCACCCTCTAGAGAACAAGTCTCCTTACAAGAGTTAGATGACCTAACTCATAGGTGATTAAGGGTTCACTTGAGCTAAGTGTTCTAACTTAAAGTGAGAAAAAGTTCAACTCAAGTTAAGTGACCTAACCCACCCCGAGTGACTGTGATCAATGGATTATGAGTTTTAATCCCCTTGAGAACCATTATCCAACTTGAGTCAAATACATCAACCCAAATGGAACCATTTCACCTTTTGAGTTACAAACCTTAACTTAATTGATCACTTAATTTCTTGTGAGTTAACTAACCTAACTCATATGATCACTTGTCCTCTTTGTTTACTTGTTTTAGGTTGAGCATTTGAGAAAACGTAGTTCAAGAGACTTATTCCTCACTAATAGGTGTTAGAAATGAAGGTAAACAACTATAAATGAAAATTTGATTACAACTATAATAAAGATATTTAACTGTGCTGAACCAAAATGTAGATGGTATGAAATCAACACAAAGAAATAATGGAACAAAAGATCAAACACATAACAAAGTGTTTATGTGGAGAAACCCTTTTCTGATTCTTGATGTCTCCCATGAGGGAGGCCTTGTACTCAAACATTGATGATTCTACCTCTGTGGGATTCAAATTATTTCAAATTAGCTCATGTTTTTGTCTTTCACTTTCTTCTTATCCACAAGGATGGTTAGGATTTAGCTCTTATTATCTGCAAATGTATGTGGGTGTGTGTATATGCTATTGTTTGATATTTTTTTAAATTTTATTTTGTATTCATGGATGGATGTCTATCTATGAGTACATGTATAGACTGTGGATTGACATGCTTACAATTTTCACAAATGTTATTCACTTTGTAATGACTGACTTACTAGATGATATCGATATGTTATGACAATAGTACGATTGCTTTTTAGTAATTTTTGACCAACAAGAGTGCAAGTTGACTAGGACATCACTTGCTAAATTTTTGAGATATGGGATTGTAAAAGAATCAAGTGGGAATGAGAAAGATGAAGGGAATGATTTAGTTCATAAAAGAAAAAAGATTGATACATATAACATTAGGTAACCAACTTTGTAGGTAGTCCTTAAACTTAGATCAAGGATGGCCAACAGATTGAATTTGGGTAAAGGATTTCATCCTTAGTAAGGATGGTCTTTCGAAGGTGATCAAGACTCTTGATTGTTTCATCTAACTTGTTTATGTGTGCTTTTCTTAGAAACTCATTTTTCTTGTTGAATGCCACCCTTATAGTCTCAACTAAAGTTTACACTTGAGAGTACAAACATCATGTATATTTTAGTTTATGACAATTTGGATTACTACCAAGAAGAAGGGATCATCATCAATGATTAGGTAAGGTAAGGGCCTAAACATAGTGAGAGGAACCTCCTGCAACAATATAATGAAAAATGCATGAAATAACAGAAATAGCAGAAACACAGAAGGAATTTATTGATCGCAGGCCACTTCGAGGGGGCAACCTCCTTTGAGCAAGCTCAATACAATAAATTCGTGGATGCCTTCATTGGCCTCAACATGTACTTATATACTAAGTCTAATCTAAACAACTATTACTCCCCATGAATGTGGGATAATACAATATACTCACGGGATGACTTACAAAGCATATGCGTCCAACAACAATATACTAACAAAGTAAAGAGAAGGGTTAAACACGGGTTCCTAACATCCCCTCCCTCTTAGAAAAGCTTTGTCCTCAAAGCTTAAGATGTGGAAATTGTTGCTGAATCTAAAGGAGTGGTTCCCATGTAGCATCCTTTGGTTGCATTTCGTGCCACTGAATTAATACCTCTGTGATGGATCAAGAGCGAAGCTGACGAGTGCGCCTGTTGAGGATTGCCTCCAGCGCCAAAATGATGGATCCTTCGTTATCCAATTCTGGTAAACCAATTTATGCTCTGATGTTGGTGCCAAGAACTTTCTTTAGGCACAAGACATGAAATACTGGATGAACGCGGGAAGGAGGAAGCTCCAATTTATAAGCAACTGACCCAATCTTTTGAAGAACCTTATATGGCCCATAGAACTTTGGAGCCGGCTTATGACGCCCTTTGAGTTTTAGGGATGATTGCTTGTATGGCTGTAGACGAAAAAAAACCATATCACCTACTTGAAAAGTGCGCTTAGAATGGTGTTGATCGGTTTGTTGTTTCATTCGATTTCTTGCCATGTGAAGATTGTCCTGTAAAATGCAAAGAATCTGATCTCAGGTTCGGAGAATCGTGTCGATTGCCTGAACTGGTGAACTGCTGGGGGTGTATGGAAGGAGCACTGGCAGTGCCTGACTATAGACTGCTTCATATGGAGTCATTTTAGATGCAGTGTGGTAGGAGGTATTGTACCACCATTCAGCGAGAGGGAGCCACTTTGCCCACTGATGCTGTTGTTCTGAGGTGAAGCAACGAAGATAAGTTTCCAAACATTTGTTGATAATTTCAGTCTGACCATCTATTTGTTGGTGATACCCTGAACTCATCTTCAGTTTGGTGTCAGTGTGTCGAAATAGTTTTGTCCAAAAATGACTGGTGAAAGTTGCATCACAATCTGAGACAATGGAAGAAGGGATGCCATGAAGATGGAAGATCTGGTCCATGAAAATTTGTGCGACTAAGGAGGCGATATAGGGATGGATGAGGGCACAAAAATGACTATATTTGGAGAGGCGATCAACCACAACCAAGATCATTGTCTCCCCTCCCGATTTAGGGAGCCCCTCAATGAAATCCATAGAAATATCTGTCGAAATCTGTGTAGGGATGGGCAAGGGTTCGAGCAATCCAGGAAGGAGTGTCGTTTCACCCTTATTGTGCTGGTAGGTATCACATTCAGCAACCATCTGTTGAATTGCCCTTTTCATTCCCTTCCAAAAGAAGTTACCCTGTGCCCGCTCATAAGTTTTGAGGAAGCCAGAGTGCCCTGCCGATGGAGAAGCATGGAGTTCATAGAAGATAGCTTGTTGAAGATCTGTGCTCTGGGGAAGGACCAGATGACCCTTGTATCTCAGCGAAGCACCATCCCAAGAGTAATGCGATACAAGAGAAGGGTTATTGGCCAACTGCTAGATGATTTGAGATAATGAAGAGTCATTGACATAGCACTGCTGGACATATTCCAACCAATTTGGAATATGCATAGAAATAGCTGAAAGAGAAGCTTGGTCATCAAATGTGCAAGAAAGAGCATCTGCCACAATATTGTCCTTACCCTTCTTGTAAGTGATTTCATAGTCATAACCCATGAGTTTGCTAACCCATTTCTGTTGTGCTGGGCAGGAGACCCATTGTTCCAGGAAATATTTCAAACTCTGGTGATTAGTTTTGATGCAGAAATGATTCCCTAGTAGGTATGGCTGCCATTTCTATACTGCATGCAAAATAGCCATCATTTCCTTCTCATATGTAGAGAGTACTAAATTCTTACCAGAAAGGGCTTTGTTGGTGAATGCAATGGGATGTTCATCTTGAAGGAGAACAGCACCAAGTCCATTGCTGCAAGCATCACTCTCAATAGTGAAGGTCTTGGAAAAATCTGGCATAGCTAGAATAGGTGTAGTACACATAACTTGTTTCAGTTTTTCAAATGCACACGCAGCAACATGTGTCCATGTAAAAGCATCCTTTTTCAACATAGCTGTTAATGGAGCTGCAATCTTCTCGTAATCCTTGACAAACTTGCGATAGTAGCCAGTTAGTCCCAAAAAACCACGAAGGCTCTTGAGTGTCTGAGGATGCGACCAATTTTTCATGGCTTCTATTTTGGCAGGATCCACTCGAACCCCTTGGGCTGAAACAATATGCTTAAGATACTCCACTTCCTCCTAGTGAAAAACACATTTAGACTGTTTTGCACAGAGATGATGATCAAAGAGAAGTTGCAGTACAAGATCCAGATGTTGGAGATGCTCAGCCCATGTTTTACTATAGATGAGGATATCATCAAAGAAGACCAGAATGAATTTCTGCAAGTAGGGCCAGAATATTTTATTCATCAATGCCTGGAATGTTGAAGGAGAATTAGTGAGGCCAAAGGGCATGACCAAAAACTCATAGTGGCCATCATGCGTGAGGAAAGCTGTTTTAGGGATATCATCCTCATGAACCCGAATTTGGTGATACCCAAGACAAAGATCCAACTTGGAGAAAAAATAAGCGCCATGAAGTTCATCAAGAAGCTCATCAACAATAGGAATCAGAAACTTATCCTTGATTGTGATGTGATTAAGGGCTCAGAAGTCAATGCAGAGGCGCCATGACTCATCTTTTTTCTAGACAAGAAGAACTGGTGAAGAAAAGGAACTGGTACAAGGGCAAATAATACCTTGCTTTAGTAAGTCCCGAACGAGCATCTCAATCTCTGTCTTTTGGTGAAATGGGTAGCGGTAGGGCCTGATGTTGGGAGGAACGATTCCAGGAAGGAGCTGAATATGGTGGTCCTCTGGTCATGAAGGTGGCAATCCCACTGGTTTGGCAAAGACACATGCATAGCTATCCAAAATTTGTTGTAGATCTGAAGGAGTAGTGGAGACCGCTGATGGTTGCATCTGAATGGAATGGAGCTGAGCGATGAAACCATGTGAATTCTTCTTAAGGAGCTTTTCCATGTGATGTGAACTAATGATGCTGAGAGACTCTGGTTGTAAGCCCTTCAATGTGTGTTTTTGTCCATTGTCTGAAAACTACATCTAAAGTTTAGCAAAATCCCATAAGATGGGTCCAAGTGTGTGTAACCATTGAGCGCCCAAAACCACATCACATCCGCCTAAGGGCAAGGCAAACATGTCAAAGCACAGGTTATAATCTCCAATAGAGATACGCACATTGTGACACTTCCCTTTGCAAGGTAATGTGCCCCCATTGGCAATCATGACTTCAAAGCTGGAGCAATGATGGACACAACAATCAGCCTGTTTGGCGATCCGAGGGTCAATGAAGTTATGAGTGCTACTAGAATCAATGGGTATTGTAAGAGGGGGCTTCTTGAAGTAACCCTTGACCCGCATGGTTTGTGGGGTGGTCACTCCTGCTAAAGCATGGAGAGAGATCTCTGGGTGGTCTTCTCGAGAAGTAGGGTCAACACGTGGTTGCTGAGTTTTGACCTAATCATCTACTGTATCCTGAGCATCTTCATAAACTTCAGTTGTAGGCGGAGAATCCACATCCAAGAGATAGAGCTTTTGCTCAACACATCTATGTCCCCGAGTGAATTTCTCATCACAATTATAACAAATCCCTTTTTCTCTACATGCCCGCATCTCTGCTTCAGTCAAATGCTTGATAGGAGTTGTTCTAGGCGCTGGTGTGATTGGAGGACTTTGGGAAACCATGTTTCTAAATGGAACAAAATTGGATTTGGAGCACTGTTGAGCTGTGATCTTGTCCTCCGCCAAATTAGCCAACCCTAGGGCTTCCATCATTATACTGGGATGGAACATTTTAACCTCAGATCGGATTGCATCCTTCAGACCACTGACAAAAAAAACTCCTGAAGAATTCATCAGACAATCCCTCTGTGTGATTGGCTAGTTTCTCAAATTCTGTTTGATATTCTCTCACAGTGCCAGTTTGGCGAAGTTTAGTGAGTTCTCCTATGAAGTCATCAAAAGCACTAGGGCCAAATCGTTGCAAAATGAGTTTGCAAAAGTCATTCCATTTTGGCTCTTCATGAGCCTTGATGTACCAACGGAACCATTGAAGGCCTTCATGTTCCAAATGAAAGGATGCAAGTGGGACTTTGTTGACATCAAAAGTATTATGCAGACTGAAATATTGTTCTGCTTGGTATATCCATCCAGTCGGATCATCAACATTGAAGCGAAGAAAATCAAGCTTCGGCCCACGAAAATTGTTGGAAGAAGAAAACCCAGTGTCTACAGAAGACTCTAGCTTCTGTCTATTATTCATGGCTAAATGCTGAAGATTGAGGCTGAGAATTTTTTCATCCAAATCTTGGAGTTTGGTCTTGATGGCTGCAAGTTCATCCTCCATGTTTTTTGCTCCTATACAGGTGACAACCATAACCAGGAGATTTTTTTTTGGGGAATGGGTACAAAAACAAAAACGAAAACTTTGTTAGTAAAGGAAAATTTGGATTTGGGAAAAACTCTGATGGGTAATTGGGGTTTGACTAGGTTTTGGACACTTTCTGAGGGACAGGGAAGCAAAAAATGGGGATTTCAGAAGTGGGGTGAAAGAATGGGAAAATTTGTCCAAGAGGGATAAAGGAGAAAAAATAGGAAATGAACACTGTGGCAAAATTTGAAGGCTATTGGGTGAGAATCGAAGAAGTTATGGCAAACCTTAAAAATAAACAAATGTGGGATTTCTGGCTTCGATAAGTGGAATTTGGGATAGGGTCCTCAAGGAAGGAAATATGCAGAATGGAATTTTAGGGGTTCCAGTGAATTTTGAGAGGAAACAGAGCTAAAGCAAGGAAGATATGGCGAAAAAATAGATTTTTTTTTTTTCCGGAAACTATCTGCCAGTTGCTCTGGACGGATTCAATCTGCGATTTGCCGGCTGTCAATAAATATGGGCCCCAGGGATGTTCAGCTTCCTAAAGGTTCAAGGGATTCACTTGGCTACCAATGCTGTCTAACGGCTTGCGTATTGGGGCAGTACCCTTACTCCACGGCTCAGGTAAAACTGATAACCGCTTTGCCACAAACGATAGCTCTTGGTTTACCTCATGGATGGGAACTAGTCAATTAGGTAGGGGTCATTGCCCTTTTCGCTGACAGGTCCTCTCAATGGGCCAACTACTTCGGGGTTCCTGTGGTACTCCTCACAATGAGTTTTAGGGCTATGCCTAGGCACTTCCCATAGTTAAGCGGATAGGGATTATTCCCTGATCTGAACCTGCAATTGAAATGAACAATACAGATGCAAAAAAAGAACTACTGCAATAATCACAACGCCTAGAGGCCATTGCGGAAAAAAAATTTGTCAGAAATTCCACCCAGCGAGCCCAAGAAAGCGCTCTGATACTAGATGAGAGGAACCTGCTGCAACAATATAATGAAAAATGCACGAAATAACAGAAATAGCTGAAACACAGAAGTAATTTATTGATCGCAGGCCACTTCGAGGGGGCAACCTCCTTTGAGCAAGCTCAATACAATAAATTTGTGGATGCCTTCATTGGCCTCAACACGTACTTATATACTAAGTCTAATCTAAACAACTATTACTCCCCATGAATGTGGGATAATACAATATACTCACGGGACGACTTACAAAGCATATGCGTCCAACAACAATATACTAACAAAGTAAAGAGAATGGTTAAACACGGGTTCCTAACACACAGCCAAAGGAATACATAATGATTTCTAAGATTTCCCCTTGCTGAGGAAAAACTGGGGTCGAAATATGTTCTTGAGAGCTACAATGCACATCTCTACAAATATGATGTGGAGGTGGAAATATGTTCTTGAGAGCTACAATGCACCCCCTCTCTACAAATAAGTTGAGGGTAAATCAATTAGTTAGTATTTTGAGAATAAGAGTCCCAGAGTAATTAGTTGAAATAAATGTGTTGAAATTAAATAATAAATAATGGTATGTGGTCTTTAGTTTGATGTTGATATTAATTTTGTTAGATGTTTTCAATTAATTTATCTTTGTTTTATCAAAGTAAGGAGATTTCAGATGATTGGATGTGCATCAACAAATTTTTTGTCTGACTGTGTGGGTCACTTCCATGACTATGGAAGTGATCTGTGCAACTGTGGAATTGATCCCACAACTACAAAATCAATCCCGTACTATAGATTTGACCCATATGTGTGAATTTGATCTAACATCGTGATATGATTTTTTTCTATATCTCAAGTTTGAAACCTGCATGCCTAAATTTTTGAACCTATATAAAAACTTTTGTGTGGAAAAAGGAGTTTACAAATGGTCAGAAACACTTCTCCTTTTTGTCAAACTCCTACAATATGGATTCAAGAACTTTTTGCAAAGATGATAATAAACAAGGAGTCATGCAGTATTGTCCTAGAATATTGATATCTCGTGAAAGTTGTAAAATCCCAACTTTAAAGGGCATATTGTTGTTTTAAATGTTTTAATCATTTTCAATTCAATTTTAATGTTGAAAAGCATTTGTAGGAAGTCAAACAAAACTGAAGTAAAATCATGAATATGTTTAAAAGTGAATTAGAAGGTTTACATTAGCTAATAGTGGTTTAATTTCACTAAGTGAACCTCTTTTCACATGAACAATTCATAGCATTCATTGTAGCCCCTTGAATAAACCAGAAAAACCACTCTCGAACTAAGGGATTCTAGTAAACCTCATATAATAATCCATGAATAATCTTAAGGCTAGCCACCTTCCAAGTAGAGGAACCTTTGCCATTCCAACCTGTGGTACTTCACTGCTCACAAGAAAATTGGTGTGTCAAAAACCACATCAACAAAGCCTACATTTTTTTCTTATGACATCGTAAGGCTCATCATTTTTCTTCAACTCTATCAAAGTAGCCTCAAAATTTAATCTTTTAACATTCTTTTTGTTCCTTGTAAGTTTATCTTTGAAAACTTGTTAGTGCTTTTTGTGCCAACTTCCTTGGCCTTATGGGCACTATTTACAACATTTTGTTGAATGAATACACCTTCATCCACATCATGATTCTAAATTTTTAAGTCACTATTCTTTGAATCAAAATCATATTTTTCTCTATTCCATTAATGAATTTTAATGCATATGTCAAAATATTCTTCTTCGGGCTCAAGGAACTCAGTAGCTAGAGGATGCTCTTGAAATTGGGCGCTAGGTGCACGACATTGAATTAATATTTTCAAGTAGTTTGGACCTAATTTTATGCAACATTTGTTTCAAATTTTTGTTGTCCATATTACTTGGAGTCACATGAAGGGTATAATCTAGTCGAAAATATTTATAATAGTAATGCTAGTGTATCTTATCATCAATCTCTACACCAACTGCAACTCTTGTCTCATAGCACCAACATTGAACAACATTACAAATTGTGTATCCACCACCACCTCCAAGCAAAAGTGGTACATTGAATGACCTCATATGTCATACACACTTAGCATTCCCTTTTATAGAAAGATTTAAGCAACCTAACTCTTGTCTTATAGCACCAACATTGAGTAACATTACAAATTGTGTATCCACCACCACATACAAGCAAAAGTGATACATTGAATGACCTCATATGTCATACACACTTAGCATTCCCTTTTATAGAAAGATTTAAGCAACCTAGTCTATCTCCAGACAAGGAGTCAGCTCCACATTGAAGAACAACCGCCTCAAGGTCATAGATTGTCATCAATCATTGCATGATTGGTTTGAGTAGAAACTTAAAATTTCATCATCAATTCCATTGTCTAATGGGACATTCAAAGCATAATATTTCCCTTTACCATAACCAATGTCTCATATATTACCTGTACTAGGGAAATAGTATTCAAATTTGTTAAAATAGATAGTCCTAACCCTATCTGTTGTATAGAAAGCCTCCTCAACTCCATCACCATTACTAATGAAATAAAAAAATACCCCCTTTGACAAGGAAGTTTTATTGTCTATATCATGTCTAAAATTACATTTTTCCCCTCGTAAACAAGAACTAGATGATAAAAACTAAAAACATATTCTTTCACTATCCATAGTGTCTCCCCTGTGCCATTTTTGTGATACATTATATTGCTAATACTGAGAATTAGAAGCTTCAGGTTGTTTCTTCATAATTTTCATTCCACCGGATTGGAATAGAATAATATATGAAGTTGTTACATTTGCAAGTATTGTAGAAAGTTCAGATGCAGACATAACAGATGCGAGTGTGGGAGAAAGCTCATGAACAAATTTTTGTTTCTTGTAATTTCCAATCGCTGTTACTCCTATAAAATGTGTTGTGTGAAGCTCAATTGTTTGTGTACGGGCTTCTGCAAAGAATAATCTGGGTATTGTCTATGATATTGGTGTTGCCATTGGAACGAGTATTGTTGACATTTTTCAAGGGTAGGATCAGGCCTAGGAAGAATGACTAGCAATCTCTTGAACGAAGGAGAAAAAAAAAACAAAAAACAGGAAGGGTCTCACATATAATGGAGCTAAAGCTCTTTACACATAACTCTTTTCAAACAAAAATTAATAGAGATTATATATATTATGAAAATATCAGCATAATAGAGTTGCTGCTCTTTTCGTAATTTTTCTGATAGAATATTGAGTATATTCTCATACCTGCTAATCCAAAACAAGAGGTTGTTTAGAAAAATAGAGCATGTAATCTTCTTAAATAGAGTTGTTGCTCTTACACACCAAAAACAAAGCAACTTAAAAAAAAACTTTCTACACATTACAACAGAGGGATGTAAAGCCAAGAATAATATTAATGATGATATAAAGAAATATGGAGAGAGTTGAATGGAGATAGGAGAGGGTAGTCTTCGTCCTTTGCAAAAGTCTTCTACATTTAGAAGGAAACAACACTTTGTCTGTTACAACAGGAAATGATATGGGCCTATATTTATTACTGGTGGTTGGGATTATATTCCAACACTCCTCTATAATCACAACTGCCGCCATCTAGGATGTCTAAATGATCTCTTAGATACTCAAAGCTTTCTTTTCCTAATGGTTTGGTGAAGATGTCAACATATTGATCTTTGGACATGTAGTGTTCCAAATAAATCTCTCCATTGTTGATTAAATCTCTGATGAAATGGTATTTGGTGTCAATATGCTTAATCCTTTTGTGAAATGCAAAATTCTTGGATAGTGTGATCATGAGTTGTTGTCACAAAAAAATATTTGTTGATTCTTCTTATTTGTGCTTCAAATATGTTAAGACTCTTCTCATCCAAATTTCTTGACATGATGCCCCTGTTGTTGCTATATACTCTGATTTTGTTGATGAAAGAGTGACAATGGGTTGTTTCTTGGGTGCCCATGATACTACGTCTATTCCAAAACAAAAAATATAACCAAATGTACTCTTCCCATCATCAACGTTTCTTGCACAATCACTATCTGTGTATCCTATGAGTTTGAACTCATTTGACCTTGAATATTGAATTCCATGATTTCTAGTTCCACTCACATATCTCAAATTTGTTTTCCAGCCTACCAATGAGAAGCTTTGGAGATTCCATTAACCTTGAAATAAGGCTCACACTATACATTATGTCTGGACTCATGGCTATCAAGTACATTAGACTACCAATGAGTCTTTTATACAATGTTGGATCAACATTGAATCCCTTGTCATCCTTGCTTAACTTCAAACTTGTCACAATTGGTGTTGGTGTTGACTTACTTTTTACCATATTGAACCTTGTCTTGTGAAATGTGTTGTGATGTAGTTGTCATTGATGTCAAAGGGTTGAGTTGTGTTGAGGTCAGGTTGATGTGATGTTGATATAATGTCAAGAGGTTGATGGCATGCAGAGACATCAAAGGTTGATGGGGTCATTACCTTATAGTTCTTCATTGCTCAAAGGTTGTGCTCAAAGAATGGTTCATCCTCTTGATTCAGGTTGTGTTTGTTGTGGGTTCAAGTCAGTGTTGTGCTCATCAAGTTTGTGATGCAAAAATTAAGAAGTTGAAGTTGAAGATGTTGATGCTTATGATGCTTATTCACTTGATGCTTGTTCACATTTGGAGTTGCTACTAATTCATGTCTAGCATTCATCAGAGAACTGCTAGTTGAACTTGCAAGTTGGAGATGCTTTATAGTCAAAGATTAATTAGACTTGTGAGGTTAAATCTAAGAAACCCTAAGTTTCTATGACATAACCCTAAGAAACTCTAAGTACTTACTATGTTCTAAAACCTAGGACCTAACCGTCACCTAACCATGTGCACTTTATTTATGTTTTGAAGGTGACTTCTTATCACAGGTTAAATCACTTAAAGCTACCTTTTGAAGGGTCCTTTAGTCATCTCATTTGACCAGCCCTCTTTTGAGGAAAATGACAACTAAAGGTTGTCATATTCGAATGGGTGCTCAAACTAACATCTAAGGCTATAATTCAAAGTTGCCAAGGCGCGAATGGGAAAGCCAACAGTCAAGATTTAAACCTTTTTCAAATCATAACAGACTCTTTATTATTTTAAATTTGACAGTCAGGGTTTGTAACTATTTTGAAAACGGTTGTGTAACCAACTAGATGGGCCAGTAAAATACAGTGCCCATTCTACTTGAAGGTAGGATCGATGAAATATGATGAATCATGTTATACAGAGATAGGTCTAACAGTCTATATGCATATTATGTAGTTTGGTCAAGAAAAATAGAAGTTTTGAAAGGCTCAAAGTTGAAGGATGTTTTCAGAGGGTTTTGTCTATAAATGTGAAGGATGCAATAGGATGGTGACATGGATTGATAATTTGATTTTTGTAGAGAGAGATATCTACCTGCTCATGTGCATATTGTCCATATTGGCGATGCAAATTATGTTTTGAGGGCTTGAAGTTAAAGTGGGACTTTCAATGAATGAAAGAGGTTTTTGATTGAATGATGTGTGAATTGGAGGAAGGTTTTTCTACATAAAGGGCGCTGGATGGTTTCAGAGATGAGGACATTGCAGACAAAGGAATCAAATCATTATTGCAGAGGTAAAAGAGTTCATTCTTATAGTCTGATCATACATGGTTGAGTAAATGGTTGTATGTAAAGTGGAATTGTTTCAGGTTTGATCAATTCTTGTATTCAGGAGTTTGTGTATTGTGTCATGGTATCAAAGCACTTATATGTATGCAAGGAGGATAATGTTTGTATAAATGATAATGTTTTGAGAGAGTGTAGGTTTGATGACGATAACAAAAAGACTTGTAGATATTGATGCAAGATAGTGAAACAAAGTATCTCTTTGTATCTTTTTATTTTCATTCAGATTTGTAATGTGTACCTGATTGTCAGTGAGACAACATTTTTTCCAGTGAGGCAATTGTATATACCAGTGAGGCAGTTGTATTTTCCAGTGAGGCACAAAAAGTAGCCAGTGAGGCTTTGTAATTAGTGGGATTTTATTAAGCCAGTGAGACAATTTTTTGAGTGGTTTTTTATCCCTATGAGGGTTTTCCACTCATCAAAACATGTGTTGTGGTTTATGTTAATTGTCTCTATGTGTGTGCCCTAATGCTTTGTTCTTAAGGTCTTGATCATACTATTTATCATCATACTAGTGCATATATGTTTGACAAATCTTTGAAGTCTCTCTCAATGTCTATACAGTAGGTTAAAAGGTGCAAAAAGTTATAAAGTTTATAGACCACTGATTCACCCCCCCCTCTCAGTGGTCCTATACTCCAACAAAATGAGTATGCCACTTTCATTTTGATTCACCTCAATGCTAAGAAAATACTTCATGAGATCCAAATCACTCATCTCAATTTCCTTCTTCATGGCTCCTTTGAACAAATCAATTGATAAATCACCTATGAATATCAAGTCACCAACATACAGACAGACAATTACAATTTGACCTTGTTCATTCATCTTTGTATACAATCTAGGCTCATTGTTGCAACTATTGAACCCATTCATGTAAGAGGTAAGAATCAAATATATTGTACCATGCTCTAGGAGCTTGCTTAAGTCCATAGAGTTCTTCCTTGAGTATGTAGACCTTGTCTTCGTGGCCTAAGATCTCATGTCCTGGTGGCTTCTCCACATATAATTCTTCTTCTAAGAAACCATTTAGAAATGTAAATTTTACATCCATTTGATATACTGGCCACTTGTTTTGAGTTGCAATGGCCAATATTATTCTCACTGTGTCTAAACAAACTACCAGTGCAAATGTTTCATTGTAGTCAACTCTAGGTTGTTGTGAATAACCCTTTGCTACTAGCCTTTCTTATTCTTTTGCACATCTCCTTCTCTATTAAACTTGGTCTTATAGACCCACTTTACTCCTATCGCATCTTTTCCTTTTGGACAATCCACTAAATTCCATGTATGATTTATCTCTATAGCATTAATTTTTTCATCCATGGCTTGTGCCCAATTTTCATCTTTGATTGCATATTCAAAGTGAACTAAATCATCTATTTGTGAAAATAATACAAAAAGAGAAAACAAACCAGCATTGTGTTCACCTTCATATGGATCATAGATATCCCTCAAACTTCTTGTTTTTTTTCTCCTTAGACTTGCCAATGTTGGATTTGACATATCACTTGAAGTAGATCTAGAAGAATTTGGACTTGATGGTCTTGCACCTAGAATTCCTATTGTAGAAGGTGTAGCTTCAAGTGTACCTTGTGATGTTTGTTGTTTTTCATTTGGAGTACTTATTTGAATGTGCGAGCATGTCCTACTTGATGGAGGTGTCACTTGTGGATCACTTTGTTGAGCTTGAGTGGGTGTAGAAGGAGATACCATAGAAGGAACACCTAGCGGAGTTAATACTGTTGATAACTGAGGAGGGGGGGTGAATCAGTTATCCTAATTATTTCTTCTTTTGAACTTCCTTATTAATCAAAGAATCATTGAATCAAACAAACAAACATTACCATGAAATGAGAAACACATGACACATTAGTTTTGACGTGGAAACCCGGTTAAGGGAGAAAACCACGGGGTGATTAACCCAAAGATTATTCTCTGTTAGAAGAATAAGGAATTACAAAAATGGCACTTGCCAATTAGGGCTCACTGCCCGAGCACACTGCTCACAAAGAGGCACACTGCCTACAAGGAGACACACTGTCTACAAAGAATGTTTATACAATACTTGAACTGATTGGAAGCATCTACATATGCTGGAGTTCAGTTCCGGTTAGGCTCAGTAAACTGATCTACTGCACTTCATCTTGCCTCTGCTCTTTATTCTGCTTTCCTTTCACATACCGGATCTTTCTTATTACTTCTTCTCTGCTCTGCACTTATTCACATATCATATCACACAACACGCCTTCTCACAACAAAATCCATCCTCTATTTATATCCGCACTAGTGATTTCATTATCCTTCTAGTCGGCATCCGGAATAGTCTATTTTCTTACAAACTCTGTTCTGTCGGCTGAATCCTTGCTCACCAAGCAATGTGGATCAAGCATATACTTGTAGATATCATTAATCATGTCGGCCAAACATGATTCATGCCTTCACAACCTTTACCATCAATAGTAACACATCCGGAAAATAGTCTGATGCTCTGTCAGTCAGTTCTTCCTCTGTTCTCACTGTCTCTCAAGAATCCGGTACTCAACTATTCATATCTTTTTCCTTGTCCATCACCGGAGGCTAAATCCTTGGAATATACTACTCAAGGTAGTCCTCTTAACTTCCCCAAATCTGCACTGCACCAAGACACTTCCTCTGAGAGATCCGGACCAATTTGTCGGACCTTGCCACATGCTTTGTTCTTGTTCACCGGACCACAACAATCTTCATTCTGACTTCCGGTAGACACACACCATGACTTGTAGATATGTGGGATGACCTTTGTTTCCATCAATGACAACAACCATGAATACATATAGTGTCTCTTGCCAACAATCTCCCCCTTTGGCATTGATGGCAACACTTAGTGAAAAATGACTAAGTGTTTACACTATGCTCCCCCTTGGCTGATGCTCTAACTTTATATACAATTTCCAGAACTCCCCCTTAGTTGGATTCCTCATTTTTCACTGCTCCTCACTCCCCCTTTGACATCAATGGCAAAGGGTAGGGTCCGCACACCAAAATTTTCAAAGATTTACTATACATAGCCGCATATTTACATACTCACATAAACTGAAGAATGTCTGCAAAGGATGTCTTCAATTGGATCAGTTCTGTAGCCCAGCTTTGCTTCATTCTGTCCAAAATTGAAATGTGACCACTGAACAAAAATGCAAAAGCTTCTGCCCTTTTGAGATCTGTCGGATCATTTGTTTGGGTGGTAGTCTGAGCATCACTGATGGCTTCATGCATAGTTTCTAACTTAGGGATTATAAGCCTTCTAAGTTCTCCCATCTGGTTAGTTATATTCTTCCTTTCCTTCTCAAAGTTCTTTATTGCATTTGTGATTGCAATAGTTTGACATTCTTGATTCACTATGGAGGAAGAGAGAGGATCAAAAGTTTGAGATAAACTTTGTAGTTTGTCCTGTTCCTCTTTTATTTTCTTATCAATTTCTACTGTTGCCTTTGACCAGGAGATACAAAATTTGTAGATGTCACTGCCATCCTTAAGAGCATTTTCTAAGCTCTTTATTCTAGTACTCATATTTCTTCTATCATTAGAGATTAATCCTAGTACTTCTGAAAATCTCTTATCCAAAAATTCCTTCCGGACCTTTTCTTCAGCTGATTTTTCTAGAGAATCAAAATGTGTATCAACACTGCTGACTAAGGTTTTGAGATTACCGGAAGAGGAGGCTGTCAGATCTATCTGGACTGATGGCATAATCTTTTCAAGCACTCCGGAAGCAGCCTCTATCAACTCACAGTCTTCCATATGAGACTATAGGAGTTTTTCATTTGCCTTAGCATTTGCAAATGAAGCTATCTTCATTGTCTGTACCGGAGAGACGGAGTCAAAGTTGAATGGACCTTTTAGAAGCTCCGGTTCATCAATCTCTATTGTTTCTTGGCTCAGAAACTTTTGAACAGTTTGTGCAGTGTCTCTTGCCGGAGACAGATGTTTCTTCTCTTCTGCAGTTTTGTCCTTTGGAGTCTTTACATTCTTTCCACTTTCAGTTGTGGTTTTCTCTATTGGAATCTTCTCTTTCTCTGCATCCTTGGTGCTGTCAACCTCTTTTTCTTTTACTGCTGCTTCTTTCTCCTGTAATTTCTCTTCTTCTTGGGATTCGGAGACTGTAGGAGAAGCCGGAGGAGAGATGTTAGTCTGTTCAAGGGGCACTTCTTCCGGAGCAGATGATTCCAAGTCCACAGCTGTTTCTGCACCTAGGTCCTCTACAATAGGAAGATTAAACCTTTTGAAGGCCTTCCGGAGGATCTCTTCTGTCTCTATGGCCACCTTGTCAGTCTCACCAAGCATGAGTTGATTCATTCTTGCTTTACTCCTGAACTCATCTTTGCAGTCTTTGAATATTATATTCATTGTCTTGGGATCAATTTGAGGATATAGCTGAATAGCTATCTGCTATCGGATCTCAAGATCTTTTGCCTGAGCATTATTCTTTCTTATTTCTAATTCCTTTTCTAGGCTTTTAGGAATTAGAGATATGATCTCAATGAAAGCCTTATTGTATATGTTCAGATACTTGACTGTGGCTTCCTGCAGAATCTTTTGGTCAGCCTCATTGTAGTCATCATAGATATCAGTCATTGGTTGAAGGTTTCCATCCACCGTGACTGACTTGATTACACTCTCTAGAGACAGAGTGGGCTTTTCAACAAATACCTCTGCCATTTCTTCCTTGTCTTGGCCTGTGGAGGGTTTACCGGATCCTTTCTTCTTCTGCTTCTTTATTTCTTTTACTCCCTCATCTGACTCAGTTTCCTCTTCATCCTTTTGGCTTTCATAAGCCCTTGAGGCTTTTGTCTTAGATCTTTTACCGGATGCCTGGACTTCTGGTTTTGAGCTTTTGGTTCTGACAGGTGTAGATCCTTTTGATGATCTGGTCTGGGTTGAGGTTTCCACTGGAGCACTTTTCTTGCTTTTCTTTTCTGCCTCTTTCTTTTCTTCCTCAGCCTTTCTTCTCTTTTCCCGGTTGGCATCAAGTGCCTCCTTTGGAATGCCTAGGCCTTGAGCAATATGCTCTACTTCTTTTCTCACTTTCCTCTTTATCTCAGGTTCCCTGAGTTCCACATGGATCTTCACACTCAGCTCCTCAAAGGTTCCGAACCTTTCTGCCTTTGGATCTTTGGGCTGACTAAGCATGTGTTGAACATGCAGTTCTACAATCTGTTCATCAACCTCATACCCCATGGGCATGATCCAGACAGTCCTTGGCTCCACTGCCTCCATTAGGCATTGATCAGTATCCACCATAAAGCAAACTGAGTCTTTGTATTTTTCAACAAGAGACTGGGGAATTCTTTCTCTTGCTTGCATCGTGCTCTGGAAGTTTTTGAAGTATCCCCATAGGGCTGTTTTTCTTGCTTTGGCATCCCCAAGCCCATGTAAATAATCTCTTATCTGGACTGCAACAGGTTTGTCATTCTGCCATGCCCATCCACTTGATCCGGGCAGCTCATTCATGAAGTAGAAAAATAGACATAATATAAGAGTACCATACTTAAAAGAATTCTTTTTGTCCTTCTTGATTTTCTGTATATTTTCCATTAATTGGATTAAGAGAAGTTCACAGAGATCATAATCTGCATTCTTCCTTAGCATTTCATAGGCAGTATATACTGCAGTTCCGGATACAGAATTTTCCCTGCTGGAGTGATAGATCTTGTATCCTATTATCATGGATGCATACTTGATATCCGGATCAGAAATATCTTCAATGGTCATTGCCCTCTTATCAAATTTTGATCCGGTGGCCTCAGTTACAATGTTATTTTTGATAGATTTGAGGATAGGTATCCCTCCGGAAGAGTATAGACCAGTTACTGCCCTAATTGCCTCTTTTGTGATCTTGCAAGGTCTATCCAGCCATAGGAAGTTGTCATGCATCCTGCCAATACATACCAGACCCATTCATCTTCTTCAAAGCAAGGGAAATGAATGAATTGATCAAACTGTTTCTTCTGGATACCCTTATACTCTGGTTTAAGCTCAAAAGCATTGTCTATCAGTTGTTTGTGATAGAGATCTCTCAATTTGAATTCCCCGAATTCCTCAATGCTTGCATGCATGTAAACCCTAACGTCTTCTGTGTGTAAAACGCCATGAGGAACACTAGAGAATGCTCCTAAGGGATCTACCTCCAATGACTTGTATGGATGTTTCTTAAATTCAGGTCGGGGCCTATCTGAGATTTTTACTATATTTGGAGTAGCCATTTCTCAAAAGATTTGTAGCAAGATATCGAAAATGGAAAATACCTTATGCGTCTTCGGTTACACGGAGTGGTTGGATTGATTTCTATATGTAATGACTTCGGCAGGAGATCTTTGGTGAGCTTGATGAATCTTCTTGCAGAGCTCCACTTTTCACTTCTTCTTGAGTGCAGACTAAGCAAGTGATTTTATGAGAAATCCCTTATATTGCTCTGCAAACCCTAATATCTGATGGCAATAAATGCTCGACCTACATTATTCCAGTTTGCCTTATCCGGATAGCTTGGAGTACCGGATCAGTCCTGATCTATGAACATCATGCGGATCTTCCAATCATGAACAAATCAAGATGACACATTACAAGAATATCCCAAACACTCTGTCCAATCCGCAGAATAAGACAATGCACTTCCAGATCTCTCCGGACCCTTTTGTAATCCTCTATCATTCCGGAGCATCTCCCGGAACAGGTCTTACTTGATCGATCACAACTTCTTTACATCTTCATGCGGACCTCTAAAATCTTATCTGGATCATCTCAAGACATATATCTTTAAACCCTTTACTCCGCATCTTGTGCCACATCCGGCACCACTTGATTGGCTGGGGGAACAGGATTTTCTTTGAGTCTCCCCCTGAGCCAGAGCTCACTTTTTAATTTCTGGAAGAAATATCAGCACCAGAGTCTGGTGCGGATCCAACCTCTATATTCTCTAAACTTTTCTTCACCCAAATCTTGTTCATCTGATTCCTAACTTCATCCACATTCATCTTTTGTTTACCCTTGTCTTGATTCTGATTATATACCGGACCTCTTTTGTCCTGGTTCTTGCTTCTGCAGACTTTTGCATTATGACCGGACCTATTACAGATTTGGCAAATAACATTTCTTTGCATATTTGACTGATAACCTCTTGATATGCATTGATTAGCCATATGACCTACTCTATTGCATGCAAAGCATCTACCATTGAATGATTTGTTTATTTGCATATTTCTGCATTCATGAGACTTGTGTCCATACCTTTTGCAGTTAAAGCACTGTCCGGAGAAGGATGAATTAGTCTGATTCATTCTCTTCCTGCACTGATTAGCTTTGTGACCAAAGTGATTGTAGCTGTGGCAGTATCCATTGAAGGATGGATAACTTTGAGCATTGGGCTGTCTTACCGGAGGTCTTCTAGGCCTATTCCTTGGATTTTCTGATCCAAAATTCTTTTGACCGGATCCGGAGCTTTCTCCTTTCTCATATCCCAAACCATACTTGTCATCTATCCTCTTTTGACTTCCAAGAAGTACTTCAAGTTGGGCAGAACTTATCTTGAATTTTTCTTTATATTCATTTGCTGTTTGAAGATCTCTTTTGAGAGAGACAATTTGATCCTCAAGTTTTTCTTCATTATCTTTGGCATCTTCAAGATCAGATTCAAGATGTCTGATAATCCTGTCCATCTGGTGGCATTCTTCTGATTTCTCTTTAAGAGATTGTCTTAGATTGTCTTCAGCTTTTCTTTTTTCTTCAATCTCTTGAGTAAACTTTATAGTTCCTGATTCCATTTCATGTCTTAACATAATGACTTCTTTTGATAACTTTTCACATAACTTGGTTTTCTCAGTCAATTCTTCATTTGTATTGCTTTCTTCACTTTGTCTTGCCAATTGTTGGAGCAGCTCCTTTCTCTTTTTCATAGAGAGACTTAATTTGTCCTTTAGTTCTCTCATGAATTCATCAGCCTGTTTGAGTCTTTCCTTTAATTCATTGAATTCAGAGTTTGACTGTTCAAGATCCTCAAGGGCAGTCTTGAGTTGCTCCCTTAAACCATATGCATCCGTTTGAACTCCCAGATCTTCCTCAAGCTGTTAGGCTCTATTAGGAGGAACTTAGCTTTGATACCAATTGTTGATAACTGAGAGGGGGGGTGAATCAGTTATCCTAATTATTTCTTCTTTTGAACTTTCTTATTAATCAAAGCATCATTGAATCAAACAAACAAACATTACCATGAAATGAGAAACACATGACACAGTAGTTTTGACGTGGAAACCCGGTTAAGGGAGAAAACCACGGGGTGATTAACCCAAAGATTATTCTCTGTTAGAAGAATAAGGAATTACAAAAATGGCACTTGCCAATTAGGGCTCACTGCCCGAGCACACTGCTCACAAAGAAGCACACTGCCTACAAGGAGACACACTGTCTACAAAGAATGTTTATACAATACTTGAACTGATTGGAAGCATCTACATATGCTGGAGTTCAGTTCCGGTTAGGCTCAGTAAACTGATCTGCTGCACTTCATCTTCCCTCTGCTCTTTATTCTGCTTTCCTTTCACATACCGGATCTTTCTTATTACTTCTGCTCTGCTCTGCACTTATTCACATATCATATCACACAACACACCTTCTCACAACAAAATCCATCCTCTATTTATATCCGCACTAGTGATTTCATTATCTTTCTAGTCGGCATCCGGAACAGTCTATTTTCTTACAAACTCTGTTCTGTCGGCTGAATCCGTGCTCACCAAGCAATGCGGATCAAGCATATACTTGTAGATATCATTAATCATGTCGGCCAAACATGATTCATGCCTTCACAACCTTTACCATCAACAGTAACACATCCGGAAAATAGTCTGATGCTCTGTCAGTCAGTTCTTCCTCTGTTCTCACTGTCTCTCAGGAATCCGGTACTCAACTATTCATATCTTTTTCCTTGTCCATCACCGGAGGCTAAATCCTTGGAATATACTACTCAAGGTAGTCCTCTTGACTTCCCCAAATCCGCACTGCACCAAGACACTTCCTCTGAGAGATCCGGACCAATCTGTCGGACCTTGCCACATGCTCTGTTCTTGTTCACCGGACCACAACAATCTTCATTTTGACTTCTGGTAGAGACACACCATGACTTGCGGATATGTGGGATGACCTTTGTTGCCATCAATGACAACAACCATGAATACATATAGTGTCTCTTGCCAACAAATACTTCTCTATCATCTTGAGGTAAACTTGCTGCAATACTCACTGTATTCTCCAAACTTCCATCCCATGCTTCTTCTTATATGAATTTCATATCTCTATTGATTATCACTTTTCCGGTTATAAGATTATACAATTTGTAAGCTTTGGTGTCCTCACTATATCCTACAAAGATACATTTTACTCCCTTGTTATCCAAATTCTTTCTCAATTCATCTAGGACATTTGCATATGCCACACATCCAAACACTCACGTATGAGCAACATTGATCTTTTTTCCACTCCATGCTTCCTCTAAAATTATGTTCTTGACACTCTTAGTTGGGCATCTATTCATTATGTAGACTGCACATGCTACAACCTTTGCCCAATACTCATTTGGAAAATGTTTAGCCTTCAATGTACTCCTAGCTATGCCCATGATTGTTCTATTCTTTATCTCTGCCACACCATTCTGCTGAGGTTTATACCTAGTAGTAATTGCTTGTGAATTCCACGATCCTTAGAAAAATTTAGAAAATCATTTGAGATATATTCGCCACCTTTGTTTGTTCTCAATACTTTGATATAATATCCACTTTGCTTCTCAACTAAAGCTTTGAATTGACAAAAAATCTCAAAAACATCATACTTATGCTTTAAGGAATACACCCATGTATTTTTGGTGTAGCCATCAATGAATGTCAAAAAGTAAACGTATCCACCAATTGAAGGTGTCTACATTGGTTCACACAAATCAGAGTGAACAATCTCTAATGGTGGCTTTGCTCTAATTGACTTGCCACTTGGGAATGACTCTCTGTGTTTCTTTCCTAAAATACACCCTTCACATACTTTGTTTGGTTTTTCTATAAATGGCAAACCTTTTACCATATTTTTTTGTGTAGCAAATTTAGACCTTCAAAATTCAAGTGTCCAAATCGTAAATGCCAAACCCAGTTCTCATCTTTTATTTCAGATTGAAAAGCTATTTGAGTGATATCTTGTTGAGTTGAATGTGGGACTTCTGAAGGTATCTCTAAAAGAGGTTCACTCACTGAAAAATCTTGAGTTTTATCTTGACCCACTTGTGGACTCATTGAGGGGTGAGCTTGAGCAAATTCTACCCTCAAATTTGGTTTCAACTTCAAAGGAAACATTCTATTGTTGGTCATTTGAACTTTTGTTATAAGCCAATTTCTTGGAAATTAGTCCAAAATTACATATTCCTTATTTTTGAAAAGTACTCAATACCGCTTTTGAACAAGCTACCCAATGCTCATCAAATTATGTTTTAAACCAGGAACAAAGTAAACATCTGAAATAAACTTTTTCTCCCCCTGCTTAGTTAGAATATTGACATTTCCTTTTCCCATGACTGACACTCTATTATCATTGACCAAACTAACATCTAATTTTACTGATTTATCCAAACTGGAAAACATTTCTAAATTTCTTGTCATGTGATTATTACAATCTAAATCAAGAAACCAAACATCTTTTGGACTCTCCTGAGCAATATTGCATGCCAAAAACATACTACCCTGATTTTGATTTTCTTTAGAAAAAATTGCACTTTGTTTGCTAAAATCAAGCTATTTTTTCTACATTCATTTGCATAATGGCCATACTTTGTACAATAATAACATTGAACTTGATATTTGTCATAGTTTGGCCATGAGACTGATTTTGACTTGGGTTTTGGTTGCTACCTCTTCCACTTAAATTTGTTGGACTGGTTCTTACACCTTTGTATGATTTTCTTCCTTTGCCTTTGAAGTTAGATCTTCATCTACCTCTACCATGACTAATTGAAACTTGTGACTTGAAGGCATGCTCCAAGGAAGAGCTAGATGAACGAATTAGCCTATGCTCATAAGAAGTTAGAGATGCATGAAGCTTATCTCTAGAAAATTGTAAAAGATTTTTTGTCTCTTCTGTAGCCACAACATAGACTCAAACTTTGTGGGTAGGCTCCACAAAATATTTTCTACTATTCTCCTAGCTTCAAGAGTCTCACTATGAGATCTAATTTGATTAACTAGTCCAATAATTTGGGTAAAAATGAATCTACAAATTTAGAATCCTTCATAGACATAGTTTCAAAATCTCTTTTCAATATTTGCAACTTTGCAGTTTTTACCTTAGCCATTCCTTGATATGCAATTTGAAGGATGTCTTATGCTTGCTTTGAATTTGTTGCTGCTGCAACCCTTGGCAAGATGTTCTCATGCATTTCCCGAAAGATGTAGAAGAGAGCTTTGGAATAATTTTTTTTATTGTTCTTGAGCAAATCCTTATTTGCTTGAGATAATGCATTGTATGCTACTGCATCTACAGGTTTAGTAAACCCATTTTGTACAAACTCCCATATATTTTGAAAACTAAACAAAGCCTTCATTGTGATTGACCAATATTCATAGTTCTTGCCAGTAAATTGAGGAACTTAAGGATTTGTAAGACTTGAGCTAGAACAAGATGCCATTGCTTCGCTCTAATACTAGATGAAGAGACAAAAAGATAAAAACAGAGCAGGAAGGGTCTCACACAATGGAGCTACAGCTCTTTACATAGCTCCTTTCACACAAAAGTTAACAAAGATTATATATATATATGCTGCTCTTTTCATATTTTTTCTAATAGAGTATTGAGTATACTCTCATACCTTCTAACCAAAACAGCAGGTTGTTTACACGGAAAAAATAGAGCATGTTATCTTTTTAAAACAGAGCTGCTGCTCTTACACACCAAAAACAGAGCAACTAAAAATAAAATAAAACTAACTTCTACGCATTACAACAGAGGGATGTACAACCAACAATAATATTAATGATACCTAAAGAAGTATGGAGAGAGCTGAACGGAGATAGGAGAGGGCAGTCTTTGTCCTTTGCAAAAGTCTTCTACATTTAGAAGGAAACAACACTCCGTCTGCTACAGCAGGAAATGGCGTGGGCCTATATTTATCACTTGTAGTTGGGATTATATTCCAACATTGAATACAACTGCAGAGACAATATTTTCATCGATCTGAATAACTTTTATAGGAAGGGTTTGTATCCACCCTCCTTTACAATGTTCTGGTCATGCTTCAATAGACAAACTCTTCCATTCATAAAGGATGGGATATCCTTGTTTCAAAGCTCCCATTTTGGCACCAGTCAAATTTCATTTAAATGTCTTTTGAAAAATTAAATCAGTCTTTAAAGGCTTAGCATGCACCGATAGAGGGTCAGGAACTGGCTTATCAGACCAAAAATAGGGTTCTAGGAACCACTTCGGGAGCAGATGAGGTGCCTGGAAATTGCTAAATGCTGAAGCAATACATTGTTTTGCTTCTGGAATACATGCAGTTAGATAACTACAAGGTATATCAAATGATGTTGCATCTACACAAATATTTTCCAGATTATAGGCTTCATCGAATATGAGTATTGTATTCTCCCACATCATGCTTGTGAGTGAACAATGATTATTTTTATTGGTTAGACAACAAAAGATCTGTAGAACTGTGGAGTTCTCATGATAAGTAATAAGGACACGGCCCTTTGTTCTGTCAATGGGCTCGTTTCCCAATTCTGGGTGACCCTTAAGGTTTCAGTTACTTGATTTTGGTGATAACACGAACAAGACTTGTAGATTGAACGGCAGACATTATTTTTGGGCTCTCCCTTGCATTGTTCTTATATCTTTGTGAATACACATTTGTTCTCTTGAACCCAAAACAACAATCTTTGGCATATAGGAACATGATTTTAGTTCTCGCACAACTTGCTGTAGTTGACTGTGAGTGCGTGAGGTATATATTATGGTAGGCAATGTTGGTTTTGTTATCTCGAGTGAAGAATCAGTCTGAAATTAGCTTCCAGAACTCTGTATCCTTCACCCATCTGGGCAAGAATAAGTTGACATGGAACCAAGACTCTCTCTTCAAGTCAATGTTGCACAAAGCAAACATAGAGTTTTTCCTGTTCTTGTTGGACTCTAATGTATTACAACCCTCAAAGCTATGCACATGCCTACTCAATGATTCCACTGCCATTGTGAACTATGTGAAGTGAAGCAACTCCAAATTGATTGCACAATTAAAATTTTGGTGAATTTAATAAAATTGCATTTTAAAATCAAATTGTGATAATTTGTCCAACTTAAAACAACTGTAAATTCACACTTGCAGAGCAATTATAACTACAATTCGGATTAGAATTTATACTAAAACCAGTCATGTCAGCACCTTGAGCATTCTATAAAATTTGTTTACCAAATTTCTAAGTGGTTTTGTGACTTTGCAAAATTGCAAACTACAAAAGAGCCAAAAAAAAAAAAAAAAAAAAAAGAAAACGCTGAATCACTCCACGAGATGATGTACCAGTCAAATCACTTTGAGAAGCATCTATTTCCAACACTGGAATTATTTACTCATTTTGCACAAGTTCTCCAGTTGGCCATATTTTTGACTCAACTTAGATGAACTTGTGATATGACCACAAACTAATGACTTTGACTCATAAGTAAATCAACAGTGTAACAATTGAGGACATTCATGAATGAGACTTGATGATGCAGACATCAACATTTTTTATTTGACCAAATTGAGGTGACAAAAAGACCTCACATGTGAGGTAGAAGTTCAACATGACTTTCACGAAATTAATTTTATAATATTAAAATTTTGTGAGGTCAAAAACATGGATAACATGTGGTGATGGCATAACCATCATTATTTGATGACTTTATATTATTTTTTTCCTAGCTTGGCCCTATCATTCGTCACTAATGACATAGCCAATCCTATCTAATCTCTTTGTTTATCTATTTCACATCTCAGTGTCCACAACCTAGCTAAGCCTTTGCCAAGGTATCATTCTCTTAAGTAGTTTGTTTGTAGCCATCTCTTTTACTATGTGATCCTCCATGGATCTTCTTCCTCTTCTTTCCTTCTCTAATGTTGTCACATTAGTCATACATGTTATTTGGATTCATGTGTATATTTATGTTTTTGCTAATGTTCCATATATGTTTAGTGTTATTCTTTTTGTTTAGTGTTTCCACAAATGTTTAGTGTTATGTTTCCATATATGTACAATATTTCATTTATGTTAGTACTCCATTTAATATTTTGTAGAAACACTTTATTTATCATATAATAACCACATTTCTTTATTGTTGTACATTGTAAGATAGTACATATGCATGAAAGTAAAGGAAGAGCTAAAGAGAAGAATGAGAGCTAATACCCTTTACAAAATTTCAAGTTAGTTATTATACAATGTACTTCCTTTGAATATTTTGTACTTTACTTTAGCATGCTTCTTCACTTAGTGTCATTGACCCACTAAAGTGGGGCAAAATGTATGGTAAACAATTTCCTACTTCACAATCTCCACCTTACATTCTATACTTATTTTGGTGTTCACTCCATCTCATTTATTTTAGGTCTATTTCCACTTAACTTTTGGCCTTTCCCATTATCACAAAACGACAACTCAAGCACCCCCGTCCTTACAAACCTCTCCCTATTATCCCCAAAAATATGGAATCTTCAATGTGCAAAGACATCTACACCCATGGGCACTAGTGTCTAGACACTTACACCCCCTAGTGTTAGTGTCTAAGTTTAATTTCTAAATGTGAAGTTTCCTAAACCTTCGTTGCCTAAACCTCACTATG
This sequence comes from Cunninghamia lanceolata, assembly GCA_027924645.1. Classification (NCBI taxonomy): domain Eukaryota; kingdom Viridiplantae; phylum Streptophyta; class Pinopsida; order Cupressales; family Cupressaceae; genus Cunninghamia; species Cunninghamia lanceolata. The sequence continues at coordinate 6,504,027 of BSBN01000599.1, forward strand.
TTTTCAATAACTTTGTTGAAAACTTATTATAGGCATATATTATTCTCTCTCCAACACTCGTAACACACATTTGCATCTAGAAAACTTGGTATATCTCTCCTACAATAAATAGATGAATTGTAGCATCTCCACTAGACAAACAAGACAAAAAATTGAAGACTAAAGATATGAGAATAGTGAAGCCTCTTTGAGCCACCAAACCTTGGATCCCTTATAGTTTTCCTTCCTCTCTTCCACCTCACAACTATTCTTCCATTAAATAATCATTAGGAATCCATTTCCCTCACTATAGCTAAACCTCAAATCTAAAAACTCCCTTGGTTGTCGTTATAACCAAATCTAGATCATTCCTATCCCTTTTCTCTTGCTTGCAATCCCCTTTTGTGACCATTTCTATATCTTTTTATCTCCATCACTACACACAACACTTGTTGGTATATTTTTCCCCTATGGTTTCATATTATGATCGACATATTCTGCACACAACACCATCACATTCCCACTAGGTCTACACACACTTCAATATTTTTAATAGTGCTTTGTAGAGGTTGAAATACACCCAATAGAGGTCTCATTGAGGCAATCACCAATACATCACACCCTTTCCCCCTTCGTCCACCATACTAAACTCAAATTATTTAACTAGGAGGAACCAATGTTCATGTTCTACAAGTGAAAAGGAGGTCAAGAGCTAAATGTGAGAAAGATCTTTAAGTTGTAGAATTACTAAAAACAAAAACACCTACACCCAAGAGGGGCAAGCAATGCCCACAAGTGCAACAATAGTGCCTACCAACACAACAATTGCACCTAAATTTAGAAAGTGCTTAGAATCAACTTTAAATTTCACCACCCACTTTTTAGCATCCGTAACCCACTTCTGAGATCAAATTCATCAATTTCCAGGTACACACATTCTACTTTCAAATTTCTTTACTATATATTATATTTTTCTTTATACTTTTCCATTCCCAACTCTTGTATCATCTGTTATAGATCAAAATATCATAAATTTTCTATTCTCTAATATTTGAATCGTATTTAATCAATTAGCCCATGAGCTTTTTAAGTGGGCTTGCAAGTCCAACAAATCCCAATACCTATCTCACGCCATAAAACTAGTTTTAATATGTTGAAACTTGAAATACAAGTTGAATTCACTCTCGTGTATCTTTATTCTTTTTTAAGAATATATAAGAACTTAAACAGTTGTCGAATATAGATATGAAATGATATACTTTTAATTTAGTCAAAATCCCGAGGAGATTTCTTTTTTCTCTTGTTGTTCGAGGTAGCTTAGAGGTGGCATTCTGCAAATAAAAGATGGTTGAGGATATATATCTCTGATTTTTGGGCTCACTAAACTTAGAGGCTTTTGTTTCAGAGGGAGCAGTGGTTTTCTGGGTTTTTGTGTGGCCGCTAAATTTAGCGAGTTTTTTAATGTGGGCATGAAGGAGAGATGAGATTTAGGCGAAGAAAGGAAGCGGTATGCACGATAGAGATGAGAGAATTTTGAACATTTGTAGAGCAAATTTTATTTATGGGATCTATGAAATTGCCTAGTTTAAATGAGAAATAATCTCTCCAAGGCTTAGGATTTATTGTACCTAGTGTAAATATGTGTGCAAGTTGTCCTTGATGTCTTAAATGTGTGTAAGAGCGTGTATAATTATTTATAGTGTTGTATATTTGGATGAGAGATATACACTAAATATATAGTATGATATGTGATGGGATGTTTTTTTATGTTCAATAGAAAAAAATGGTCTAACTCATAAGAAATGTGTTTTCATATGGATGCTTTTAGTAAGGGGGAGGGCCCAGTTGCTGCCCACGCTCCATTAACCGCTATGTTTTTAATCACTTGACCCCCCAATTAAATTTTTAAAAAGAACCAATACATGTAAAATACCAACCAAATAAATTAACACAAATGCACCAATACATGTTCACAACATTTGTACATGTTCACAAATGCACCAATACATGTTCACAAATGCACCAATACATTTGTAAATTAACCAATGAAATTAAGACAAGTGTACAAATGTGATGGCGAGCGGTTATCGACACATCGGTGCGGATGTTAGGGTGGGCGGTTACTGGCCCCTCTCCCTTAGTTGCTTTTCTTGTGGGTGTTAAAGCTTTAAATCCACTATGTACTATGGGTGTCTTGTTTTGTAGACATGAATGAATCTTCACCTTACTTCTACAATGAATTTACACCTTACATGTTTGGCAATTTGAGCTCCTTTAGTGAATGCGATGGTAAATTTTCCCACTGTCTTATTCTTTACCTCTTTAACTTTTATCCATTGCCCAAATTCCACTACCATTGTAAAAAAATGGAGTCATTGACACTTTTCAAACTTTTATTTGTCATGGATTCTATTTCTCCAGTTTATGCAAGGTTATCCAAGCAAATAATCATGTCCTCATCCCTCATCTTTTTCTCTAATATTGTTTTTATGTATAGGTATATACTCTTTGTTTCAGTTGTGCCAATTATTAGCTTGTTTGAGCTATGTCTAATATTTGCTTGAAATGGGTGTGAGAAAACATAGGCCAAGCTACAACAAAGGAAAAATCAAATCAAAGGGCTCTTCCCTTTGTAAATGACTTCATTGGCTTTCCCCTGAATCAAAGGATCTCATAAGGTAATGATAAATCTTTTCAAAGGCCTTCTAAATATTTTTGCCTTTCCCTCTTGTGGCATGTCCATGTAGGAAGTGTGCAGCAACCATCAAAGAATGAGAGACAATCTAGGCTAGCTTACATGTCAGGAGCTCACCATTGGGCTTTTTGTTCATGTATTTAGGGATGTAACAAGCTATATTTTGACTATAATTTTTATTTTTCATGTAAATGTTGTTGACAACTTGATCTAGGAAAAATATTTTGTTATCCAGCCTCACCAACTTGAAAATTAGGGGTTGCTTCTTGTATAAACATCAATCACGTATAAACATCAATCATAATTTGGCATACTCTAGCCATTTTGAAAGTGTGGATTGATTTTCAGTGAAAAATAATTATTTAAACATTTTTGATTATCCCTATCACTTTGTTAAATTGATTTTCCATATGTTTCAAGCTTTGGGTCATCTTTCAATTCATAAATGTCCATTTTAAAACATTGGGTTTCCTTTCAATGAATAAATGGGTAACAACAAGATTGTTGGGAAAGGTGTGTTGTACACCTTACATAATAAATAATAATGATAAAAATGTAAAAGTAAATATTTAATTGTGGTGCACCTTTGAGATGTGGATATCACACGGGTTAGGCATTCTTGGGGACACTTATATGTTGTATATGAAATTGGAATAACTATTTAATTTAGGATTATGGTTTAGTGAGCTCATGGTTTTGAGGCACATGGTTTATGTAATACCACTTAGTGGTTTTGTGCAAGCTCATCTTTATAAAAGCAAGCATAGGAGTAGTTGTTGAGGTTGGCTTGTTGGATAAGGTTGGATTGAGCATCTCTTGTAGGTTGCTAATGTGATTGGAGGAAGCATGATTTGGGATGTGTGGCTACATGGTTCTCATTTGCTTGTTCACACATGGAGGAATGCAACTAGGATCCTTGATGCTTCATAAGCCTTGCATGGAGACTTTGCAAGTGTATTGTAATATTGTTCTTGAGATAATACATTGAGTGTGTGGGTGCGTTTGAAGGATGGATTTTTACTTTAGGAGGGTTTTCCCAGGGTACATCTAGTGTCATCTTGTGGTATGCTTTGTTATTCTTTTACATTGTGAATTTTGAATACTTATTTTGCATTTGTTTCTCTCATGAGGTTTATGTGGAAATGGTTTATTTTACTACAAATTTCCTTTGAAAGATATTTTTTGATAGTTCCTGTAACTTAGTTTTGATATATTTGATTCCAATTCCATTGTGAACTATGCGAAGTGAACCAGGTGACTCCAAATTGACCGCACAATTCAAATTTTGGTGAATTTAATGAAGTTGCACTTTAAAATCAAATTGTGACCATGTGTCAAACTTAAAACAAATGTAAATTCACACTTGCAGAGAAATTATAACCACAACTAGATTAGAATTTATACTAAAACTAGTCATGTCAGCATCTTGAACATTCTATAAAACTTGTTTACCAATTTTCTAAGGGGTTTTGTGACTTTGCAAAATTACAAACTACAGAAGAGCCAAAGATGTTGAATCACTCCATAAGATGATGTACCAATCAAATCACATTAAGAAGCATTTATTTCCACCACTAGAATTATTTACTCATTTTGCACAAGTTATCAAGTCGACAATATTTTTGACTCAACTTAGACGAACTTGTGATATGACCACAAACTAATGACTTTGACTCGATAAGTAAATCAACAATGTGAAACAATTGAGGACATTCATGAATGAGACTTGATGATGCAGACATCAACATTTTTTATTTGACCAAACTGAGGTCATAGAAAGACCTCACATGTGACTCATAAGTCCAACACAACTTTTAGGAGATTAATTTTATAACATGTCACTTAACAACTATGAAAAAGTTTAAAATTTGGTGAGGTCAAAAACATGGATAACATGTGGTGATGACATAAGCATCATTATTTGATGATTATGTTCTTCCAAGTTGGAATCGATCTACTTGAAAATTTGGACCTATTTTCAACACAAAAATCAATAATATTAATTACTAGGCCCAATCATCAATATCTAAAGTGGATCTCAATTATTCAATCACTTAGCCATTTCTCTACTAGTAAATTGGCTTTCTAACTATTCAAAACTATGCCTTTTACTTATGCAAGAATAGGTAACAAATTGGTTTATTATGATCATTACTTTACTTTGGTTTTAATCTATTTGAAAGCTAGCTTCTTTAGTGATGATTTTAAGATTCCACGGTTTATAAATTGTTGTGAAGGGTTTCTAGATGAATTTTGTGTGAAAATGTTTTTGAAGAAACAAAAAATACTTGGTCCAGTCCTAATAATTTGATAAGCCATCTTTGATCTTTTTTGTAATTTAGCCTATAGCTATCATCCTCCTAAATTTAATTTATAGCTATTTCAAACTTTGGGTCTTCTTTTCATGCAAAAATGAGATATTTTGATCATTCCTTTAACTCGTCTTCAATCTATTTGAGGTATGTATTTTACAAAATTTGAAATTTTATGCTTAGTGTCATTGATTCATTTGAAACTTTCAAACAATTTCCATGCAATAAATTTAGTGCACACTTGAACAAATGGGATTCAACTCTGTTAAATTGGTTTTCTAGCTCTTTCTCACTATGGTTTTATGTAAAAATGGAAAACAATTGGATGGATTCTAATTATTCATCTAAGTTGACATTAATCTATTTGAAAATTGAGGTCTGTTTTCAAACAAAAAAATTAATAATTACTAGGTTGATAGTCCTACCAATCTACTAAACAAGACCTAGATAATTTAACCAATTCTCTTATCATTCTATTAAATTAAATTTCCAGATGTTTCAAACTTTGGATCTTTTGTTTACTCAAGAATAGAAACAATTAGTTCTCTTTAAAGTAGTTTATCTTGTATACCATCTTAGACAACAACACAACCATGTTTTAGGTTTTTTAATTTTTCCATGGTGCTAAAGCTAGAAAACTCAATTTTAAGCCTTCTTGTTTGACATTGACACTCTTCCCTTCCCAAATCATCCATTAGAGAGGGAAAATCTAACATAAATCATTTATTAAGTATTCCCAATTAGTGAGCCTATTTCTCAATTAGCAACTCTTCAATATATGAAAATTTGATAATTTCAAAGTTGTTTGGATCCTCTTTAATATGGCTTATTTAATCTTAGATGTTAAAGGTTTTGATTAAACAATGTGGCAATTTATTACTTATTTTCAAGGAGATCTAGGTTCCCATGCACCATGCCAACAATGACTTTTAACTCACTAGATATTTTTAAGCCCTTTATAAAGGCCAAGGTCCTCAATAACATTATTGGTGTTTTCACTAATAAAAAAGGCTCAAATATGTTAACATTCAGTGATGAAGAATATCCCCTATAGTAGGCTTCTTATATTTTTCTAACTAACACTATTAAAGTTTGAGTTTATTGAAGAAATAGGGGAGATGGGTCCAAGTGAGTTTAAAAGGGATCTTAAAAGTATGGAGCCTACAAGAACAACCAACTGTTTGTGAAATGCATGGAGAAACACCTACTCTAGTGGAATAATACAATTAAATGAATCTAAACTTGTACAATGGATAAAATAATATCATAAATGGTGTGAAATGTAAGACCAACTAGTGATAGGCAAACTTTGACTTCATCCTCTGTCAAATGTATTAATAAGAAAGTTGTGCTAGAATTTCACTTGAACATAGAAAGAAAACTAATCATAATAACCTTACCTACAATGTAGAAAATCATACAACAAGAAGCAAATTTAGGTAATCAAGACCCCCTTTGATGGATATTAACATATCTCATTTAGTTTTCTGTCCATTTTTGTGGGAATATTTTAATTCCAAGTGGTGCATTCTTATGTTAAGCTTGGCTCATGGATGAATTCCTATTCATATGCTTTTCACTCCTATATGCATCATTTTTTCATTTTTCTATTCCTATTTATGTCCTACCTCAAAATTATTATTTTACCCTAAAGTTCATTTACAAGTTTAAAAAAGTGACAATTTTGTATTACGTCTCAAACTAGCACTATTAACTATTAAAGTTTGAGTTTGTTGAAGAAATAGGGGAGAGGAGTCCAAGTGAGTTTAAAAGGGACCCTAAAAATATGGAGCCTACAAGAACAACCAACTGTTTGTGAAATGCATGGAAAAATACTTGCTCTTGTGGAATAATACAATGAAATGAATCTAAACTTGTACAATGGTTAAAATAATATCGCAAATGGTGTGAATTCTAAGACGAACTAGTGATAGGTAGACTCTGACTTCATCCTCCACCAAATGTATTAATAAGAAAGTTGTACTAGAATTTCACTTAAGCATAGAAAGAAAACTAATCATAATAACCTTACCAACAATGCAAAAAATCATACAACAAGAAGCAAATTTAGGTACTCAAGCCTCCCTTTGATGGATATTAGCATATGCATTCCATTTCTCATTTAGTTTTCTGCCCATTTTTATGGGAATATTTTAGTGCCTAGTGGTACATTCTTATGTTAAGCTTGGCTCATGGTTGGATTCCTATTCATACTCTTTTCACTCCTATTTGCACCATTTTTTCATTATTCTATTCCTATTTGTGCTCTACCTCAAAATTATTATTTTACCCTAAAGTTCATTTACAAGTTAAAAAAGTGACAATTTTGTATTACGTCTCCATCCATATAATGTATCTATGTTATTGTACGCTCAAAATCATGACTCTGGTTGTCTGGGGCTGTCGGTCAGATTTCGGCACGCACACAGACCCTTTCCCTCCTTGTCACAGGGTGATCCGCCACGTCACTCTCGCTCATGTGGAATTAGCCAATCGAGAGGAGGCGAGACATGGTGGGGGTTTGGCTCGTTGGAGAGCTAGACTTTACGGAGAGGGGTTGGCAAGTACTGCGGCCTTTGTTGTTGTGTGCTTTGTTGTATGCTTCGTTCAATTGTTGTTGTAGTTGAGATAATCCTATGACTTGAAGGGTCACTAATTTCTCTTCTCCTGTTTGGATTTCTAAGATTCCACCTCTGTGTGGATAGGCGGTTGTTCTCGTTGATGTCCTCTTGTCTTTGTATGTGTTGTAAGAGGTCTTGTTGTATCTCTCGTTATCTGGTTTCTTCTAACAACAAGAGGACAAATGGGTCTCGTTGTGGTAAGACAAATGTTTGTTGTTGAGGTCTTGGATGGATCTCTTGGATCTTGTCATGGATAGCCCTCACCCACTCTCCTCTCACTCCTAAGCACATTCGTGAATTAGAAGAGAGGAAGTCGTATGATTGCTTACCTTAACCAGATCTAGGTTTTTGACCTGGGGTTTGACTTGTGTTTTGACTTTGTTTGTACCTTGTGATGAAATCAAGGGGATCGTTTGGAATCGTTTGAACCATGTTTACCTTGTGATAGAATCGAGGGTTAGCAATGTTGTCTATTCTATTGTTTCTATATGCATGCAAACTAAATGATATTTAAAATGTTCTTTTTGGTATTTTTTAGAGTATTTTGGAAATAAAAGTGCTTCTAATCTATGAAAAGGAAATATGTATGCAATTCTATGGCTTTTCCAATGCAATGTTAACCTATATTTTTTGTGTTTTCGATGTTTTGAATGCAATTTAATCTAAGAAAAGGGAAAATGCTTCTTCTAATGAACTAGATCTAGAAATGTGAAAGTGTTTAATCTAACATGCAAGATCTAACTATCAAGGAAAAAGTAATGTTTTACTGTTCCCAAGAGCAAATTTGATTCTCTAATTACTATGAATTGAAAGAACAACAATGAAGGAACCTGAGAGAAACGAAGATTTGTTGACTCCACTACCCTCAACAATCCTTGTAATAGGCAACCTCGAATCCTTTTGTGGCAGTAAGTGATCCTCTTGACAACAAAATGACCTAAAGAAGTAGAAAGAATCTTTGATGAAGCTTGTATGAGCTCGATGAGAGCTTGGATTGAGCACAATGGCATAGAATGAAACAACCTGATGCTACTTGGTTGAACAAATAAAGCAAAAGGCACCTTCATCCTGTAAGAGCATTTGAATGCTAAGTTGGAGAGCAAAATTTGGCAAGAGTTGTGTGCACAATGAATTTTGCCTCCCTTTGTGCTTGAGGGAGGGGGTATTTATAGGTTTAGAAGAAGGAATTGATTGGAGAGTTAACTCATTAGATTGATGAGTTAACAAGAATAGATTGGGGAGTTCACAAGGTTGATTACCCAGTGAACTCAGCTGATTGGAGAGTGATGAAGCAAAGATAGCTTATCACTGGAGAGGAAATGGAGGAGAGGGAATGCATGAGATTGATTGAAGAGTTAAATTGAGATCAAATAGAGCTAATTATGCATGTGTGGGTGCATGAAATAGTTAACTCTATATCAGGGATCAAAAACCATCCAAACAAAAACAATAATGGGCAAAAACGGAGCAAAAATGAGAGAGAAACTCAAATTTTTCCGCGGCTGCAAAAATGATAAGGTTGCCCCTTTTTCTAGTAGGGTCGCCTGGGGGAGATCCGAGCTGGACAGGGTCATATGCAGAAAAACAGGCTGGGAGATGGTAGAAGAAAGGAAAATGACAAGTTCTGCATCAAGAAATAGGTCAGTCATGTGGAAGAATCCAAATCTCCACTTGCATCAGTAGGATCTCCCCAGGGAGATCTAGAAATAATAGGGGGAGATTTGGATTGGTTCGATGAAACTGAAAACCAAAAACGGGAGATGGACAAGGAGACCTCTAGAAGACTCCTAGGAGGTGCACTAGAGGAAAAACAAAGGGGAGAGGTGAAAACTCACCCAAAAGACTCTCACAAGGCTTAGGATCAAGGTCAAAAGCCAAAAAACTCAAGTTGACAAGTGTCCAAAAATGTCGCAAATGGGGAGAGAAGGAAATCGACAAGGAAGAACAACACAAGACAAGAAAAGACAACATGCCATCAAGAGGCCTGCTACTTAAAGGACATTATTTCATGCTTACATGTACGTGACAAGGATTTGAATCATCATAGGGGTCCTCGTGGAGGCAATGCGTGATTTTTGTGCTTACAGTTACTAATATCATTATTTTCTTATTGGTGAAACCCACCTCTTAATGATGCAAGTGCTAGTAGATAATACAATAGAAATATTATTTTTATCTCCTAGGTTCACTTAACAACTTAGGGGGTGTCAAAACCTATCTTTCACTTTTCTTCTTGTTCAATTTTTGATGGGCTAAGTTGAACTTTGAGTACAACATCCTACTCACCTCATTGTGATATTAGATTCCACATTCAAGTGTAACATTATCAAAGTTAACCGAGGTTATGTTGACAAACCAATCCTTAAATCTCATTTTTTTGAGAGGCTTCTAAACTATGGACATAAAATTGCCATAGTGCATTGTCAAACTAGTCAAGTTGAACAATATCCTTAATTGTGTGTTGTTGGTATTGTAATAATTTGAATATATAAATGCAATATCAAGTATGATAGATAAACTTACACCAACAAGAATATATTTTGAATGTAGATTATATTTAGAGATTGTAAGATAATAATGAGCTAGATTTTAAATGAAGTATATATGGTAAAATAAATTAAGTCTCAAAATAAATTGAATTAATGTTTAGATAAGTGCCCATATTAACCTATAACATCCTCTATTAGCATTCAAAACATCCTCAGAATCTAAATTAAAAAAGAATTATTTAATTATTAACCTAGTTAATTAATTAAGTGACTACTTAATTGACATGATTTTCATCAAGATAAGGTCGATTGCAAACACTAGTTTAATTATTACTAGCAATTGCACTGTAGTGTGCAAGGGGTATGCCGAAAAAAATTGTAGAAATATGTATATTGTATGTTCAAATTATATTAAATCGACCAAGTAAATTGCAAGTAAGCTTATTTATAGTGTTTTCCATACAATTGCATAATGATCATTTGGGAAAAAAAAGGAGAAAAGCATGATTTGTTTTCTAGAGAATTTAGAATTGAACCTTTTTTTTGAGGAAAAAATGAAACCAAAAGGAATATTTTTTATTTTTATTTTCAAGGAACATACTATAGTGTAATCAAATAATTTAACTATACAATGTAAGAAGTTGGACATATAGAATTGATGCTAAGAACATAATTCGTAATATTCATATGTAAAAAGATTAGCAAGCAATGAAAGTAAAACCAAAGTTGCGACTTGTCTATATAAACAAAGGTATGAAAATTGCATATGTAGACAAATATTTTGTAAATTTACTCAGTTTTATTCGTGACAACAATAGAGAGGATTTTTTTTGTTTCCAATATTAGTATCCTATAAAAGGGAGTATCTATAATATATGCAATTATGTTTTAACAACTGATATTTTATTTTCCCTTTTTTACTCCATGGTATCGATCCATCGTTTTCACTCTCAAATCCTATAATAAAGTGGAGTCAAAAAATGTGTATGCATTATTGTAAACAAACTTTGTTGTGAGCAAGAGTAGAATGGTGTATAGTCCAAATAAATAGCTATATAAATTATATACCTTTTCTAACTATTTCCATGTAAAAGTGCTCTTAATCAGTCCTCTTCTTGCTTTCTTAGTGCAATAGATAGACTATGTGAATCCAGTGCATATGCAAAGAGTATGATACAATTATATCATAGGATATTTTTTTGAGTAGATAAATTGTCTTATTCAGAGTGAGTCCTGTTGTGTGGTTACACAACACACCCCATTTTGCCCTAGCAAAATAGGGACCTAACGTTTCTTGCTTTGCTTGGCTTGTTTTGCTTTCCCTTTTGTTTTTGGGCGGTATGGTAAAAGCACTGTCAATCAGTATGTCTAAGTCCTGTTTTAGGCATTTCTAGATCTTGAGTTCTAGATCAAAATTTCAAAGTGTGAATTCTCCCTCACAAAGCTTTTTAAATGATAGAGGATGAGATTCTAAGTAGGTTTGTCTTTTGGATCAGGTAGAAATTCCTCAAAATAGAGATGTTATTCATGATCAAAGTGTTGGTCAATGGTCATGTGGATATTCACCTTTACACTTAAATGTCCTCGCATTCGTTAATGTCCATACAAATTATTCCAACCGAAATGCTTGAAAAATGCTAAGTAAAAGGTCATATCCCAATATTTGCAAATGTGCACACGTCAAATTTTATCCTATCGTGCAACAATTCATCATATGCATAGATATCAGTGGGTTTGGATATTCAATCTCAACATTTGGACATTATCTTAATGCCCATACCTTCTTTAATATCTAGACATTTCTTAATGTCCCAACCTTTTAACATTCTGATGACGTGTCTTATTTGACTTTTCAAATGGACATTAGACTATGGAAAATTCACATATAAACTTAAAATCTAGATCTTTGAATGTGAATATCTGGATGATGTCACCAAATGTCATCTCAAGGAAATATCAAACAATGATAACATCATCTAGACATTCTACCACGAGATATTTAGCAAAAGTTAATGTCTAGATCTTTCGAATATCTGGATGATGTCACTTTTCTCATAACCAAGAATCACTTTAAAAGGGTGAAATCATCAGGATATTCAAACTTGGGGATATTTTGTGAGTTTTTATATCTGGATATTTCTTAATATCCATATCCTTGTTTGTTATGAACTAAATTGGTGACCTCCTATGAACCAACCAAATGATGCCACATGGCATATGGTTTGACAAACATTTTAATGTCCATATATTCAAAGATAAAAGGAGAATGCCTTAGGATTTCCTCAACCCGATATCCATATTTGGGTCAACATTTGACCAAAAGATTGCTGACATCACATGGACATTTGTGCATATGCATATTTCGCACCCCTTAGCATCCTATTCCATGCCTGTAGTTCAACTTGGAGACATAGTCCATGTGGTGCTATTTCACGGCCTTGCGAGAAGCCTTTTATACCTCTAGTGACCCAACGAAATTCATTTCACGCTCGCACCGCTAATATCCTGAATTTCCAAATATCCATACCCATGTCCAGCCAATAATGTTGAGACGCGTGTCCACATGGATATCCTGACCTATTCTAAACAGAATTGAAGCCCGATAGTATATTTTTGGTCAACAAGGCTTGACTTGACCTTCATGCTGACGTCATATGGACATTTTGCATATCCTAATAGATGGATATCCATATATCGATATTCTCGTCCATACTCATTGCCATGTATATAGTTTGAACCTAATATTCACATCCCGGATATCCATATCCGGACCTCCTCTCACACTTAATGTTATGCATAATTTTCTGTAGGATTATCACATGATTAATATATGTATGTTTGTTGCAGGATATTGGAGCTAATTAAAGCTTGAAGAAGAAGAAGCTAGATTCTGGAGAAAGGAAGCTAAGCTAGATGAAACTCAAGGGTTGACAGAGGAGAAATCTGCAGAAGATGCTAAATAAGAAGAGATCCTAAGGACCAAGTCAAAGATGCTGGAATATTCTTTTCCAACTGTTCTCCACCAGCGATTGCCAACTGGCAATCATATGCCACCAATCTAGGCCATTGATTATTATAGATGGATCCTAACCATTGGATCAATGTAACTATTTTTGGCCTTTGTTCTATAAAAGGGTCGTGACTTCTCATTTGAGGGAGAAAACCAATTATTACATATCTGGAAAGAGGTCAAATTATTGTAGACTTGATAGGAGATCAGATTACTAAGACTAATGGAGACTGAATTGTTGAAACTATGGGAGGTTGAATTGTTTCAATTATGGGCACAAGTTTGTGAAGTTCTACAACTTGGTGAATCCCTCGCAAGGTTCTTTCTTCAGACCACTATAAATGTACCTGTTCTTTGCATACTTGATGGAGATGAAGCTACAAATTACATCCTGATTGTAAACTTTACGTAATCTTCTAGTTGATTTTTGGATGTGTAATGGTGAAATGCTGTGTTCAATAGAAGTGCTTTCATTTTATTGCATATTGTTGTCAACTTTTCCTTTGAAGATTTGCATTGGATTATGTAGATTTGTGGACTATCCTGGTGAAGTATGTTTTAGTTTCACTTCTCTTCATTACTGTATCAGAGCATGTATGTGGATCATTGGTCATAGTTAAGTAATTTTAGGAATCTCAATCTCTAAACTCTATTTTCTCATTTTCAATTTCATAGATAACCATAGGATAACTACAAATAAAGATGAATCATAAGCAGATCCAGTGAAAATATGCTAAATTAATGCAAATAATTGTATATCTAGAGCATATTATAGTAAGAAATGCACATCATATTGAATATCATGCAAATAATGGCAAATTATAGTAAAATACATGCTTATAGACACAATCTTCGAGAAGATTTGAAGTGCATAAGAAAATATTAGTTCATATATGGATAATATCAGAAGAACTAATTGAATCTAGAAATATATTCAGAATTAGTCTAAATCAGAGACAAATTCTAGTGAATTACTCAAATTTAGGATCATATTAATGTCTATTTGTTTAAATCTTGACTTAACAGAGTAAGATTTGACAGAATTGTTGGAGATTTGTGTAGAACATGCATAAAGAATAGGATACTTGACAGAATGTTGAAGAACTTTGTAGGAATTATTAAGTACGTAAGGACTTGAAATGATTAACAACAACACACATCAACCTCTGAGTAACGTTAGATGACCAAGACCTGGTCCACGGAGACTTGGTATCATAAATTCATCCTAAATTTATCGTTTCTTCCAAGATGATAAAGGTTTGTTGTGTAAAATTTTATTTGTATTAATGAGACTAACAATCATCATCAACAAGTCCTAGCATGCGGGATGTGGCATGTTGGATGGTTGGAGTCAATGAAATTAAATGTTGACACTTGCAAAAGTGGATCGATGGTTGGTGTAGGCCAATTGTGGTTATTGTCAATCTTACATTGGCCAAGAAAGCTAAGGTCATCTAGTTGAAAAGGTACACATCTAGATATAATGTTGATAAGACTTTCCATTCATCAAGACTATCTTCTTGCATCACATGCTCTTTATCAGAAGAAGATTCACTATTACTGTATATCAATGGATCTAGAGGTGTATGGTGTACATGCCATGGGTGATAGCTAGTGGAAATTATTTCCCAGTGCTCTACAATATCTTACTTCGACAATCCAATATCATTGTGAATTACATGAAAAATAAATGGAGTAAATTAAATTTATATGCATGATTATGAAATTACATTCTTGTAAATAAGAGAACAATGTTTCATGGTGGACAAATAAATAGGTATGTAAATTATAAACCTTTTTTTTTGTTGTTGGCTAAGTATTATCATTTGAAAGTGCTAGTAAGTAGTTCTCTTCTTGCTTTCTTAGTGCAACATATGGACTATGTTGCATACGTACATAGTACTCTCGATATAGCTGTGAATGTGAGTCCTTGGTGATTAATGTTGTCGATGTTGATTATTGTCTTTTCAAGTGTTAGACCTTGTGATTTATGGATTGTTAAGGCCTATGCCATTTTTAAAGAAATTTGGTGATGCCCACCATGGCTTAGTCAGATGATGGGCACATTTTTTTGTTGATTGTGATCCCAAGGTTGGCCTATGTAATGTTTGAATTGCATTGCCAAAATAAGGGGGGGTCTAGGGGTTTTTATTCATTTTTGTATATAATTTCTTCGACTTGTCCTAGTTCATGATTCACAATGGTTGCTCCCACCCACAAATTAGAACTTAGCATAACGTTTTGGCCAATGCACAAGAGAAGCTTTGCATCAAGTTGCTAATCCTTTGGATTTGGGCATGATGTCTCCTTAAGGTGCTTTGCATTGGATCTTGAAATGGGCATTGCTAATGATTGGAGCATAAATTTATTATGAAGTGAGACCAATTCATTTGTTGCAAATAAATGTATCGAGGAAAGAAAAGTTGTTTGTTCCATAGAGGAAAGTGAAGAATTAGAATGCGACATTAGAAGCTCCCAATCTAGAAGTGTTGGCTAAGGATTCCTTATATTTGAAAGAAGTGCACAAAAAGAAACTTGCATTGGTGCTTCTCTAGTTTGACGAGAAAGTTTGTTCAATGTAACAACTATGTTGAAGCTTTGCCAAAGTATCACCATGTACAATGCTCCAACATATATGGGAATGTCCTTCACTGGAGGGACCTACCCTAGATCATCAAAGAGGATGAATGGGCATCTCCCTTTCTTATGTTTTGAAAGTAATTGTTCTTAGTTTCTTACTTTAAATGCTTGAGCCTTTGGATATAAAGTTGATTGTTGTATGGTGGTGTGGATTTTTATGTGATGGCTTATCCATGTTAAAATGTAGTTTAGAAGAATGTTGCTAATGTGTGTCATTGTAAAGGGTTCATCTCTTTTATTAGAATGTGAAGGGCATAATGTATAGTGGATACATGTATGTTGGAAGTTGTGACTCCAGTTGGTGCAAGCAATAATAATGATGATTTTCCATGTGTTGTTCCCTATATGATCAAGTGTGATTTCCTAGTACTTGTAGTTCCCTGTATGATCATTTTTAGTGGTGCCTCCATTTCCATGCTAGAAGAGTTTGATACAATTATAACATAGGCTTGCCATTGTTCACCAAATAAACTATTTGATGTAGGGCGAGTTGCAACATGGGGGAGCTATTATGTTGGGCCATTAGAGTTAATGAAATCAACTATTGACACTTGAAAAAGTGTCTTGAAGGGTTGTGTATGCAATGGGTACATCAAAGAGTTTTGGAAGGGTAATTAGCAATTGTTTTTTTTTGTATACAGTCATGCAATAGATGAGGGCAATTGACAAGTCATTAAGAAAATGATGTTGTTTACATGATCAAGGTTTTGATGGACAAGTGGTAGCTTCAGATTGACTATTAATTAAATTACATTAACTTTATATATTATTTAATGTTTAAAATTTAGTCTCCTATGTTGTGACATCATGGAATTTCTAATAATAAATGTAGATGGTTAATTGTTAAATGTACATACTATTAAAATTTGTAAGTGGCACATAAAATGTAATCATCAGGTCCTTAAGCGAATGACATGTTTATTTAAGTGTACATAAAATGTCCTAAAACATGGACACATGTCATCTTCGGATTGTTGGGAAAGACAATTGATCAAAAGCTAGTTTCTCTTTCTCTGTCTCTTTCCCTTTATATATTTTATTTATATCTCTCCTCTTGCTCTATCTTTCTTTCTCTATTCCTCTCTCTATCAATATCCCTCTATAGACTCTACTCTCTATCTCTATCTCTATATCTCTTTGTCTCCCCCCTCTCCCCCCTCTTTATCTCTCTATTTCTCTACCTCTCTCTATATATCTTTATCTCTCCCTCTCTATCTCTCTATCTCTCTACCTCTACATCTCTTTGTTTCCCTTTCTATTTTTCTTTATCATAACCCAAAGCTAATTTTAAAAGCACTTAGCCAATTTTTTTTTTTACTTTGACATTGGTTGATAGGAGGGGTTGTAACTTTGCATTCACCAGGCAAGGCTAGGAGGCCCCAACACTAAGAAACTAAGAAACTAAGAAACTATCAACACTAAGAAACTAATAGAGATAGGAGGCCTCATTCTTCACAATGGAAGCTTAATGTTAGTGTGCAATTGGTACACCAAAGAGGTCTTAAAGGTGAATTATTAGGTCCCTAAGTTCATGACATGTTGCCCTGAGCGTAGCTCCCCATGGACACATGTCATCTATGGGATGTTGGCATGAAACAACTAATTGAAAGTCTCTCTCTCTCTCTCACACACACGCACACACACACAATCTCTTTGTTGGCCTAATAAAAATAATTCAATAATATATATTATATCAAGAAGATCACATACTTTAATATTAAATCTAATATCCACAATTCACACTTATACATAATTCTACAATTAAAAATTTCTAATTTTATTATATTTCTTTAAAAACCTAATATTAATAATTCCTATAATACATAAATACATTTAATTAAGAAACTAATTTTATTTTTATGATTTTTTGGAATAGAACAAAATATAATATAAGAATATTTATTTTATTAAAACCTAAACCTATATATAGCATAAAACAAAAAATTATTATAAGAGATATTAAAGCTTATTATTATTTTAAATGAAGAAACTTACGCAAACTTATATTGCACTTTCTCATGGAACCTATGAATCATAATTTTTATTTTCTCAATGGTGTTTTTCTTTTCTAAGCAGCTAAAATGTCTATGATGGCGGCTTGGAGAAGGGATCTATGACTATTTTAATTGAGAGCAAGGATAGCTGTAGGGATGAGATTTAAAATAAGCCACGCATTTTGACTTTCCTTTGCATGTCTCATTACGTAATTCAGACACAACGTTAAGCTCACCAATGCACTATTACAGCTTGGTTGTGCCATTGTCATGTGCTTTCCCACCACAATTATGAATTTTGATTAATAAAACTCTGATGGGAGATCAAGAGTAGTGAATTGTTGGTTGTATTGTTTGCTGTGATTGTTTGAATGGTCGTCCCTATACCTTTGCGAGAACTCAGGCCGTTGATTCTGCACTGCAACTGGTACGGAGGTCGATTTGCTATGTAAGTGAAATGCTTATCGGCGTAAAAATACTCAGTGAAGGGGAACGAAAAATGGCGAACGACGACTGGCAAAATTGAACGGCCTGTGAAGTTTCAATTGTCTTGGCACTAATGTGGACAATTTTCAACCATAGATTCTAAAAGTCAGCCCTCTTGTTCACAAGGGAACGCACACTCTATTTATTGTATATAATTTTTTTGACTTATAAATGTATGCTATATATTTTTCTAATCTATTTATTATATATTTTTTTGTTCAAATTCTTAATATTGGTTTCTAATGACAATTGACAACTCAACTTATTTGACCTTGTAAATAGGTCGTCAACCAATTTTATTGAGCCATTAAAATATTGTTGATTTTGTGGCACAACTCTTGAATAGGTAAATGTGATCAAGACCATTCTTTCATTTTGATCTATCAAGGTATAGGGTGTTAAGTTACTCATATTATTGTATCCCATGTAATTGGACCCCCTTTGGCTCTACATGTTTTCAAATATAGCAGGAGTTTTACAAGAAAAAATTGGCACAAAACACAATGATCTCTACACTCACAATATTTAAGTTTATTTGGTCTTCTTTGGAAGAAGAGATAGATGACATGTTTGGAGACACCGTGCACCTTGCATGCAACATAAGAATGGCAGAGACAGTTGTCTTGAAGTTGTGCAATGTAGCCAAAAGGTCAATTTATTTTGGTGCTTTGTTTTAAAGCTGGTAACATCTTATTAAAGAGATTTGGTAGAGTTTGTTCTCCACCTTTCCAAAACTAAATCTTATTCCTGCAATTGCTTGATACTCCAATAAACTCATAACAATACCCAGAGAGCTTATCCTCTTGTCTGGGACGCACTTCTCTGTAATGCCACTCACGCAGAAACCGTATTTCCATCTTAACGGAATCGAGACCATCAAGATATTTATCTTTGACATAAAAAATCCCCTTCAACTGCTCATTGAATATTTCCCTGGTAGTTTTACTTTTGGAACCCCTGTTCTTCTTCTTGTTCTTCAGCACGAACTCTAACGGTAAACAGTTTCCGGTTTCTACTCTGAACTGATGGTGGGTTTCTTCTTCGTCTTCTTTTTTTTCTTCTTGACAAAATCAAGTGGCGAAGTAGTTCTAGTTTATGGTTTTCATTATTTGCAAGGAGATTAACTAGGCCACTATTGTGTGGTGATGAACGGAGCTCCAATGTCTTTAATTTCTTGAGATTCAATGGAGTTAATTCGGCCAGGTCTGATTTTACTTTTGCTGTGTTCTTTACAATGCATTTATGTGAACATAGCTTATAATAATATAAATAAACCAAAAATAATATTTTGCAATTTGTGATGTAACGAATGCACGCATGTGACACGTGAAACGATAAACTTGTGTGAAGTATTAGATTATATATTCGGCATAATCTCTATCTAGTACAAATATTTACCGATACAAATATATTTAGTGTGCAAAGGGTACGCCAAATAGTTGGGAAGTTGAATAGCCATGTCTTTAAGTCAATGATAATTGTCTTGTATCCCTATGGCCCAATCATTTTTTGGTTTTTCAAGTGTTGTGAATTAATTTGCATGATCTTAATGGATGCTATCTACTTCAAATGTGAGCTTTCATATTTGGTGTGTAGGCTCTATTTGCATGCATCATCTTTCTAGATTCTTGTTCATGTAGTAGACATGGGCTCACTTGGTAGCCATAAAGTGGAATAGAGAGAGACAGAGAGAGCAAGAGAAAGAGAGGGGAAACGAGATAAAGAGAGATATAGGAAGAGAGAAGGGGAGAGAGTGAGAGAGAGAGGACGAAAGAAGGCGAGAGAGAGAGGCAAGGAGATCACCTCAGTTCCTAACTACTTATTATCATGGAAGAAGAGAGAAAAGAGAGAAAAGAGAGAAAAAAAGAGAAGAGGAGGGACTATCTCTAGAGGCTTTTTAATGTTTGCATAAGAGCAGTGCTAGGAGTTACTTTAAAACGGTCATGAACCTATAATTTATCAATTATTGCATCCTATTTTAGTGAATTTTTTTACCTGAATAGGCAATCCCTCTTTTGTATGAAGTGTTGTGAATTGAAAGCAATTTTTTAATTTTGTGTGTTTCATCTCATTTCCGTTAGAAATAGTTATTCTGGTGTTTCACTTAAAGTCTGCGTTAAATTCATTCTGGTGTTTCACTTAAAGTCTGCATTAAAATTGAATTTATTATTGACACCTCATATAAACTGCACTCAATCTATTTTTTTAAAGTACTGGTAATATTAATAAAAATGGTACAACCAATATTTTTAAGCATGATGTTTTTTTAAAATATCTTTTTGCAATTGAATTTATTATTGAGGCCTCATATCAAAGCACACTCAATCTATTTTTTTATTAAAAAAAAGTACTGGTGATATTAATAAACATGGCACAACCACTATTTTTAAGCATGATGTTTTTTTAAAATATCTTTTTGTATATTAAGATCTAATTTTTATTCATAAAAGACTGAAAAAAGTCAATAAAAACATTTAGATAAGTTGGGAAGTCGTGTAAAAGTTGGTGGGAATGCACAAAATGTGAGAATACTTGCCAATATTT